>CM040981.1:4015501-4097966 GCA_022985145.1 Pangasius djambal | reverse complement strand
GATTTTTTTTTTCCCCAAAATTGCTTTCCAGACTTTCCATGCCCAGTATTATTGCACTTGAATGAATAAATAATCACCATTTTGTAAAAAGGAAATACCGTATTTTCTCCCCAATTTGGTCACCTGCTAATTCCCGCCCACCAGTCAGCTCTCCCCATCATATAATATGACAACTACAAACTGGGGAGGGTGAAGGCTAACACGTGCTTCCTCCAAGACATGTGAAAAACCAGTCAACAGAATCTTTTTCAAATTGCTGCTCATGCTGAGTTACAGGGTGGCGTAACAAACTTGGAGGAAAGTGCTATCCACCCTCCTCCTTATAAATGAGCTCACAGACGCAGGTGATTGGCTAATAAAGCTCTGATTGACAGAGGAGAGAAAGTATGCCATCCCTCCTACCCAGACAGCACCGACAATTTTGCATCCGGTGGCTTCAGTAAGTCAGGAGGAGTGTGTCAGTCCCAGTGAAGGAGGCGTGGCCTTTGTGTCAATTCCAGTGAAGGAGGCGTGGCCTTTGCATATCAGTCCCAGTGAAGGATCATCAGCATTCAAACTCGCGATCCACCGATGTTAGTGCGAACGTTTTTCTGTTGCACCACGTGGAAGCCTCAAGATTTAATTTTCTAATTTTCTACCTTAGTGTTAACTTTCAACATTTTTATAGAATATTCCACATAAATGTTACCAATTATGAGAGAAAGAAGAAGTTCTACAAGAACAGCAGCGTGGCATGTTCACGTTTCCATTTCAAAATTTAATAAGTGCCTGTAAATTACACACTTTTCACACTCTCACACTGAGACCTGTGAAGAAACCTTTTCTTCAATTGAATACAAATTAAATGCATTTAAGTGACCAAAAATCCAAAAGACTGGCTCCCCTGAGGTTCTCTGATGTCCTCCAGTTTCTAGTTTCCTCGCGAGCTTATGATTAGTCAATGTTTAATATCACCTCTCCATAAAAGAATCTTGCTTAATGGAGCAGCAATAGAAACAGTACTCAGGCACATCTTACACATACAAACAGGGCAGTGAAGAGTGGCTTTAGCTAATTGGGCTTATGAGGCGCTGGGTTTTAAAACTGCATCAGTCACACACTGGGGCTTAATGTGACAGAGCAAAGCTTGGCAAACAAGATCAGCAAAAACTAAATTTAGACCCACAAAGCCTTGAGGTGAGCGAGAGAGCGAGAGAGGACATGTGAAGGATCCATCTGGAGTCTAAACAGAAGCATGCATTTCAGTTTCCTTGAAACCACAAATCCTTGCTTTGATAACAGTTCTTTTTCAATCCAAATGGGTTTCAGGAAAAAAATGTGGTAATGCAAAAATGTTTGAGTGACACAGCTACTTCTCAAAATGTCACTGGTTAACACTCACACACTCAGTGTGGAAAATGTATTGTTAATAGACATGTGGCAGTATTAAAATTGCATATCATGATATTGTGCAAGCTTTCACCACTGTTTATAATATAATAATATTCATTCATTCATTCTTTCATCAATCACCTCTCAGTATCACAATAGAGCCTGAGCACCGGCTGTAAAGTGACTGCCAATCCATCACAACGTATACACACACATAGACATGTGTCAGTCCAAGTGAAGGAGGCGTGGCTTTTGTGTGTCAGTCCCAGTGAAGGAGGCGTGGTCTGTCCCAGTATAGGAGGTATGGTCTTTCTGTGTCAGTCCCAGTGAAGGAGGCATGGTCTTTGGGTGTCAGTTCAAGTGAAGAATGTGTGGCCTTTGTGTGTCAGTCCCAGTGAAGGAGGCGTGGTCTGTCCCAGTATAGGAGGTATGGTCTTTCTGTGTCAGTCCCAGTGAAGGAGGCGTGGTCTTTGGGTGTCAGTTCAAGTGAAGAATGTGTGGCCTTTGTGTGTCAGTCCCAGTGAAGGAGGTGTGGCTTGGGTGTGTCAGTCTCAGTGAAGGCGGCGTGACTTATATGTGTCAGTTTTACTTTAACGAAGGTATGATAGTATCTGTGCCTGTTAGTCCAAGTGAAGGAGTTGTAGTCTCTTTATCCATCAATTCCAGTGAAGGAGGCATGGCCTCTATCTGTCAATACAAGTGAAAGAGGTGTGGCCACAAACAGGCACTGTGAAGGAGATGTGACTTCCCATAACTCTGTTTTTTTTTTTCTTTGTTTTTTCAATGCTTCTGTGCATCTGGTAGGGTGATTATTGCCTCAGAAAAAGAAACACACACCATTATGGAACTACTGACTTACAAAACAATTTTAATAGCTCCTAAAGGTTTATATATAGAAAAAATCCAAGCTTTAAGAGCACATTTTTCTGTGCTTCACTTTCTGTCTTGTTCTACTACTTAAAATGTAAAAAAAGATCATCAACAACCTGTTAATAAGCAACATGTGGCTCTAACAATTGTGAATATAAAGATAAATAAAATAGCTAGCTGCAATCATTCCACAGAGAGACATTTAGCATGTTTGACTGAAATGTGATCAAGCTGTGCATCCATACACGCTTTTAATTGGTGTAAAATGCTGCATGTCCTGCGCTGTGGGTATCAAAGACCAAAGCACTTATGCTATCATAAAACCACAAACAATAAAGATAAGACCCTGCTCTTGGGGGCATATCTTATCTCTCTGTTAGCGCTGTATACTCTGATAACAACGTGGTCTTCTGTTGCTGTGAACGCCTGTCACACTGTAACGGAATGATGATTGGTATGATTATGGTTCAGTGGCAAATTACTCATCTTGCATGTATGCGAGCAAAGACATGTCCCGCAATGTTCATCTCTCAAACAAGTCTCAACCTGGAAATGTGGGTCAAACGTCTCAACAGAATGTTGCTGCATCAAAAAACTTTATAAAATCACTCCATGACGTGCTGTTGTAGGAAAATAATCAACAATGGGCTACTGCTGTGATGTTGATTATATTCCAATAACGACTTTCAAATGTTTTATTCCCCTTGTGTTTTATTCTTCAGTTTTATACCACGGCAATTTGCCAACAAGTACAATTTTTATTTATTCAAGAACAACAGATAGTACTTGTGGAATGTCCATAAAACAAGTTAATTCATGTTATCACTTGCATTATAGCAATGTTTTTGCTTTTTTGTCTAATACTGTGCCATTACTTCACAGTAGGCCATGGTGGTGGTCTAACACTTATAGCCAAAGACGCCAGAAAGAATAAAAAGACCTAAACACACAAATCTGAGTCTAAAACATGAGGTTAGAGTATGAAAGAATGTCAAATGGGACTTGATGCTGGTTGAGCTGCTTTCGTGTAGGCCAAGACTGTGACACAACTAAACCTTTGTCTACACAAAAGTGCACAAACACTGAAGTGTAGCTCTATATGTTCATAAAGAGCCAGAGGAAACATGAGCTCATGAGTGTGGCGTTCTGAATGGCTGCCTGCCATCATCATCAGTGATGGAGTGGAATCCAATACCAGGCTCATGTGTCTGCGCTAAGACTGCCAACATCCAAAACCTACAGCGTGTGGGACGCCAGCAGCAGGAGGCCAGAACGGGGGTTTGAAAAGCTTCCACCATTATATGCATCTTAAGCTTGACTAAAATAGCCAAAGGTGTTGCAGCGAATCAGAATGCAGGTCCATGTTTTAGTTGCCATGCAGATAAGCCAGTTGAACAAGCAAATGAAGAGGGGAAGAAAAAAAAAAAAATCCTTACTGGTGTTGCATTTTTTTTTTTTTTTTGGTATGTAGCTACGTTTAAACTTCCCATTGCAGTGACAAATGTCAATGCTATAACTATAGTATCTATTCAAATCCCACCACCTGCTGCACTAAATCACTACATCAGTCGAAGCGCAATCTGGTTGACTCTGGAACACTTGTTATTAGGCGGATTAATTATCGTTCAAGGATGAGAGACAATATTTTCAGAATCATGCACAAAGCTGTACATATAACTCCCCCACTTTGCAGTTGCAAATATCAAAAAATAAAGATATACTCAAATACTAATATCTTTTACGTGCGATGTTAGGACAGAGCATAGCTCAAAGCAGAAATATTGGCCACAAAATTGCTGACTTTTTAATCTTTTTTTCGGTATGATGTCTTACCTCAGAAGTTGCTTTGCAGTCTGTATAATGCACTTAACTTGCTCACCATATGTTATTACACTGTGCTAGCCACCACTAGCTAGCCTGGTCAGTTTCTGGGCAACCAAAACAAAGGACTAAGCAACACACTGGACGTTTTACTAATAAATAAATAAAGGATTTGTCCTTCATGTTCCCTCACAGTTAGCCACGGTTAGCACTGTTTGGCTATTAGATATGCCATATGTCAACTTATACACACATAATGAGGCAGTTGCTGGAAACACTGTACAAAGGCCACTGGCTGTGGTTTGCCGAGTGCGGACTACATACCAATGTCTCTGTAAACAAGGTCTCTGAGAACAAGACGTCTTAATCAGGTTCTTAATCAGCTCATGCTCTCAGCTGCACTCATCACACTCAAATAGGTTCAAGCCCAGGAAGGATTATTGGAATAAGAAGAAGCCATGTTGATCTGAGGCCAGTTCTACTTAAAATATCAGTGTTTTGGATTTTCTTTCAGAAAGCTGGCCTTAGTTTCAGAATCACGAGGGCTACTGGTTTCCACGAAGCATCACGGAGGCCACTGAGATGCTTTTCTTTCCCCCTTTTTTCACCACAAAGAATGTCTCTGGCATGTCCATTGGCTTTCAGAATGATGAATTCAGGGTGATTTACATTTCACTAGCCCTGACATTTCAGGAACGACAGTGGAAGAATGCAAGAGCTCTGGGATCTTTGTTCAGCAGGCAGCTGCAGCATGAGGCATGAGTGCAAGAGAAGCAGAAACTGTAATGTTATGTACAAAACCGCCAGTGAGGGACAATGCTAAATTTAGTTTTCGTTACTAAATTTACTCAGTTTCGTTGTGCAATGGCAATAAAATGATGGAGCTCTGTCTCCCGCAGAAGGATGTCAAAATCTCCTGGAGTAACATGGCTAATAATCCCAATTATAGTTTGTGCAACTTTGTGTTTTAAAATATTTGCATTAGAGGAGAAAATCCCACGCATGGCTGAAATAAAATCATGGAATAGCAACTGTAAAACAGGAAATTACCCCAAGACCCCATGTACATTTAATACCATCCAAATAGGGCTGTATGCTTTTAAAACTGCATTTAATCTATTTAGGACAATTTCAATTCAATAAATCTGTCACATAAACCACAGAAAGTAAAAAAAAAAAAATAATAAAAAAAAGTCTGCTGCATTTTAAGCAAAGAAAATCAAAAGGAGCTAATATTATAATTCATTTACCCACTGAAATGTTTTCTTTTTGCTAATATTTAGCTACAATTTCATATTTCTCACACTATGCAAAAAATCCACCATATTCAACTCTTCTCACTTACTCACTCACTCACACCCAAATGGGCCAAATCGCAAGGTACCTATTCACTATATATGCTCACTACACAGGGTATACATAATAGTGTTATGATATAGGCCCTATGTAGTGCATTTACTACATACATAGTAAAATACTATTTGTGGTTTAATCACAGAAAAAGTCTGACTCTAATAAGAACCTGTAGAATTTTTTGACACATATTTTACTCTTTATGTTTTATACACACACACACACACACACACACACACACACATATTCAGCATTCATTCATGTTTGCTAAATCAAGAGATACGCAAGATTCATTTAGTCATTTTGCTCTTTGCTGAATGATGAGAAAAGTGGCACTTTTTGCATTCAAAGATTTTCATGAAACTGATTTATGTTTACACAATGTAAAGCTATTGCTTTTGTTTGTAATCTCAATATTTAATATAATATAAAGAAATTTGCTGGTTCTATTTCCAGAAAACAAACTATGAACCTAATTTAAACCACTACGACCCTGACCAGGCAGGTACTAAAGATGAATAAATGAATGCTGTAAATGGATCAAGCAGTGACTGATTAATGTCAAATGTGGTCTTCCTTTGTCTCTCGACCTTCATATCTGGCTCACACTCACAGGAAAGTCAAAACCTCCCACTTACGCAACTTTTTTTGTTGTGAACCTTTCTGGCAAGCTTTCCTTTTTTTAAGAAAAAAAAGTACACCTCTGATTAATATCTGTATTCGTATCTGTTTAGAACACACCGATTATTCCGAATGATGTATTCACATTTGTACGCATCACTAATCTGCCACTTAATTGTTAAATAGCCAGAAACACAAGCCTAAAAAGTTCATTCATGCATGCATTCATCTTCAGTGAGCACTTTATCCTGGCAGGGTCGTAGTGGATCCAGAGAATATCCCGGGAACATTGGGCTCAAAGCAGGAATACAACCTGGATGGGATGCCTTAAATATTAAAACCTGAAGATTTGACATTGCATGTTCTAAAGGCTGAGGACTTGGCAGCTATTTGCTAAGTGGCTGTTTGCCAAATGGCACAGTGTCAGTTTCTATTAGCTAGTTTCTATTTCTATTAAAATGTAAATATACATACAGTACATGATGAAAACAAGCCATGCACACTGAGCAAGATGCAAGCCAACTGCATTCCAGGATGATTTACACTCTGCTAGCCTTTACAGTTCTGTGAATTAGTGAGGCCTGGTGTCATCGTTTAGACCAAACTCATTTATTTTCCTTGAAGACAAAGACACGTCATGTTAGTCCTTACACAAGCATGCGGAAAGAGATTACGTCAAATTACCTCAAAAATTAAGCAGAATCACAGAGTCTCTCAAGCACAAAACAAGGAAATAGGCTTAGCACGCTAATGTGTGGAAAAGAAAAGTTCTTTGGAGATTTAAAGCATTGATAAACCATATGATTTATTTTTTTCTTTTTTAAACTGATGACTAAGATTTGAACTCCAAACTGTTCATTTCAAATATCAAGATCTCATTGTCTCGTCTTATTAAATTCTGGCACCAACAGACAAGCGGTTGTGCTCAGAAGAAAAAAAAATAAAAATACACTCAGCAGCGGAATGGCCATTAGCTGATCGTAGTCAAATCAAGTTCCTTTTCCTGCTCTGGCCGCTAGAATAACCATTTGTTTGCATAAATTTAAATAGTCAAAGTAGTCTAAACAAGTACACTCCTAAACAGGGGTGGACTTCATTTAGTGTGGAAGAAAAAGGACTGTAATGACAAGAGATCATTAAGTGTTAAAGCCTGGAGGAAATTAGTGACTCGATACATGGACATGCAGCGGAATTAACAATTTAATGAGCAAAAAGAGCATGAAAGGAGCGTGTTTATCAAGGCTACAGAATACACACTAGGAGGTATATACTATTTCACAGTATGATAACCTAGTTTAAAAACTGTAACACACACTGTAACATTTCTGCAAGATTTCCAGACATACAGTGTGGGTGTTAAGTAATGTTTCCCAAGAACATCTGTAGTAATTCTGATTATGACAGTATAAACAATCTCTGTTTAAATCACACAGATGAGAGCGTGTTCATGATGTACGCATGGTCTTCACACTAAATACTTCACTCATTCTACATACACCTCATTTTAATTCAATATTCTACCGTTATTATAAGCGCTTGCTATAGGCTGTGTTCGCAGGTCACGTGACCACAACGTGTGTAGGCTTTACCTGTGCTAGGAAATCAAAATCTTACCCAAAACCCTCACGAGAGGTCACTTTTCTAACCTTTTAAACATTATCTACATATATTTTAATGTTCAGCAGAGACGATAGAATACTGATGAAAAAGTTCAAAACCTCTTTTCCCACAGAATATAATGGAATGTTAACCAACCTGTCAATTCAGATGTGGTACAGTACATAGTGTATATTACCTGGGGTTATTTCTACTGGTCTTTTCATAGAAGGCAAAATACAGAGTCATCTTTCCAGAAGCGTCAAGACGCAGTCCGGAAAACACCCCACTTTATCTAGATATCTTTGAGAGTGATAGTTATAAAACGGAAGAGAAAGTAGCTGTGAGGAAAAACTGTGTACTGAGCCATCAATGCAAATACATTTTGTAAATAAATTTAATAAATAATAAAAATGCCACTGTAACAACCCTAACAGACACTATTATAACATTTTTCATTCTTACATTAATGACTTTCCTGACGGTCAGATTTAATTCATCAGTGGGATGAAATTATAGAAAAATTTAAATGTTAGCGCAAATTCATTGTCCTTTTCGTGCATGCAGTCACATCATAAACAAGATAAATACTCAAATAATTAAATGATGATAATAATAATCACTTACATGCGATACAAGGAGATACCACCACTTGCATAAGCTGAAACCTTGGCCATCGAGGGTACAAGCACGATGTGCTATATTAATTCACTTAACTAGCTATATGTTATTAGACTGCATTACACTACATTAGCTACCACTTTTTAGCCAACTGAATTAGTTTTCTGATCAAAACCATGCTACCAAAACACAGGACCGGGAAGCACACTGGAGATTCCACTTGCCTGGTGGCTGAGACAATAAATGTATAATTTGTCCACCCCGTGCACTGTGAAAACCGTTTTAAAGTATCTTGATATATTGTTTTTATATCACCGACCCATGATTTAATGCAATGTATGAAGAATTTAACAGACAGAACGAGGGCCGAGAAGGAAATAACCCAATAACCTCCAACACAGCAATTCCCAATGTCAACAATATAGAAATGCTTGGAATGACTGCACATGAAAGCATTAACATTTTAATAACTTTCCAAATAAAACATGAAAGCTTATGAAGTGTGTTTTACTGTTGACCGTGCATGCTTAACTGAGCATAAATCGTCGGATTACTCTACTACGAAGTTACAAAAGCCAGTAACACAATGCATTCCATTCAGACTCCAGAGTAATGACAGTGCAGTAACTCTCAAACAAATTCAGACTATTTCCATAACACATTTCAGATGTTCCTCATGAGCATTCCAACCAACCACAGCTATTCACACTGGCATGTTTGTTAATCCCCATGAAAATATCAAGCATGCAAGTGTAATCATAATAAGCAGCAACATAATCCCGCTGAACAGCCAGAGCACTGCACAGGTCACTAAAAGAAAATAATTAGGAACGAAAAGCACAATTTCTGACATGAACTCATGAAGGAAGGCCTCAGGCCTTAGTGCTCTTGGGAAGGTCAGATTACTCCATTGTGTATGAGATGAGTCAGTGTGTGTCCGTGTGTAAAACCACTTCTTTCAGGACACTGGCTACACATACAACATTCAACACTCGACACAAAAACAGCATGTGACTCCACTTACAAGGCGGAGTGAGAGATTGAGGGTTACGGACAGACGCACGCGCTCAGAAACAACACAAAGGCCCCGCGAGCGATAATGAAAATCACTAGCTTACTGGAAACACCACAAATATCACGGCGCCTCCAGAACCGGCGTGTTAAGATAAACGAAAGCCACCAGATGACAGCCTGCAGTGGTGTTTTTAACAACTGATACCGAAGCAGTTCTGTTTGCTTGCTGACAGACAAAAATTTGCGCAGTGGGCCAATTAGCATAGCACAGTGACTTGAAATGGTCTGTCAGCTGATGAGCACCTTAAAAAAGAAAGAAAGAAAAAAAAAAAAAACTAATGCCCAACAATGAAGGAAATGGGATCAGGAAGCACATTTCTAAAATAACACCCTGTTTATTTCCCTGCCATTTAGGCCTTTCCTATGCATTTCCTTTTCCTGCTTAAGACATCAAACCCACCATCCGTCCAAAAGGACAAACTCATCACCTCTGTATCCCTACAGTTCAGAGCTTCTGACCTCATCGACCAAAACATTGTCTCTTGACGCCAACTGATATATTTTTAACCCGGATGGGACACCACCGTTTCTATGACCTACAGGCTCAATCCCGGGTCAAAGGTGACATTTAGTCTCTGTTTACTGTCACTGACCCTCTGGACACACGCCTGCCTTCTGAAACATCCTGTAAAGCTCCTAAAAGCAGCCAGAGGCATCACAGAAAGCTTTTCACAGCCTCCCGCCATTTCCCAGAGCAGCCTGTTTCTCCTGCAAGATTAGCACATTGAAAATGCTTAAATCCACACCAGTCATCACCAACGTGTGGTGCATTAATGGCAGCTGAAAAGACTCTGCGCTGCAGTAAGGAGGCCGCCAGCTCCATTAGTTCAACCCACTATAGACCTTACACTTTAGACTTTACATATTAGCAAGGTCTCAGCTAACTGATTACATCATGCATCTCAAGAGCACCTTCCACATACACACAGCAAATTAGAGTTCGCTGCACTGTTTAAAGCCTTCTGATGATGCGAGAACAGGCGCAGGCCTTAAGCTGAAATGGCGAGACTGCTGAATTCTGGCCAAGCCTGAGCACAGCAGTATGACTCCATCAGTCAGTGAGGGTGGATGCAGGATATCGCGTAATCTCTGATAAACGCAGCTGTGCTGAAATTTCAGCACCGCCATTGCATTTATTAATGAATACCACACTTTAACCATGCTTGTTAAAGCCAGTTAGAGATAACTCTATATACAAAGTGGGGAGTTACCACTATACTGCACTGAATCAGGTCTCATTTTGCAAAGGAACCCACAAGATTTTATATATAGCAAGAAATGTGGTAAGACCATGTATCATAGGACCATCTGTTTCAGAAAAGATCTGTTTTGGCTAAAGAATTAAGCAGTAGCCCGGGTGCCTGGGATAAGCATATTTCATGCTACCAGTTTTTATTCATAGTATTCGTAGTTCTTCCAAAAAAAAAAAAAAAAAAAAAAACCACTAATTCCTTAGTGTTTTTAAACTTATTTTATGGTGTTGTGTTGCAACTCGATGCTGTAACTATAGTCCATGCTTCCAAATCCCACCACTTGCTGCACCACACACATCATTCATTATTATTAATTAGTACATGCATGATTAATTAGCATACATGACCTTTTCACAATCATGTGCACACGATCATGTATTTCAAAATACAAAAGAAACCAAACAACATAAATCCACAGCAAAGCATTCATATAACTCTCCTGCTAGCACAATAAACAAAGGAACATATCAAGCAAAAATAAAGAAGCTAGCCAGGCTCATATAGTATTTTTATTTGCGATAAAAGATGAGAACACCACATCTCGTAGCTGAAATGTTCGCCAACTACTTGGTGGCTTCTTGTTAATGTGCTACATGAAAAACTTTATCAGATGAGGATAAGGACTATGGCTAAACAGTCATCCTCCCTCTGGAAATTCATATACTTGTTCACTTCCCTTAGTCTGTACATACCTAGCTGTCAAAAAAATAACCGAAACATGGGACTACGCAATGAATTTGAGCGTCCACTTTCCCAATGGGCTAGCTAATGAATTTTTCATTTGTGTACCCCTACTTTCCCATGACGATCAAAATTCTGGGACATTTATAGCCACTTGTATGTATCACCCGGGAGTTATGCTGGGAGGTTGCACAAAGCAGTAAATGCTGGGGTGCCGATAATCATGCCATGAGGTTTTGCAGCATGTTTTTTACCCATCTTTATAAATAATCTGATAAGATCTACTCAATAAAAATTTACAGCTTGAGTCTGACCTACTCAAGATGTGCATTAAAATGCCAATCATAATCTCTTTGTACTGTCAGTATTGATATTTGACTAGAGGGATACATAAAGAGTTTATATACAATGTTTATATCCAATAAATACCCATTTCATTCAAGCCTGGGAGTGTATAGCTCTTGACAAAGCAGCTCACACGCTGTCTCCCCCAACCCCACAACTGTCCTTTAATTGGTATTGATCAAGCCTGTCTATTGTTGTCCATATCGGTGAGCCACCTAACCATGACGGTCAATGCAACTAGACACAATTACACTTAAAAATAAACGACTTAAAATGTTAATAAGGTGTAAAAAAAAAAAAAAAAAAAAAAAAATCCATTAACACAGCTCTAGTGTTTGGTCCGGATAGGGAAAGGAGGCTGTTGATTGTGTGACATCAAATGTACTTTATTCATCTCATGCAGTGGGATGAAAATTCTGCATAATGATGTAGGAGAAACCATCCTTCAGGCAGCCTATTAAAAGATTATCTCTAGCTAATACAAGAACCTGAACGGGTTAGACTGTACTGCATGGCATACCACTACCCACCTGCAATGTAGTCACTGAGACAGCAATCATGTTGCCATTTCACATTTCAGTGCACTAAAAAAGGACCAATATTTCTGTACATTGTCCTGAACTGGGTGCAGCATCGCTGCTGCAACACGGCTCAGGATTGCAATGAAACAGTGTGGCGAAAAATAGTGGGCTATAGTACAGCCTGCTACATGACATCCTGCAGCCGCATCAGGAAAACAGACAGTGATGCCTATGTAGCTGAATTGCAGGATGTTGCATATAGGAAGCATAGAAAGTGATAAGAAATCACAGAAAATAAAAGAAATACAAACACAAATAAAGATACATGCATGCACATCTGATATATATGTTTATATTATATTGTGTGTATGTAGATTGTATATTGTGTCTGACTATGATTCTTAGAGTGTGCATGTATAATATTATATATGTACATGTATTATACATGCACACTCTGGGAATCATCGTCAGTGTTTTGCAATGCAGATGCATCATAAATATTTATTTATATGTACGTATATGTATGTATATATATATGTGTGTTTGTGTGTGTGTGTGTGTGTATATATATATATAGATAGATAGATAGATAGATAGATAGATAGATAGATACACATACACACATACATATAGATAGATAGATAGATAGATAGATAGATAGATACAGATGTGTGTGTGTTTGTCATATATTTATTTGCATATTATGATTAGTGCTCCTGACCTGTTGCGTCCTCTCGGATGGGTTCAGCATCACCGCCTGCCGAAAGCTGTTGTCCACGTAGGACGCCATTGTCTCCGGTGGAAAAGCGAAAAGCGCGTGAAAAATCCGGGGACTCGCCGCGGTGTGTCGGTCTCAACCCGGCCCCGTGTGGAGGCTCCTTCCCCGGGACACGGCCTGCTGCGCCCCCGGGGCCTCGCTCTCTCCCCGGCCCGATCCGATCCAACCAACCGATCTAAAGAAAAAAAAAGAGCTGCAGAGGCACACCTCTACTCGGCTTTGACGGGTGATTTAATGCGTGAAAAATGTCCTGGTGCGCTTATTTTCTTTTGCACAAAGCATGCATGAAGTGCATTTCCCTCCCTGCTACACCGTGCTCAGGATCTCCGGCTCTCACGACGCGCTGAAAGGGAAAAAATCCGCCCGTCGGTCAAGTTTCCGTCCGATTCCGTGAAAGCGTCAAACGGCGCGTGTATACATGCTTAATTCAGCTTGTTAAAAAGTGACAGACTGTTGTGTGTTTCCCCCCCACCATGGTGACCGGCCGCGTACCGCGAGCGCGCATGATCAACCGGGAGCGCGCATAATGGGCGAGACCCGAGGTGCACAATAACGGGAGTGGAACAATACAGCCCGACGCGCTGGGCTCTGCCGCCATCCACCGAGCACTGCATACAACTACAGTCTCAGCACAGGTACATTCAATTCCTTCCAAATCATCTCACAAAGCTAAGAGTCATATTGCACGTACCAGTTTCATAAAAGATACACTATATGGCCAAAAGTATGTGGACACATGATCACCACACCCTTATGTGGTTCTTCACCAAACTGTCAGAAGCACACAATTGTATAGAATGTCTTTGTATGCTGTAGCATTACAATTTCCCTTCACTGGAACTAAGAGGCCCAAACCTGTTCCAGCATGACAATGCCCCTGTGCACAAAGCGAGCTCGATGAAGACATGATGTGTTAAGGTTGGACTGGAAGAACCTGAGTGTCCTGCACAGAGCCCTGACCTCAACACGTTTGGGATGATCTGGAACACCAACTGCAGCCCAGGCCTCCTCACCTCACTATCGCTCTCATAGTTGAATGAACACAAATCCCCACAGCCACGCTCCAAAATCTAGTGGAAAGCCTTCCCAGAAGAGCGAAGGTTTTTATAGCAGCAAAGGGGGAATAAATCAGGAATGGGATGTTCAACAAGCTCATATGGGTGGCATGGTCAAGTGTCCACAAACTTTTGGCCATATAGTGTGTTTGTGTGTTTATGTTGTGGAAAGAGTGTGCCATACAATAATAATAAGAGCTACAGATTTTTTGTGTTTTAAAAGAAATTACATTCAAGCAGCCACATTCGTATTCGTTTCATTTGAATGAAGAAGAAAGAAAGACAGGAACATGTAGAGCTGTTATAGGAAAGTCATCAAAAATGAGATGGACACCAAGCAGACTTACAAAGTTGATTATTTTTCAATAACTGCACATGTTGAAGTGTTGAATTCCTCATATACCACAGCAAGTTGCTAGTTCTAACATTCACTCACTCACTTTCAGTGATCACTTTATCCTGGTCAGGACTGCAGTGGGTCCAGAGCCTATCCCAGGAGCACTGTGTGTGAGGTGTGAATACACTCTGGTGTGTTTGGGGCAATCTAGAGTCAGCATTTCACCAACTGGTATGTTTTTGGGAGTTTGGAGGAAACCGGAGAACCCAGAGGGAACCCACATGGACATGGAGAGAACATGCAAAACTCCACACAAAAAGTAACCTCAGCTTATGATCGAACCAGGGATCCTGGAGTTGGGTATAGAAAACCTAAGGACTTAATGGTTCCTAAGGTCCAATAATTTTTTTCTATTATCTATTTTTGGATAACAACAGTGACCTAAAGTACTTCATATATAATGGTTATTATAAAATTAAAATTATTTATTTTTCAGAATGTATAAATTCACGGTATATCTGTTTTGCAAATTGTTAAGGTTAATAAACAAGACAAGCATCAAATGTGAAACTGGCTTTAATGTTTGAGAGTGGAGTGCACTCATAAATAACCCATTGAGCTAGCAAACCAGGACACTGTAACAACCCTGTGTACACACTATGGTAACCGTGGTCTCCGTGGTAACCAGAGGTGACCCCACAGTTTGCTCCTATCCTCCTCTCACACTCACCTGGAGCTCTGAGCAGGTGACGGATAGGAGCGATGAGAGGGAAAAACTGCAGAACTGATCCTGCTCACCAAGTAGTGGGGCAAAGAATCCTCTTCACAGGTACATTCCGCTTAGTTAGTTTGTTTGTGTGTTTTTGTTTGTTTACCAGTTAACTAATAAGTAAGGGCCTACCTCTAAATCCACTGCCAACTGCCCTTAAATCTCTTATTAACAGTGAATATAACAATTTGTTCTATCTGCACTCTTAGTGGAAAAAAAAGGTTCCTACAGGGTTCTTTAGAGAGTCAGGGTTTGGTTCCTAACCAGGTTCTACTTATAATCACTCTACTGCAGGGTTCTACACAGAACCTTTAAGGGTTCCCCTAAAGAGTGACAAACTGCATAAACTTTTATGTTTGTAGATGTTGTCTCTCTGCCATCCTTAGGCTTTTAGGTTTAGGTTTATGTTTAGGATTGTCTGTCTGTCTGTCTGTCTGTCTGTCTGTCTACCTGTGGAAACCAACACTACACCTAATTCTAATTTTAGTTTAATTCTAATTTTTCAAACATTATATTTTTGAGTACTATATGTCTGTGTCTATTCCAGTCATAACATTTAAAGGTTCTGTACAGTCTGTCCATCTATCTATCTATCTATCTATCTATCTATCTATCTATCTATCTATCTATCTATCTATCTATCTGTCTGTCTGTCTGTCAGACTACCTATCAAATGAAAACATTTATCTTACTATCTACACTCTTTGTGGAAAAAAAGGTTCCTCAAGGGTTCTTTGGAGAGTTAAGGGGTGAGTTAGCTTCCTAATGAGGTTCTGCTTGGAATCGCTCTGTTGCAAGGTTCTATATAGAACCTAAAAGGGTTCTCCTAGAGTAACAAACTAAATATCCTTTTAGGTTTGTGACTGTAGTCTCTCTGTCTGCCTCCCTTAGGCTTTAAATGGTTTTCGTAGCTATGTTTGAGTACTGTCTCTCTGTCCATCTGTCTGTCTGTCTGTGAGGAGCCAATACTACACCTATATGAAACATTATATTTTGAGTATTGGTATATTTATTGGTATATTTGGCTTCTATTTCACTCATAAGCTTTAAAGGTTCTTTACATCAATGTTTATTTCTGTTAAAAGAAAGTT
Organism: Pangasius djambal; assembly: GCA_022985145.1. NCBI lineage: Eukaryota > Metazoa > Chordata > Actinopteri > Siluriformes > Pangasiidae > Pangasius > Pangasius djambal. Next base: position 4,081,809 of record CM040981.1, on the reverse strand, counting down.
GTCGTCTCTTAATAACTAACATATGGAATTGATCATTAGTACTCATCTGTTATCATCCCTACCACTTTCATGTGACAGGAAATGCAGGGAAATGCAACATAATAAAAATAAAATCATCAACCGATCGTGTGAAATCCATGATCCATCATGCTCTGAACAATAAACAGTTTTCACTAATGTATTGTATACATCTTTGTAAGTGCCACCTTTCCTCTGCCGCTCTGCAGGACCTGATGGCGTTGGGAATTACAGAGTCAGACTGTGTGATTTCCCTCATAGCATCGGCATCAGCGCCTTGTCCTCGGAGGCCACAGGGGATTTAAATTACCTCTTACGGCCTGCACCATTTGCTCCAGCACCGCTGCCCAAGCACTGCTACGTTGGAGGAGTGGGATGGGGCATTGAGCATGGCCTCAGTCTCAATGCCAAAACTTTACTCAGCAACACACAGATCAAGGTTGGTCGTGTGTGAAATATGCAAGGAATAAAATTTACTGACTGTTACAAAGCCTTGATACTAGAGAGTCCTTCCATAAATTCTATTAAATGCTTTTTTAGAGAAAGCGTCATTATATCAATGATTACATGTTTTGCATCTTTGCCATCTTTTGAGACACTTACACCATCTGACCAATCAGAACGAAGAATTCAATAGTGCTGTGGTATAAATGTAGTTCAATGGACTTAAATTGCATATCATATATTTCGATTAATTAAATAATGATTAATAATGAGATAAGCATGGTTGGTTTCTCGAAACAGCTGACGTTGTTCTATAATCCTATCAGTCTTTTTGTTTGTATATCCATACGTTTTGTCTTTCCATATCAGCGTTCTGAGTTTCGCTCGGCCATGGAGGACAGGATATCTCAGATATTTCAGAACCCATGGTAAGCCCCAGACACACAGACCTCCCAGAGAGACTGGAATTAGATTACCAGGGCTCAAACACACACAGAATCCCAGAATAATAGTGCTAATGTATGTTGTCCTGTTCATACTTATATGTGTAATATCCTGACTGATCCAGAAAAGGCCCCATTTTTCTCTTACAAGCTTCACAATTTCAGCTCTGGATCTTCTCATAGATGGCATTAGATGTTAAGAGTGACTGTCGATGAAACCCCTTGTCTTCTCTGCATTAATAATTAACTCACACATACACATACAGGCAAGCACCGCCATGCTTTTTGGACAGGCAGGAGTCGAGTGCCCGAGGGGACCAGAGTGCCTGTGAGACCAACAGCCAGGACAGCAACAACCAGATCCTACTGAGCAAGGTCAGATATTTACCTGAGAAAAACACCTTAATATAGATTAGAATATAGAAGCTAGAATAGTATATGCTGTTTTAACCCTGAATAAAAATCTAGACAGTACATTAAATTCCCAATGTGAACTATACATTACACATCACATCTATGGGCAATTTAATGCTTTAACAAAGATAAATAAAATCAAAATCAGTTTCACATTACCTACATAGATCTATATTTAATTTATTTGATTAATTGTAAAATCCATCTACCATGTATAAAGGGTTCTTATGTTTCACCCTACTTCAACAGAGAGATCAACAGAGACTTTTTTTTGGACTATCCCCTTATCATCATGTTTGTTTATTTCTAGTTTATTATGAATTCCTCTTTTAATTGTTTCTATGTGGGCACTACAATCTTAAATAAAGTCATTAATTTGGGCATGCTGATTTCCATTACCGTTTCCACCACCTAAGTTGATTATTTTCCTTTCACAGCACATCCTGAATTGTTTTATTTGTTCTTATACCACAGCAATTTGTCAATGATTACCATTTTGAATTTATATAAAACAACACATCATACTTTTAACTGTTTATAGTTACATTTAATGTTGTGGCACGTCCATGAGACAAGTTCGTGAAATCCTCTATTCTGAAGACCTTCCTGTGGCGGAAAACTGTTGTGAAGCTCTGTCCCTGGAGACTCCGTAAATGTTAAATAAATGTATCCTTACAGAGAAGGTTACCTTATCAACAAATTATCTTTGTCGAATAACTGCCTTTTTATTATTAGTCTCAAATAATGTTCAGCAAAACGATAACATATTAGGACAAGCGCATTGATATACGTCTGTGATTTGAAGTACAGCTGGCAATACTGCTGCTGTAGAAAATTAACCAACAACCTTTGACCAATCAGATATGAGAATTCAACAGTGCTGTAGTATAAATATTTGAAATATTTGACTAGCAGCTGTTAGAAAGATACACATCAGTGACTCATATTGTGTTTCCTCTTCATGGCAGAGACGCTCAGCTCAGAGGAAAACGGCAGGAGGCAACACTTAATAAAAACGTCCACAATGATGTGCACTTGGTATCTGGAGTGTTTTAGTATACACTGTGCTTGTTTCACTATGCTTTATGATCTTTTATGATGTGCAAAATAATGTAAAAAGGAAATATTCAAGTGTAGTGACAGTTCATTATTCTGGCTTAAAAAAGACCTGCATCTTTCTGATTCCATATTCAACATAATTTCATGTTTGGAATTACTAACAGTTTGCACAACTCAATTTGTATGGAACAATACTGAGGTTAAGGTTATATAAGGCATAAAAGACTTGGGGGTATGCTGTTATAGGAAAATAGTCAACGACTGGGTGGTGTGGTACAGCCAGCTGCAGAGTTGAGTTACCACCCAGAAGTTGATTATTTTCCTATAACAGCATGCCCTGTGTGTTCCTATGATATCCCTACAAGGATAGAAAATGATCTGACAGTTGAGGTCCTTGTGGGAGCATTTAGCTGGTCCCCCTGAAAAAGCTTTTATTCAAAAAACTAAAAGAGCCAAAAGATTTCCTTTTTGGTTACTGAGGTTAAGGTTAGGGTTAGATTTAGGTGTAGCATAGCACTAATTAGTCACATTAATAATTATGTCAAAGGAAGGTAATCACAAGGATAGTAAGACAAATGTATGTGTGTTATCGTTGATCGAGTCCTCTTGCCGAATGCCACAGACCCACACAGTGTAATAATTCTTCAGCTAAAATCCTGGGCCTGAATGACTCCTCAGCCCATATCGATGTTAACACACTTCTAATTATTGGAAGAACCACCCAGGTCTCTCCAGCCATTTTCAATATCCTGTGCTGAGCCGGACGAGACGACCCCAATCCACTGCCGATCTGTCATTGTCTTCCTGTCCACTTGCCATTTCTAAAACTTGTACACCAACACAAGTGTCCAATTTTTGTAAGCTAAACTTTTCAAAAGGCATATACCCACCCTCCATGTCTGGTCATTTATGATATGAAAAACAATATGAGTACATTCATGCGGATTCATGAGGTGAGAATACACCCTACTTTGCACTCATTCACACCTAGGGGCAACTAAGCACAGCAGATCCATCTACCAGCATGTTTTTGGGAGGTGGGAGGAAACCAGAGAACCCAGGGGGAACCCACAGAGGACTGATCAAAGTTTGAGGTGAAGTTGCAACTTGTAATTCCCTACCTACAACTGGCAATAACCACCACAATCATGAAATTTTAACTCATCAACCTGGGGTAGTCTTCTCAACTACCAGTTCCTTCCCCGTTTACACAGTGACATGAAATCAACATGGCTGTGAACAGTGTAAAGTGGCCCTTCTCTACTTTTAAATTAGTTTATAACAGTTGGCTTTAGATCAGTTAATACAGACACAGTACTTGATTAAATCTATAACACTGACCTCTGTTTATACAAATTTTTTAAGTTTACACTAAATACTAATCTCTGTTTTGAGAAAGTAATCAATAAGCTAATCACTAATTTTAGCCATTTAGCTTGTTGAAAAAAACTGTTGCTTAAATGTTTAAAATTCACTATGGCCTGTAATTAAGTGAGGTTAAAGTAGCTTTTTAATTCGCTTTACAAGGTTGGACAGAGCAAACAAAAGACATGGTTTTCTGGAAGAAAATTCAACTATCCCATATTGCTCATAAATAGTTATTGAGCATGGATTTTTTCTTTAAAGGACACCATTTGGATTAGCAGAAGCACTTGTAGCATCATAGTAGATTCTGATACTGTGTCCAGTGAACTTTTCTGGAATGTAACAAACCCCAAAAAACTAAAGTATATCTGATAAAATGTTATTATGTTGACATAATGAGTAATTCTTTGATTTTGGAAGGACATATCATTGTTTTGAAAGTTAGACAGCTTAGCTTAATCAGTCACTTTAGCTTTCCAGAAAGTTCCACAGTGTGTTTTTTGAAACCAATTATGAATTTGAATCATATAGCCGAGGTTGAGGAACTGTAGAAGTTCAAGAGTTAAATAAAATGATGTAAATTATGCAAAATCGGCAAATTGTCATTTGTTGTTATATTTTGTGAATGAAAGAAATAAAGAAATGGCTACAGACGCAGCACAGCGCCGCTCCGCCACACTAGAGGGCGCCACACACACATTTTAATCAAAAGTCCCTCGTGGAAAAAGAACCTTCCAGTTCATTCAGGAGCTGAGCAAGTTCAAGAAAACGAGGCAGAAATGTCCAACCCGACCCCGGTGTCCAAACCCGGCAATGAGGAGAACCCGAGGGTTTTCTTCGATGTAGAAATCGGCGGTGAAAAAGGTGACGAGATTTCTCTTTGACTTCATAAAGCTTAATTTTTTAAAATATTGACTCTAACTGACCATTGTTCGCTTAGCATGCGGCACACAGACACAGCATCTTCAGACTGCACAGATATTTATCTGGATTCCACTGACATTTTCCTTTTTCTTTTTTCTTTTATTTAGCTTTTTTAGTTTCCTTTTTCTCTTTATCTTAAAATAACTACACTGCACACCAGCAACTCTGCCTTTTAACAAGGTCTGTGTCCCAAATCACACCATGTTCCCTAGTTAGTGCACTAGTCAGAGAGGCTTATCAACCTGACTTCATGTCCCAAAGCATAACAGAGAAAATCTAGTGCACTCACAAAATCCCATAATGCATTGCAATAGGGTAGGGTACAAAAGTTGCCCCCTAGCAAGTAGGGAATGCTCATAACGGACACTAATTTTTGTAGGGAGTAGGACACTAATTAGGACATGGGCCACCTATTATTGACCTGATAATACTATTAATATTAATAACACAATACTTTCCAGGCCTACTGAAAACAATAACTAAGAAGTTATGGCTCAGATTGTTCAATTAAACCCACAAAATCCATTGTATCTTAAGCCTGTTAGATAAGGAATAGGGGAATAATGTTAAAGAAAAATAATCAGTGACAAGGTGGTGTGATGAATCAGTGACACTGATAGTCAGTGTCACGCTGAAATTGGTTATTTTTCAATAACACCACATCCTGAAATGTTTTATTCGACACATCATACTTTTTATCCATTTATAGTTACTTTTAATGTTGCGAAACATCTATGAAACATGTTAGTTCCTGCTCTCGCTTACGTTAGAGCAGCTATAAACAAGCATTCCCTCACTAGCCTCTAGAACATCACAGACAGTGATGTTCTAAAGAAACTGGAAAGCGCAAAGTCATCTGTCTTGAAGACTTTCCTGCATCATAAAAACTTTATAGCTTTAACGTCTTCTTGGTACAAAGCGCTTCCGCTTTGGAGACTCCTTCCAAAAATGTTAAATATCTCCTTACAGAAAACCTGACCATATCAACGACCGGAGCGTCCGCTGTAACATCCCTGTGAGAGCATGACCAGTGGCGCGGTCGGGATTTGAGCTCGTGATGTTTTCTCATTGCGCTAGGGAACAAACATTTGAGTTGCCATAGTGATCCGTTTTATGACTTGAAAGTGCTACCAAGCCTGTATTTGTCTCTGTGGTTCACTAGTCATCGTTTGTCCTGTGTGTTGTCCTGTCCAGTGGGCCGTATCGTCTTCGAGCTCTTCGCTGACATCGTCCCTAAAACGGCAGAGAATTTCCGCGCTCTGTGCACCGGCGAGAAGGGAATCGGTAAAAGCACCGGGAAACCTCTGCACTTCAAGGGATGTCCTTTTCACCGCAGTAAGTACGGGCTTCGGGTTCAGGAAACGTCTGCTTTAATTCTTTATTGATGAACAAATGTTAGAGCGCGCTGTCTCAGCATCCCTTCGTCTTCCTTCTTCAATGTGACGGCCGAGCTTTTAGACGCATTTCTGTTCTGTGGCTTAGTCTTCTTCTCGTTATTCCAGTCATCAAGAAGTTCATGGTGCAGGGAGGAGATTTCTCGAATCAGAACGGCACAGGAGGAGAGAGCATCTACGGGGACAAGTTCGAGGACGAAAACTTCCACTATCAGGTGAAACGCTGCATATAGCTTGGACAATGAAGCAGAGTTCATGTTGTACATATTATAAGCTGCAAATGTTATCATTTTTATGCTATAATTATTTTATTCTGCTAGCAGACCAGTAATGTGGTTTATTTGTATTAGTCACATTCTCATATTTTTATTACACATACAGTAAATATATATAAATTAAAAATAAATAAATGGAGTGAAATCACACTTCAAAAAATGATCACATTCGTAAACAGGCAGTAATGTGAATGAACGTCCTGGACACGCTACCGCTTTAATAAATGTTTTTTAAAATAAAGATGTTATGTAGATGTGATGTACAGTAGACCCTATATTTTTTCAATAAAAATTTTGTTTGTCTTTTTCATTACCGTGTTAGTAGTAAAGAGCACATTTTAAATCTCTAAATGTTCATTTTCTAAAAAAAAGAATTAAATATTTTTAAAGCATTAAATATTGATTGAGTTTATTACAGTTTACTTATTTATTGTTGTTGTTTTTTTCCCCATTAAAAAAATGTTTTTGAAGGCATATTTGCTTTACAGAATGTATTTATACGTGCTTAAAACTTGCCCATGAACGTGTATACGTTTCCTCTAGGCAGACGGGATTTGCACAGGTGGATCTTCACTCTGGAGTTCCTTACTGTCTGGAAAATAGGATAAATAAAGCTCTGTTTTTTTTTTTTTCCCCTCCTCTTCTCTTATTTTGTTAGCATGACAAAGAGGGCCTGCTGAGCATGGCCAACGCCGGGCCCAACACTAACGGCTCGCAGTTCTTCATCACCACAGTGCCCACCCCTCACCTGGACGGCAAGCACGTGGTGTTCGGGCAGGTGCTGAAGGGCATGGGCGTGGTCAAGATGCTGGAGGCCATCGACACCAAGGAAGATAATCCGGTCAAGGTGAGGCACATCGAGACGTGACCCCACCTGCGTACTATCCATACTAAACAGTATGTCAGAATAGGACATTTACATATAAGGAGACTCACTGATAGAACATCAATTCATCTGCTTCAAATGGTCATTTTTTTTTTTAAATAAACTTTTTATAATTTTATATACAGATTACTCTGTAGTTTAAAAATTAAACATGAATTTTGAGAAACTGGAGTGTTTCATATTAATGACTTGAAAGAACGCAATTCCAAACAACTCCATTAAACAACATTTATTCCGCATTGCTGTCACTTAGAGTGAAAAGTAATGGCACCTTATAAGAGGCGGAAGAGTCAGTGTGTCTCTGTGGTAGCCGACGCTCTGCAGTGGCCGAGCTGCATTACTGGACGATTTAGTGCACAACAAGCTTATGAGGCACTCTTTCACCATTTAGTTATCATTTTATCATTTACAGTTCCCTTAGTCGTCTTTTTTTTTTTTTTCTTCTTCTTCTTCTTAAATTATTTTCAGCTCTCTCTACAGATCCTTTTGTTAGTCTGGTGGAAATGTCTGGTTCTGTTAGGCCTGCAAAAACATTTACACACAACTTTACTGAAACATTAATAATGAGGCCTGATACTTGCCACACTGATGTATTGAAAAAAACATTCAATACTTTGTGCAACACTTGGAAAGAGCTCCGTGCTTGTGGTCATGGTCCTGTAGGGAAGCTTCAGTGTGGCTGTTAAGTTCCTGTAGAAGCACAATATTCGGACAGACTTGCTACTTGAGTGGACTAGCCTTTGACTGGGTGTGTTTAGACAGCACTCTTTAGATTACATAGACTTGCACATGAACAAAAATTTTCTTTTGTGATCGGGAAATGGCTTAAAGTTTGTGAAAGCACATCTCCCTCCTTCTTCATGATTTAATATGTATTGAGTGCTGTCACCAAAAGAAGCTGCTGGATATTTCAGATGTGAGGCCTCAGACATTTTAATTGGATTTGAAGCCAGAAATGGTTAGCTTAATTGCCCAAGCATGAATCGCAATCACAAATCACATGTGAGAGCTTCGACAGTGGCTAGGCGTTTAATGCCATTTAGGGCAATTTAATATGCTGATAGATGCCTGTGGCACACAGTCTAATTTTAACCTCTCTCCCTCTCTCTCCCTCTCTCTCAGCCATGTATAATTGCTGATTGTGGAGAGCATAAAGCAGGTGATGACTGGGGCATGGCTCCTAACGACGGCTCTGGAGACGTGCACCCAGAATTCCCTGAGGACTCAGACGTCGACTTTAATGATGTGAGTGTTTCTCAACAAGTCGCTCCTGATATCTAACCTGTGCATGTAGGAAATACACTCTTGGAGTTGCGTGTGTTCTCTGGTTTATCACATGCAGGACTGATGAGGTGATTGGGATGCTTTCAGGCAGAAAACAATTTTGCAAGTGAAACTGTGGAACTTTGACACATTTGTGTTGTTGCTCTGATTGCACTGACCTCTAAAAGAGTGAATATAAATTAAACATTTTTATTAATCTAGTTCTAAATTATATAGGCAGCATGGTATGCCGTCAGTCAGGAGGCTGAGTTAGATGATATATCTTTCTTATTCATTCATTCATTTATTTAAAGTTTATAGTTGGTGACTTAGCAAGCACCTTTGTAGAAAATTCCCAAGGCATGCACATTGGAATTCATGAGTTGTCCCAACAGGGACATTCATGAGAAATTCGGTGTATTTAAAGAGACCCACATCAATAAAAAATATCCATGGTACTGCACATTTCTATGAAAACGACTGCAAAGATGACGAGCTTTCAACTTTACATGAAAGTGTTGTCTTTGCAGTTCAATTAATCAGTAAATATAAAACTTGTCTTTCACTATTTTACAATATGTACATAACGATAAGATGATTCATCTATCAGGCTGATAAAGTCTTGTCTGTGGCGGAGGACATCAAAGATATCGGGAATAACTTTTTTAAAGCCCAGAACTGGCAGGCTGCTTTGAAGAAGTACTCCAAAGCTCTTAGGTGAGTGCATCAGTCTGTGACCTGCCTCTTTAAACTTTTAAATTATTGTTATTGCATTTAACTCCCACCATTTTCCCACAGTTTAATTGACACCTTTAAGGTCCTAAAAAGTACATTTTTTTTTTCCCCCTGAACTGTGACGCAGGTATTTAGAGTCGTGTGGCAGTACTCTGGATGATGAGAGTGCGCAGAAGAAGCTGGAGCCCACGGCTCTGAGCTGCATCCTCAACACAGCAGCCTGTAAACTCAAACTGCAGCAGTGGCAGGAGGCCGTCGAGAGCTGCGATGAGGTACGCTCAGAGAGGGAACACTTTAGGCTAACAGAGAATTCTTGAGTCCCAGATCGTTATTGGAACGCCACATCACTGCACAGTTTAAAGGTTAAAGCCCTCCCCGAACAGCTCCATCATTCACACTCTTATTGACTAAGCGAGCTGGCTAATTCACAAACAAGTTTTTGCTAACACACTTACTTATAGATTTCTGTTCACCAGTTGCATGTGTAATGAGGGAGTTAAACTTCAGGATACGTTAGGAAATGGTATGGCCTGCTGTAGGGGTGTTACACATCTGACACAGCTGGAGAAGTATCGTTTACAATTTTAAAAAAAAACAAATGTGAATTGTGTCAGAATGCCTAAGATAAGATACAGCACCTTTAAAGTTAAGATGAGGGGCAACTTAGTGGGCATATACTTCTTTGATTTAGGTTTAATTAAAATTAAAATGCCTAAGAATTTTGCATTTTAGGCTATTTCTATTAAGTGATCCATAATATTTACCTCAGGATTTTAAGAATTCCTACAAAGTTTGCATATCAGGTTAATTATATTACTGCCTTTTTTTTTTTTTTTTTAAAACCTCAGGATTTCTTAGGAACCTCCAGCTAGCTGGCTGAAAAAAATGTAAAAATGGGCTAAAATTGTACTTGGCTATCTGGCAAAGCTTTACACACACACACACACACACACACACACACTTACCTCAGGAGTTGTTAAGAACCTAATATTTGCTAGATAATAATGCTAATGCCAGATAGCAAGTGAAGCTACAATTAAAGACATTTGACCTATTTTTCAGGGAGAGCATGTCTCAAAGGACTGTCTTTGCATTTTGACTTCAAGAGAAGTTTTTTTTTTTTTTATTATTATTATTTCTCAAACATATTGCTGCTATCCAATGTCCACATAATACAACAACGTTCAAGATGATTAAACCTCAAGAAGCCATCCATGATAAAACTTCACAAGTAGCCAGAATGCCTCCGCTCCGATGTGTTGATTAAATTTGGCACAATAATTTGGTCATGAAAAACCAGTTAAGGCTGAAGGAATTTTCCTCTTTGCACCCTAATTAAAACATTTCCGTTGCGCTGAAGGTTGAATCGAAGGTTAATTAGAAGCTTTAGAGAGATATGATGATCTGATTCGTGTTTGCTCACTATGTTCCTCACAGGCTCTGGAGCTGAATCAGACACATGCTAAGGCTTTGTTCAGGAGAGCACAGGCCTGGCAAGGCCTCAAGGAGTTCAACAAGGCCATGGTATGAAAGATAATTGCACACACCGTGAGCTCTTTATATCGCAGTTGTTTGAATGAACACACACCGAAATTTGTGCTGCTTGTTAAATTGTTCACTTACACTTACACTGACACCTACACACTCACAGCATCTTCTAGGATTCATTCTAAATTGGATAGCTTCTGCTTCTGCTTCTTCTTCGTCTTCTGCTTGTTTAGCAAACTCTAAGATTATACACAGGAGTGGCTTGTATGAATGGGCTAACAAGGCTAAGCCCCTCCTGCTTATCTGAGATAAAAAGCAATCAGTAGAAGGTTTTCTTTTGACATCATGTTACTTTCTCTTAACCAAATGCAGCACCACCAACAGCTGTCTGCTTTCGTTTGACTGAATAGCAGACGACCAAATATATTTCTTCCCTTAGCAATTTGACGAAAACAATTGCTTTGAAATTTTTCTATGAAAAACACGGAAGTGCAGAGAGCCAGTCAGTTTGCCACCTTAAAGATGCTGAAGCTTGTGGCCAGAGAAGGGTGCAAAATATATTAGCCTCTTTGTCGCACGGGGGCAAATCATCTGAGGCTAAGACTAACAGCATCTTAACAACAATGAGAGTATAGCCCAGGGGTTCCCAAACATTTTGGGCAAATGACCCCAAAAGGTCATTATGAATTTTTTGCAGTCTCAAGCCTTGACCACCATACATCATTTTTTATTTATTTTTTTCTCTTAAAACGTTCCGCCGCCGTCGTGATTGTCGTCATGAGCTGCGTCTCAAATTGAAAACTCTGAGCTTGCATTCAAAAGTATTTACTAGTTTAGAACATCCAGAAAGCTAGGAGACAAAACAGAGCTTTTGGTATGAATGAAAATAACTGCCTGCGAGTGTCACCAAAATGGCTGCCAAGTGGACCAGGACTTTGGTGTAGCATGTTAGCACATGATTTCATTCCTATTAGCCCATTTGCTGGGTCCAAATCAGAGTGAAATGGATACTTTTGGTTTGTTTGCTGTTTGGTTTGCTTTCGAACTGCTCATTATTAAACAAACAAACAAACAAACAAACAAACAAAAAATGTTGGTTGAGGGACATGTAGAGCTGAAAATGTACTTGTAAAACTCAAGTGTGTGTATAAATCACACAAATCACCCAAGCACAGAGAACATGAATTTCACCCTAAGTAAATTAATGATTAAATAGATATACAAATGACAGCATTTATTTTCTCATTTTGTTCGTCAGTCCAAATATTTAGAACACAAGGCATTTCTGCAGCACTACAGCTCTGTCCTTTGGCTCAGCTTAGCATTTACACTCTTAAAAAAAGATCACTTTCTACAAGATCACTGTACAAGAGTCAGATCACTTTCTTGCTGTAATCGAAGCGCGCTAGAGTTCACTTGGAACCGGATCGAAGCCACCTCCATAAGATCCTCTCGGGTTGGTTGTTTTGGTCGGCACCCGAGTGTGACCGTGTTCTCGCCTGCTAAAGAACCCCACAGAAAGTGAAAACACACCCGTGTGCGATTCACACAGACTAAACACTGCATATGTGAAAGCAAGCTTAGCTAAGTGTTCAGTCAGACCACATGCTTTTAGCAATTCTTAAATGATGCAAGAGGAAAGCATTCTCATTCAGTCAGACCACGGCACTGCAGTTTACTCCACCCAATTTAACACATCGCTGTAGAGCCGTGCTTCTCCTGTGCAAGCCTGGTGCTTCTGCGTGTGTTTGCTGGAGTGTTGATCTTTTCCTCTTATCAAATTACAGATCGATCTGAAGAAAGCACAGGAGATTGCACCAGACGATAAAGGTAAGATGCAGGAGACAGGTGTAATTCTCAGTGTCAGTCAGAGAACGATTCCGGCTCCGTGCCATTCCAGCTCGATCTTATCCCCGGTGCTTCCTTTAGCATTTGGCTCAACTCAGGTTCAGCAATGTGGGTCCTTCCAAGCTTCCATTATCAGCCCCTCTTATACTCCTCAACCATCTTTCATTATTTACAACTAGGTGTTAGAAATTTATAAGGCTGGGAATCTTTGGGGAAGTCATAGATTGATTTTGATTCAGCTTGCTCATAAATTGATCACATACTATACAGGTTGATTTCTGTTGCCTATATTATTTATCTTCCATTTTAAAGACATTTTAATGGGAATTGGCTAATTAGAGAGATTGAAATCAGTCATTATCAGTTAGTGCTATATTTCTCCCCTTACTAAAATCCTCTAGAATTAGAAAGTTTAACTTTTTTACCCTGTATTAATATTTTTGGTCAATCAAACTATTTGACTTGGTGTGTGTATATACATATAGAAATGAACATCGTATGTTTAAAATGATTCTACAGACACACTTTCTCAACCTTTCTGCTGTTCTGTTGGGCATTTTATAAACTATGTAGTGAGTATTAATCCTGAATAAGGAGACATTTGGGATTCAGTTTGATGGAATTTTTTTTCCTCAATGAACATGGGCTAAAGATAGCACATGTTTAAATGGATTGCTTAAAAAAAAAAAAGTCAAACCAACTAAATATCAGCGACAGAAAAATCCATTAAAAACAAATCTAAAACATTAAAATTATAGTGTTGCTTCATGATTCTTTTTGTAACAGGGTAAATTCATTTGAATTCAAACTGTAAATACTAATATTTACCATCATATGCAATTTTTTTTCTAGCTTATATTGTTTATTTTTCATACTGCGGACATTTTTAAATAAATGAAAGTAGGGGTGTAACGATACACAGTGCATTGTGGAAGTGTACGATATCAGCATTCTGTTAATCATGCATGTATTGCAATTGCACTCTTTAAATACCAGAGGTCCCAATCTGCACAACCCATACAGTTAAAATGTATAGAAAGCATGCTGGTCACATGATCACATGCTTTCTTGGAGAGCCCACGAGATCTGCACTTGTGAAGTGACTAGTCTGACAGGTCAGGATTACAACAACCAACACATATTATGTTATTTGGTAACGCTTCATTAGTTTTTTTTTTTTTTCCGAGCCCCGCACCTCGATCTACAGGGCCCAAGAAGAGGCAGTGGAAATCGGTCATTGTAACCGACTTTGGAGCTCTGTTTCTGCTACAGAGCTCATTGTTCCAGTCGATCATTTTCAAAGTCCCCACATCAGCCACTTTGTTTAGTCAAACAAAATGTGTGGGAGAACTTAGAAATGTATGTATTTTTAAGATATGGTGAACCTGTAGTACATTTTTAATATTAAACCTCTGTTCATAGCAGTTTTTCCATTTCTTCAGTTTTATACAGAAAAAATGCACATCGTTTGCATGGTTTGATTCTTCTTCATTGAAATTTTGAGAATTGAATTGAATCATGACCAGTGTGTGTGTATCATTATACCCCTAAATCAAAGTATACGTAAGCCTAAGTCAAATTGAAATTATGATAGTTGATGTAGAATTCCTCGAGAGTTTCTGAGCAGGTTATTTTTACAATCCTTACACATTTAGCAAAATGTAGTTATTCTATACTCAATATTCCCTACATTGGGAAATCCAGAGCACTACATGGGAAATGTACTCAGTGACAGGGGACAGAATTTGTGATTTAAGTAAACTGATTTGTACGCTACATTACACAAGATTACTCTCATGCATGTGAGATAGAACGCGCACCGTTTCTGGACACCAGTATAAAATGGCAGACCTTGAACTATATAGTGATTTGTGCTTGGGCCTGCCTAAAAAAGGTAATATTCCACTTTTTTCCCCCCCCCTTCTACAGCTATTGCAAACGAGCTGCTGAGGGTCAAGCAGAAAGTGAAGGAGGAGAAGGAGAGAGAAAAGAAGATTTACTCCAAAATGTTTGCGTAAGGGACACAGCCGTGACGTGAAATGACGTGATTGTGCGGCTCGACGTGAGCTCACGTCTCTTTGCTCAACAGTAGAGTAGTTGTACAAGTAAATACAGAAAAATTAGAGTCAGGGATCTAAACCCTGATAAAGATATGCAGTTTACAGAAGGAAGTATTAAGAGAATTGGATCCATTATAGCTAGCATACAATACTTGAATGTGTGACCGTTGTAAACATGACCGTGTAGGTCTGATGCTTGGTTGCGTATAGATTACTGTTTAAAATGTCTATTTAAGCAGACAGCAGGCTGACCTTTAAGACTGACTCAGCTCTTTGTCTATATTTATTTGTCTTAAGCTTGCTGTTTAATCACTGGATTGATTTAAGACTAAAAGGAAATGTTTCTCTGTAAGATCTTAGTTCACTGTTATAAAGCAAACTCATTCTCACAATAAATGTGATGATGTTTTAAGAAGGGAGAATAAAGCAGATGCTTGGGGTTTGGTAAAATTAATTTATTCTACCAGTTTGACATTGACATATACAGTGCAAACCTCAAGGCAATAGAGGTTCTGCTGTTAACTAGCTAATGTAACATGCTAATACCTCACGTATGAGCTTTAGCCCATATTTGCACTTGTGCGTTTACAAACTCTGCATGTCACCTTGCTTGGTCAAACTTGTTAACCTTTTATATAAAAGTCTTACTGAAATCTGTTTCAGTAGGCTTTCAAACCGTACACTTTGAACATTAAACATAATTAATGCCATAATTAATAATTACACACATTAGTTCCCATAATGGTAGATATGGGAATATTCTGATCTGCAGGCACATTGGAAAAATTACTTTTTTTTGTGTAAGGTCGTGTATGTGTGTGTGTGTGTGTTTGTTGCCTGAATAAAACCTCAAGAAATTTAACATAACACAAGATCACATGCCATTGTAGGCTGGTCCTCCGCTTCCCTCAGGAACGACCCAGTTGATGTTCTGGCTGGGATCTTTAATATCACATGTCTTACAGTGCACACAGTTCTGCGCGTTGATCTGTAGCCTCATACCGTCACCTGACTCCAGGGGAACAAACTCATAGACACCTGGGAGGGAGAGGTATATAAACAAACAAAAAAAAATTTTACATAGAAAAACAGATAAAGCCTGATTAAATCAAAAGTCCAAGATCATGCATCAGTCTGATACCTAAAGCACTGGATCAGTATCTAATCAGATTGGACATTTTCTTTACATCATGAACGCTGGGCTGCTGTGATGCCTTACCTCTCATCATAATTTTACTTTGAATATTTAAAATGGATTTATAGCTAGGCGGTGAATCAGTGACCCTGTGAATGAGCTGTTATATAAATGATGATGTATTTGAATTAGCAGCACTAATGTCAAAGCTGCTGTTACAGAAAATTAATCAACACCACCTGACAAATCAGAGTTGAGGATTCCACAGAGGTTTATCATAGTGTAATGACCAAAGATGGTTAGGGTTCGACATTTGAATGATTTTATTTATTTATTTTTTTAAAAAACTCTTTACTTTGAGTTCATGCCCATTCCCACCTATATTCACAAAGCTCCACCTCCAGGATCTGAGGTGATCTGTGGAGTGTCTATAAAATGACTGACAGGAAATCAGTTTTCCACACAGGTCTTTGCAGCGCCTTTTAAACTTTTGCTAAAGCCATGGCTTAATCCATTTCTTTTTACTCATATTCTACATATCTTCCAGGTTATTTGTACAAAAAAAAAAAAAAAAAAAAAAATCGACTATTGCAACTTTAAAGACAAAAGAACGTACACACCTGCAGGACAAAACCTCTGTTCAGGGCCATCGTAGATGGCGAGATTCTGCGCTACTGGAACGCTGTCGTCCTTCAGCGTGAGGTGAGGAGGCTGGTCGTGCTCGTGATTGGTCCCGCTCAGTGCCACCGATGACAAGAGATCGAAGCTGATTTTCCCATCAGGCTTCGGATACTCGATGGGTGTGCAGTCTTTCGCTGGCTTCAACTGAGCAGAGTCCGTACCTGCGGAAAAAAAAAAAGAAAAAATCACTGTCATTACGATTTTTTAATACCAACGTGCTATTATTTGATGAGACAATTAATAATGAATAATCATGAACTGAAAAAAAAAACAATATACATGAAAAGTGGTGAAAACATCTCTGTTATTTCCTCACCAGAGTGTTTAAGTGTCCATGGCTCTTTTCCCCTCAGTATCCAGTAGAAGATTCCGGTGTATAGCATCCCTCCATACAGCCCGAAGTAATTGTGGAACGATGGCCGTATGTTCCTCACGGCATGCAGCTCCTTCCAGACCCAGGAATTCTTCAGATTTTCCTCGTACTCAGGAACGTGGATACCTAACAAACGACAGAAAAAAAAAGTTCTATTCGATCTCTTTAGCTTCATGTTCTGTATGTTTTGTAAATCTCAGTAGCTGCATGTCCCGTGCCTGCTGTCTCGGACTGCAGGTTCTCGTCTGTCAGTTTGTTAAAGATGGCCTCTGCTGCCAGCATGCCGCTCTTCATGGCCGTGTGTGTTCCTTTGATCTTGGGGACGTTCATGAAGCCCGGGCTGCAGCCAATCAGAGCACCACCAGGGAACGTCAGCTTAGGTAGAGACTGTGAAGGGAGACACAAGTTACGTTAACCAGTTATTAAACACGGTAAAGTGATTCAGATACTCAGACACAGTACCTGGAGTCCTCCTTCGTTTAGAGCTCTGGCACCGTACGCTATCCTGTTTCCTCCCTCCAGAGTGGAGGCCACAGACGGGTGATGCTTCCAGTGCTGGAACTCTCTGAACGGGCTCAGGTAAGGGTTAGAGTAGTCCAAACCCACCTGCACAAGCGCGCGCGCGCACACACACACACACACACACACGTTCAAATCATTAACAGTGTTTCAGCAGCAGGCAGGAAGTTTCAAGTATTCAAGATGGCTGACACACTGAAAGCAATTATAGGGGGTCCAACTGACTCCACAGTTTTATTTTGGACAAATTATGTCTTGAACAAAATTAGACTTGGTACATGAGGCCAAAATATATAAACATGGTGTAAGCCATAATATAAGCCACACTATAAGTGGGTAAAAAAAACATTGCAACACAATTAATCGACACACACACACACACACACACACACACACACACACACACACACACACACACACACACACACACACACACTATAACCCTGTAGTTATTGGCACCCTTCAAAAATGGGCAAAAGATATTGAATATTAAAAAAAAAAAAAAAGTAAAAACAAAATAATAAATGGGGCTTTTCCTTTGACAAGAAATTACTTTAAAAAAATTTTAAGTAATATTAATAAGTAATATTTTCATACAAGGTAAAATTGACACTTGTAATGATGATAAATAAATAGTTATCTTTGAAAAGAATGAATTTTTGTGGTCCAGTTGTTTTGCATCCAGAAACACCATTGTTGCCTTTTACCAAAATGAGATTTCACAACAAGTAAAAGCCTGTTTTCATACTTCAAAACCGTGGGATTTTGTTGATTTCAAATTTCAACTTCAATTAAACTTCAGCTGATCGTGATAAGTTGTTTGGAAGCTTTGGGGCTGTTTGCCTCTGCCAGGAGGTTAAGACATGGCTGTAGATTAAGCTCTTTGAGATAATGAAAGAAATTTTTGCAGGACACAAAATCAATGACTATCCTAATCTTTGGATTTTAATATGAATGAAAACTCTTTGTTCAGACCAGAGGTTAAGTCCACATGCACATGGAAATGTATTGAGCGGTCCAAGATCCATATTACACGAAAAGACTCAGTGCTGTAATCATTCAAGTTTAAGCGTATAATATCGCTCTTTCACGCCATAAAACCATAAAACAAAATTGTGACAACAATTCTGGAGGTGTCTGTATACACACACACACACAGTTTGGTCCGGAAGTATCTGGACAATGACAGTTTTTGTGATTTTGCCTTTATACAACACCACAATGGATTTGGATCAAGATGTGATAGAAGTGTAGACTTTCAGCTTTATTTTAAGAGGTTCCACAAAAATATGGCATTTACCATTTAGGAATTACAGCCAATACTTGGATGAAAATCCTTTGCAGTCAATGACTGCCTGAAGTCTGCAGCCCATGTTCTCA
This sequence comes from Pangasius djambal, assembly GCA_022985145.1. Taxonomy (NCBI): domain Eukaryota; kingdom Metazoa; phylum Chordata; class Actinopteri; order Siluriformes; family Pangasiidae; genus Pangasius; species Pangasius djambal. The sequence continues at coordinate 4,063,105 of CM040981.1, read as the reverse complement.
AAACTCAAATTCTGAGTTTCCTCCTTGGAGATGCTTTGCCAGGCGTCACTGCAGCCACCTTCAGTTGCTGCTTGTTTGTGGGTCTTTCTTTCAGTCTTGTCTTCAGGAAGTGAAAAGCAGCTCTATTGGGTTGAGATCAGGCGACTGACTTGGCCATTGAAGAATATTCCATTTTTTTGCCTTCAAAAAGTCTTGAGTTGCTTTCGCAGTATGTTTAGGGTCATTATCCACCTGCACTGTGAAGCGGCGTCCTATCAGTTTTGTAGCATTTGGCTGAATGTGAGCAGAGAGTATAGCCCTATACACCTCAGAATTCATCTCGCTACTTCTGTCAGCAGTCACATCATCAACAAACACCAGTGAGCCCGTTCCATTGGCAGCCATACATGCCCATGCCATAACACTGCCTCCACCATATTTAACACATGATGTGGTATACTTTGGATCATGAGCTGTTCCTTTCTTTCACCAAACTTTTTCCATCATTATGGTACAAGTTAATCTTGGTTTCATCAGTCCAAAGAATCTTATTCCAGAACATGGGAGGCTTTTTTAGATGTTTTCTGGCAAAGTCTAATCTGGCTTTCCTGTTCTTGAATGTTACCAGTGGTTTGCACCTTGTTGTAAACCCTCTGTATTTACATTCATGAAGGTGTCTCTTGGTTGTAGATTTTGACAATGATATGCCTACCTTCTCCAGAGTATTCTTGACTTCTGTTGATGTTGTGAAGGGGTTGTTCTTCCGTGGTCTATCCAGGCCTTTCGATGTTGTTGAGCTCACCAGTGCATTCTTTCTTTTTAAGAATATACCCAACTGTTGATTTGGCCACACCTAAGGTTTTTGCTCTCTCTTATAGATTTATGTTGTTTTTTCAGCCTAATGATGGCCTCCTTCACTTGCATTGAGATCTCCTTGGACTTCATATTGGTAGCTCCAGTCGAACAGCTGCCAAATGCCAACTCAATACCTGATATCAACTCCAGACCTTTTATCTGCTTAATTTGTCTTGAAGTAACGAGGGAATGGACCGCACCTGGTCAATTAACTTCTTGTCACATCCTGATTGTCACAAAATCACAAAAACTGTCATTGTCCAAATACTTCCAGACCTAACTGTGTGTGTGTGTGTTTTATATATATATATATATATATATATATATATATATATATATATATATATATATATATATATATATATATATATATATATATATATATTAAAAAATATTTTTTCCAACTACTTGTTAACAGAAAGAACTGCATGCTTAAAAAATCCTTTATATGATAAAAGAAAAAACCTAACATTAATCTCAGGATAATAGACCCTGACCAAACAGATGTGAGGTCAATGCCTTTTATAACTGTCTCTCGGACAAATGAAACTCAATTCTGAGAAATCTCTATTCATTCAGATCAAAGAGTATGTTAAAACACCGTCCATTCACTGCAGAACTCAATGATTCAAAAAGAGAACGAGACCTAGGTCACTCAATTTCTCATTCATTTTATTATTATTTTTTTTTACTTACCACAAAGCCCAGGGCCACCAGCGGCTCTCCTTCATTCAGATGGTAGAGGAAGGAGCCTCCGTACGTGTTTCTGTTCAGAGGCCAGCCCACAGTGTGTTCCACCCGTCCCGGGCGCCATTTCTTCTCATCAATAATCCACAGCTGGGGGGGAAAGGAGAGTGATAGGGTGCTTAAATACTTATTAGTCGGTTTATAGAGTTTGATACTTTTGGTTGTTTCACACTGCACATAATTAAATGAACCGCAAGGGGAGGTAAGTATAGGGTCGAAAATGTAAACGTAAAACTCTTTCATTCTTTGAAGTACAGCAGTGGAACCAAACCTTTGCAGAAATCATAAAAATCACTTGAGCACAAGGAGGTGGCATGCAATAAATTATTAGATAATTATATACTTCCTTGTTTAAAATGTTTTGGATATGCATCCACCATTTATTTTTGTTCATCTGACCCAAAAAAAACCAAAAAACAGAATATTTGATTCACTTCCTGTAGTCAGGTCGATTCAGAATCGGATCCCTTTCTCACTGCAATTGAATCGTGCTCGAGTTCACTTGGAAGCGGACCGAGACCACCTCGGACCAGTTGTTTTGGTCTGCACCCGAGTGTGATTCTCATGTTCTCGCCTGCAAATGTAATCTACTGTGTATGGCATAATAATCAGTTCTCCTAATCCAAAATATAGCAATCAATTTTTCAATTTTCCCTGAAGATCCAAATTCAAGAATTCTTTGAGCACAAACAGCAGTTTGGGTCTATAGCAATACCTCATTATGACAATAACTCATTCTTTTAGGTTTAGCAGGAGGAGGTGGATCAGTCACCTCTTTGAGGCCGATGGCGTAGGTCTGCGGCTGGCAGTTCTCCCTCAGGTTGAACTGTCTGTAGAGTTGCTTGGATAGGTGACCGTGACATCCTTCTCCAAACAGAGTGACCTTAGCGTGGAGCTCCATGCCTCGTTCAAACACGTCCTGCAAAAGACACACGCGGAGCCCGTCAGTGTGTGGATATTTGCTGGCTCACTCGCTCTATATGCATCAATTCATCTATGATGTTATTTCAAGACATGATGTAATGCAGGAAATTATACCACAGTCTTGAGCTCGAAAGGGGTGACGAACCTTAGGAGAGCCATCTTTGGAGATCCCGACATCGTTGGTGGCGATTCCTTTCACACTTCCATCCTCATGAAACAGCACCTGTAAAAGACGAGGCTCAGGCTCTTGTCCTTCAAGCAACAAATTTCATGGCAGCTCATTACAATGACTGTAACTAATGAATCCACTCAATAATCTTGTCAAGGTGTTTAATCATAGGTATATTAAAGCTCCAGGTCACACAAGAATTTAAAACGCTCATCAAACTCATTAATCAATGTCTCTGAGGTCAAATAGTGAAAGGTGATTTTACACAAGAGTGTTTCTGTGCTTGTATGCAGTAGTCCTGAAAGTGTCATTTGAAATCTTTGAAAATGTGTATAGAATAATAAATAGTGCATTATGTTACAACATGTATAACACGATGTTATAAGAAAATGATCAACAATGAGGTGATGTGATGCGGTCAAGCAAGAAGCTGAATCACTGTTACCACCCAGAAGTTGATTATTTTCCTATAACAGCATGTCATGAAGTGTTTTATTCCTCTTGTACCACAGCAGTTTGCCAATGATTACAATTTGTAATTTACTGAATGACACGTCATACCTTTTATCAGTTTATAGCTACATTTAAGATTGTAGAATGTCTGTAAGACAAGAAAGTTGCTGGCATCAATTATGTTGTAGCAGCTATAAACAGTCAAAAAAAAAGGGATAAAAATACAAAATCACATGACTTACTGACTGTTAGAAACGCTGACACTGGAGACTCCTTCCATAAACATTAAATAAACTTCTCCTTACCTGAAAATGTCACTATATCAATGACTATATGTTTTTATATGTTAAATGAAAATACAGTTTTTAAACCATTTATTATTAGACCTGGATGACGTGGAGCATCCCTGTGAATGTGTTGTTACTATAGCAACAATAGCATATTAGAATGACCATGGAGCTTATTTCATGCCATTGCTAACAGAGCTCATACGTAATCGTATATATATAGGCAGGTTCCTACATTATGTGAATAGTAGACGTGGCCCTTGTGTGTGTGTGTGTGTGTGAGAGAGAGTGAGAGTGGGTCATGATGCTCTGACCTCGGCTGCAGCGTAGCCCGGATACAGCTCGACCCCGAGTTCTTCAGCCTGCTCACCCAGCCAGCGCACAAAGTGACCAAGACGCACTATGTAGTTCCCGTGGTTATTCATCGGGAGACCTGCAGACAGGAAGAAAAAAAAACCTTACCTTGAGATTACCTGAGGACAACTAGCAATGTCCTCAAGCAATTTCAACAACAGGATCAATACATTTCAGACTCTAATTCAGACATCTCCGACTGAGGAACAGGACTTAAAAATATGTGTGTATGTGCGCTCATTGTGTATGTGCGCTCATTGTGTATGCTTGTGTAACACTCGTATGGAACCGTTATGCAAGTCGTATTACTTTACCTGGAAGTATTGGCACAGGGATTCTGTATTTTTTTGTCAGAATAGCAAATCTGTCTTCAGTAACCTGTGTGTTGAGTGGCGCCTGAAAGACAACACACACACACACACACACACACACACACACACACACACACACACACACACACACACACACCGTGATTTGTGCGCTGACGTGAAACCAGGTCGCTGGGTTTATAATGCATTTTAATCAAGGTGTCAACAAAGTCAACAATAGTGCCAGACTACCACCTTCCATGCATCGTCACCTGCCACTTCTCCAGAAACAGAAGAGAGACATGCGAGACATATTACTTATTTCTTTCATGTCAAAGTAAACTGTCAGAAAACTGAACAAAGGACTACATTTTTACTCCCTAGTCAGGAAAAGAAACATGGTTGGATTTTCTACCCAGTACAGGAAAACAGTAAGTCCTGTCACTCTCATATCACACAATTCATATCACAGTCTTATTTGAACTTCTATGTAACATACATTTTTTAAAAGAAACTAATAAATTTTTAATAAAATTTAAAATTACTGTTTAAACCCTGAAGTTGATTATTTTCCACTAACAGCACAACCCAAAGTGTTTTATTCCTCTTATATCATACCAATTCACCATCTCTAGATGACAAACTAGAAAACTAAATAACTGTTACTACCCTTATTATGTTGAGCAACCTCCATGTACATGTTTTTACTAGAGAATCGATAATATATTAAAACAAGTGAATTAACATAAACCTGTGATTTGCTTGAAGAAGAACCAAGATTATAGAGAATTAATCATCATTTCAAGAAGTCAACAGCACAATGACATAACTCATCTTAATATAATAAAATTTAATACATCAATTATGTTTAATTTTCTGACAATATAAATTGTGATGATTACAGTATGATTAATTGTGCAGCCACAGCACACGTATCTATCAAAGATGAGTTAGAATAATTCAACCTCTTGGTCACTAGTGCAGAATTTTACCACCTGAGCCATCCCTATCAACAATAAAAGTCCCACTTAATGAAATTATCACTCATTACTGCAATTATGAGGCCATTAGTGAGTGTGTTCAAGTCCACAGTAGTCTTTATATCCTATTAGTCTTTGATGTGTGGTCAGAATGATAAAGGTTATTAGTGTGCTGCAGGTGAACATATTGTTTAAGTGTGTGTGTGTGTGTGTGTGTGTGTGTGTGTGTGTGTGTGTGTGTGTGTGTGTGTGTGTGGGTATACCCCTCTCTCCTTCCAGTCTGGAAAGAGCTCATAGAGAGCACTGGGTTCTAAGCAGGCCCCGGAAAGTGTGTGAGCGCCGATCTGAGATGCCTTCTCCACCACACACACGCGCAGCTCCTTCTCGTGCTGATTGGCCAGCTGCTTCAGTCGGATGGCTGCTGACAGACCGGCAGGACCGCCCCCCACAATCACAACATCTGCCTCATCTGCAAAGCGCTCCATTTCCACACCTGCAGAAGGAGCCACAAAGCACCTCAATGTTATAAAGCAGACACGTTACATATGATAACAATCGTACTTTATATATATATATATATATATATATATACACACACACACAAGCACATTTACAGTTCCATCAAGTGCTTCTAGCGTTTATATCAATCCCATGTAATCATTTTTTTTTGCTTACATCTTATGAAGAAAATGTATCGATATTTGGGGGGGATGAGAGCACTTCAATTTGGCCGTCTGTGTCTGGGTTTAGGGACGACTTATTCCCCTTTGCTGTTATAATATCCTCCACTCTTCTGAGAAGGATTTCCACTAGATTTTAGAGAATGGCTGTGAGGATTTGTCCATTAATCCACAAGAGCATTAGTGAGGTCAGGTGAGGAGGTCTGGGGTGCAGTCGGTGGTCCAGCTGTTCAGTGGGGTTGAGGTCAGGGCTCTGTGCAGGACACTCGAGTTCTTCCACTCCAACCTTCACACACCATGTCTTCATGGAGCTCGCTTTGTGCACAGGAGCATTGTCATGCTGGAACAGGTTTGGGCCTCTTAGTTCCAGTGAAGGGAAACCATAATGCTACAGCATACAAAGACATTCTATACATTTGTGTGCTTCCAACTTTGTGGCACCAGTTTGGGGAAGAACCACATATGGGTGTGATGGTCAGGTGTCCACAAACCTTTGGCCATATAGTGTACTTAAAAGTATCCAAATCTACAATTATATGGCACCAAACATTTAAAATTACATGTCGACAATCTCCTTTTCTTTCATCTAACCACAAACGTAAGTGCCTGTAGTTCAGTAAACACTGCTGGAACTTTGACTTTGACAGAGCTTACTGGCAACAAACACTCAAGGGTTTAGCATAAAAGTTACGTATGTGAAGGATCTGTGAAGTTGTGGAGATGTTTTTCTCCACATACCCTGGTAACACGTTCAAGATGCATAGCATCAGGGAGTCAATGAACTTCCAGGAGATTTTCAATGAAAATCTGGCTGCCTCTGCCAAGAGGTTACAACTGGGCTGTGGCTGGATCTTTAGAAAGGACAATGATTCAAAATATATAAGTCCAAATCCACACACAAATGGAAAAACAACCACAATATAAAGCTTCAGACATGGACATTCCAGTGTCCTGAGCTAAACTTCATTGAAATCTCATGGAGTGAGCTGGAGAGAAGAGAGAACCGCCAACCCTGGTCTCAAATCTCATCAAATATTACCGTCAAAGACTCGCTGCTACCTAAAAGTCCAAAAGGAGGCTGCGCAGAGTACTAATAACAGGGGTAGCAATAACTGTAACAAAAAAGAGTCTTAGAATGAATTTACTTCGATTAAAGATGACATATCTCTCAGGGATGATGATATTTAACCCCAGAGAGTTTTTCAAAACCCATTTTAATCAAGGCTGCCAATAATTCTGCAACTGACTAAATACAATAAGTACGCAGAGGGAATACTGATGGTGTGCGAATGCATAAGTGCTTTTGACTGACACCACATCAGACACAGTCATTTCTAACCAGAAAATCCAATTATACATCAAGTAATGAAAGGCAAAAATCTGTCTCGGCTAATGTGAAATCTGTCGCGAGTGACTTTGTAAAGAACAGCACAGTGGCTTATCAAATCAAATCTATGACTACATTTCATCTAATGAGGCGCAGTAAGAATTTCAGTCAGAATTATTTAACAACCGATAAATTAGAGCTGATAGCATTCATCAGAGGCTGTAAATGACAGCTGGCTCTGGAGAATGCGAAGATGATGAATCACATAAAAGCTTTCTCTGACTCCTGAGGCATTATAACATACAGCTAGATGGATCATGTAAAGAAAAAAAAAAAAAAAGGCTTCCTGTTATTCATTTCACTGAATATGGCACTCTCGCCAAATATGTTTGCCTCTGCTGGTTAAGTAAGGAATTAAACAAGATGAGAGAGTGCTCTTAAAAGACATTTCATCACTGAATGGCCAAATGCAAGGCTGATCATTTTCCTGTAACAGCACATTCTGAAGTATTTTGTCCCAATTACACAACAGCAAATTTTCAACTATTTTTTGAATTATTAGAAAAATGACACATTGTACATTTTATCCATTTATAGTTGCCATTAATTTTGTAGAGTGTTGCTCAACCATTCAAATAAGGGAAAGACACTTTCAGCAGTCACTACCAACCTTCCCATCGTGGATCCTTGTCTCGAGGATAGATGGTGTAATGGGATGTAATTCGTGGCACGGAAGTAGAAGAGCATCGCCTTGTGTAGACCTGCGGAGCCACCCACTCCGTCTGAACTGCTTTCAGAGCACGTATACACCTCCGTGCTGTTAATACAATATATATATTAGAAGAAGGGAGAAAGAAAAAAGACTGCAGGTAATTTGGTACTCAAATACATCAGACTGCTGCTATTTAATAGTATATAAATCACCGCATTCAGATCTGTTAATGTGGGGGGGAAAAAAAAAAAACTAGCGCTAAAAAGCAAATCCATTCCCAAGCACGATCAAAAAGTGTTCGCTTGTCTCGATATACATAAATTCCAATTTTTAAATGTCTTAATATATTAGTGAGTGAGAGAATACATTATGCTATCAAAATAGTGGTTTCAGTCAGTCTGATGCAGTGATAGCATTAAACAGCAGCATTAAACAGCCCCAACCATTTATTTCTCACCCAAGCGATGACTGGAAAAGGGAAGAGCGTATAAGAAGACACACAGCCAAAAGCGCTTTTACTGCTAACAAGCTGCTACTTAAGAGCAAGACACGACCCTGGGGGTGGGACATACACATCCCGCGTTTAATTGGACGAATAGAAGACGAGTACAGGATGAGTCACTAAAATAATTTGTAATAGTTTTCCCAGACTTGACAATCTGTCAAATTAAACTGAGACTATCCTAAACATCTGTTTGTTTTTGCATTTTTCTGTCATACTGGTGTCCAAACACTAAAGATACAGGCACAAACATTTCTGAAAGACCAATTTTCATTTCAGCACACTTTAAATTCATAGGCAGTGGTAAAAACCAAGGCTTAATTGTCCTACATAAGGAAGTAGAAATCCCATGCATTTAAAAAAAAAAATAAAAAAAAAAAAGACCTTTAGTCTGCATTTCAGCAATAAATCTTATTTTACTGATTCTGCAATAGAAGAAGGAATGTGAGATAAACTCCACTTTTACCCAAAATTTCTTTCTAAAAGCAAACAGTATTAATTAATAAGCTAACACTGATAATAATGTGCATGCATTAATGATTTAAAATATAAAATGATGTTATGCATTATATTAAATGTTTTGAAGCAGATTTTGGCTGCTCACATGCTTCCTGACTTAAATTATATTTAACTGACCTTTGTCCCACTTTTAGCTAGCATCCTGCTAAGCTAAGCTAATGACTGGAGCTAGGTGAGGTGTATAACCAGACGAAAAAAAATTGCATTTTTATCTTAATTTTATATATTATTATAGTGAATTAAAAATGTCAGGAGAATTATAGGACACTCATGAAAACACACCAAAATGCAAAATCTAGCTACTAAGTTCTAGTTAGCGTCTACTGACAGTGGCTGCATCCCAAACCGCCTCACTATTCCACAGTGCACTAGCTACATAGTGCCTACAAACCGTTATTTCGCCCCTTGTGTAGTGCACTTAAATAGTAAACAAGGCGGCATTTGGGATGCAACCCGCATCTAGCCTGGGAACTTTAACTGGAAAGTCGCTGTGACATTACCTTGAAGTGAACACCTGCTAGAAGGAAACATGGAGAAATCTGCCGGTTTACTGTCTGCTGTAAATCCTCCTTTTCGATATAAAAACGCCTCCTGCAGTGTGAAATAAATATGCACTAAGGCTTAGCTGGACAGTTTGGACAGTTATATCAACCCTGGAACCAACGTAGGTCTTCTTCTTCTTGCTCTGTAAGGACATCATAGCGAGCTGAACAGAGAAACGCTCTCTGCTGCCACCTGTCGGAGAGGAAAATAACTCCACAGTATATTGCAAAACAAATCAGCTGTCTGTCTTTGTTTTGGCTAAGACATCAGTCCATGCCAGTGCACCATGCACACACACATTCACACACACACACACTGACACATTCACATCTAGGGGCAATTTCACATAGCCAGTCAGCCTACCTGCATGCTTTTAGACAATGAGAGGAAGCCAGAAAAACCCATCACAAACCCACGCAGACAACAAAGCGAAATTCCATGCAGACAGTAACCCTTAACTCAGGATCGAACCCAGGACCCTAAAGCTGTGAGGTGACAATGCTACCTGCTGTTATTTTACAAAAAATATTCGTTAACCTAATTTGAAATATCTGCTAAACCACGCCCCAATTAGAATAAACCACACCCCAACCTGCTATACACATGTACACTCCAGATGCAGTTCATAGAGAAGGTTGAAAAAAAAATGCATCTGAGGATCCGTTCAATGTTGCTTACTGTAATCAGGACATTGTAAATTCATCCACTGTATTTTAACCTACTCAAAACAGGACTGTGCAACATTATGGAAATCTAGACCAAACTCTCAAATGATATTCATGTCTCTAATAATATTACTTATGTACTCAGAGAATGAAAGTCACTGTTTTATGAGAAAGAAGCATTTTTAAACTGTATAAAACTGAAGGAAATTAAAATACTTTCTTATCCTTGACTCTCTTATAAATTCACCGCAGCTGCTTTGGGACCAAAGGAACGTCTCCTTACCCAGAGATGGAAAGTAGTCTACTCCTTAAAGTCCCGACTTATTGCTTAGTCCTTCTTTATTATATTATTCAGTTACTACTATCAATTATGTGAAACTAATAATAAGTATATATAGTTCCTGGAGGCAGTAAAGTGCCATTCTCATACATAAGTAGTTTAGAGTATTTATACTTTATTTAATTATAATTAAATAATACATTCTTGTTAGTCGACAATAGTGCAGCTGCATATCACAGGTTTATATTAATGTGCTCATTCTAAAACGGTATCGTTTCTATAGCAACAGCTTACACAGGGACTTGTATGGCAGCCATTACTGATAAACAGATTAAAAACAACGTGTAAACGTTACAGTGGTCAGGTTTTCTGAAAGGAGATGTTTATTTAACTTCTTTGGAAGATGTCTCCTGTGTCAGCGCTTTGTAACAGTCAGCGGTAAAGCCGTTTTAGAGCTGTTAACATTGCTTTAATAACTTTAAGAGAAAGTAAAAAAAGAGAGACTGGCAAGAGAACGACCGTTTATAGCTGCTATAACATAAGTGAAACAAGAGCTAACTTGTTTTGTGGACATTCTGCAACATTAAATGTAATTCTAAATGGATAAAAAGTACTGAGTGTTGTACTTTTGTGATGTGACTAGTGTTGGCAAATTGCTGTGATATAAGAGGGATAAAAAGCTTTCGGATCCGGACATGATCAGTGACTCCACTTAGTATTGATTATTTTCCTAAAAAAGCATGTGCCCAAGTGATTTATTCCTTACTTAAAAAAGACAAACACATACTAATGTGTATGCATACCAACCAACTATTAGGCTTAGTTGCTCTTCATATATTTAAGTTACTATAATAAAAAAAAAAAAATGATTTAATGAAAAAAATATGAATGAGGATGATGTGGATTTTACATTATTTTATCTATTTTGTTCTATTTCAAATGAAATGAATTTAGTTAAGTAAGATATCAACTAAAATATCAACAAACTTTTCAAATATTATTTTATATATTTTTCTCTACTTCTTCCACTGCTGACCTTACTTTATCCAAAATGTAGCTAATGTTACTTACAGTGCTCCATGTGACTTTATCTAAATCTTTTGTTTAATGGACAGTAATCAGGTCTGGATATGACGGCCGTATAATCTTCTTAGACTTGTGTGACTTGCATTAGAGCATTTCAGTCATCTGTATAATCCTCTCTCATATAGCAAGGAGCTTTACATGTCAGTGCTGCTTCAATGGTGAAATTAAAATTGAGGCAAGCAAAAATGTCACAACACATCAGAAAGAAATTGCCTAAAACTTGTCCATTTACATTAAACATTTATTTTTGCATCCAGAAAATCTGAGGTCACTTGAATGAACATTTCTACACAATGTTCTCTAAAGAGACACACAGAGTCTCATTGTCTACTCCTTAACCATGCTAAAAGTAAGAAATATATTATGTGTTACGAATTCTGCACTACATTATAAAATAAAATGAAACGATCAAACAGAGTGGCACTAATGGTTTTTATCAATAATTATACCATGACATTTATACAGGAGACACGGTAATAGAGGGGGGAAAAAAAGCCTTGCACCATTAAAGCATAATTGTTAAACATTAAAAGCTTTTGCATTAGTGAGTGCTGCAAAATAACCACACCATTTGATTAAAATGCATTTCAGCATGTGTTACAACCTCGATATCTTATAATTTACTAACTAAATACTGTAATGGAAACAAATCCAACATCAGGTTTCTAATCACAGTGATCTGACGCTGAAATTGTTCACACTGAACACAAGTGATGTGATATAAAACCCAAATCGTAAGAGCTATGATAGAGAAAACCTAATCAGACATGTCACCTATCAAGTGCATGAAACATTGCAGTAATGAACGGAGTTCATCAGTCACTACATTAATATTTGGCCAAATGACATTCTCAATCATTAAACAACACAAATTCAAATCAACAAAAATTCTTCGATACAGTAAATAAAACAGTTCGAGAAACAGACCCTGTATTCTGTTACATTGACACTGACATTGATTGGTGCTTAACAGAACACAGGAACATCAATAGCTCATGATGATTGTGCAAATAAAATGGGTAGCACTTTACTAACATTTACTATAATTTGGGATGCATGTTGTTATAATTCAAAGCATCACTAGCAAGTTGTTTTAAGACACCGTGATCAAAATCAAACCAATTTATTCATGGTAGTTAGTGAATTATATGCTTAAAGATGAATAATGAAGTAAGCTAGGTCTTAAAGGGATACTTTCCACCTCTGGGTAAGGATATTAGCAGAATACATTAACAAGATGTCAGAGCTTAATTATTACTATTATTAATGGCTATTAATATATAACTCAGTCAGCTGTATGACTCAGTAAGATTCATTAAATGCATTAAGCAAGTGGCTGCTCACAATTGGTGCAGAGCCCCACCATATATATCATATATAGAGGTATATTTTATATTATATATATTATAAGTCCTCATTCACTCAACACCATACCTTTAAATTATACCTATTTCTGCTGAAATACTTATGACATCCTTTGAGTGACCAATGACTTAAAAAAAATGTTGCTATTTGACAGATGTTCCACTGATTTGCTCACCTTTCTAAATGTTGTGCAATCGTGGCACAGCACATTTACTGCCCCTTAAAGTTATTGCACCTAGTGGTCAAAACTGCAATAAGCACTAAAAGAGGCCCACTGAGACAGGCATCACGCTGCCCCATGTTCTCTCTATGCACATTTTCAGTGGAGGAGGAGCAGCGGACAGGACAAAGTGTAAGTCAGACAGTGTTTCCCAAAAGTCTCCATACACTGGGGAAATTAACACTTTTTAGCAAAATGTCTTCCGAAATTTTTTCAGATAGCCTTTAAGAATTCCTTTGACAAAAGAAGAATGTACTGAAATCATTTTCATGGCTGGCTCTGGAAGCTGTCGCAAACTTGTGATGGACTTTACTAGGAAACATGGCAAGCACATCACACATGACACTGTTGCCAAACTTATTAACAAATTCAAAAAGACTGGAAGTGTTGCGGACCAACTGATAAGTGGACGTCCATGAACAACCACTGACGAAGGCACAACCAACATGGTGCTGGCAGACATAGTCCCATATGTAAGGAGACTTTTGGGACACCCTGTATTATATTGCAAAGATTGGGGGACGGAAAGGGGATTATGGAGTATATTAGAAATGCGTGTGCACCACGGTGACCTAGTATTCAATGTAAAAGCTGAGAAAGAGAAAAAAACACATCTCCCTTTTTCAGTTCCATTGAATTTTATAAACTACTTTCAGGTCTTTTGTGTGGTTTTTGAGATGTAGTTGGGCTGAAAATTTTGCTTTAACCTGGCAAACTTGGTATATTAGCTCCTCTTGGCAAACTTGGTATATTAGCTGGTAGCTGACACATCTGCTGTGTCAAACACAGTTATACATCTAAAACTACTCAAAATGAGCTGCTAAACTGTATGCTAGATGACTACATGTTGTTGACCCTCAACTGGCTGTTATGGGATTATTCTAAAAATTCACTACATAGTAACCTGTCAAGTTAGACAGCCCCTTGACTTAATTTAGTTTGAGGCTATGTCGTTATTAACATTGTCTTGAAACATCCAAATCTACCACTGCTGTATAAAACGTATTAATAGATGCTTATTTTTGGACCTTATAGTAAAGTGCTATCATAATATGCCACAAATTCACATGCATCTCATGAAACATAAAAAAAGGAAACCAAACACTGACCACCCAGTAACTGAACATTACTCACTGCTGACAGAAACATCCATGTTATTGAACACAAACAAGATTGATATCATACGAAGGTGGGATTGCTGGAGAAACAGTGATCATTATCCAACACTTATTCTGATTACTCAACATCATTACTCTAATTAGTTTAATAATGAACTAAACTGGGCTTGCTGAAACTGGGCTCATATTAGAAGGCAAAATGCCGCTGATCTCACAGCCATTTTGTTTCTTGTGGATGTATATTAGATGTACATAGATTTTTTTAATGTAACTGAGTAAAGCAAATTAAAACAGTGAGCTTTCATTTCATATAAGAGGTATTCAAGCTGTAGGGCTCTTAAAAGACTGAGAAGTGGGACTCAAGGGGAAAAAGGTGGTATCCATCTGTTTTACACGCTACGTTCTTTATTTGCTGACTTTATGTTGCTTTAAATGGAATTTGTTTAGAAAGATTTCATACTAAACACCTACAGTACTACAGGGATCTTAACATTTCATTATTAAAAAAAAATCCAGGTCTTTTCAAGACGTTTTACTAGATTGATTTATTAAACCTTCCTGACTTTCTATGTTCCGTTTTCTTTCATTTTAAAGGTCATTACCAGTGATGGCTAAACAAAATATTCTACGACTTATCAGCAACTCGCCTTTATTATTATAAAACCATTAAAATTAAGCCTTTTAGTATGAGGTGTCATTGTTGGCATAAGCCTATAACACATACACACGGGAACACATTCTTTGTAAGACAGGCAGCTAGCAGTGTTTGTACTTCCTAATTGTTTTAAGAACATAATTATGCAGTGAATCTTCTGAATAACAAACAGAAAAGCAATTAGGCAGATTGTTTGTTAAACTCAAGGTACACAAAACATTCTCTTGTTTGTCCCATGGGACAACATAGACTTAGTGAATTTATTTCCAGCTTCTCCAAAGGCATTTTGAAAGAAAAAAAAAAAACAAGAATTACTGAGAAAGTAATTCACATCATTCATGTTTATTCTCAATTCTCTCCTTCTCAATCACTCTTGATGACGTGTTATGGATGTGACAGCAAATTGGGCTTAAATAAACTGGACACCAAATATAAGAGGTGTAATCACTTGACATGACTGGGTGCATGAAACTACAGTATGGGCTAGAAAAATCAGCCCCAGCCTCTATATCATATGTGTAATTTTTCTTACAGCCATTGGTGGTGCTGTTTTTCTTGGTTGCGCAAAAGTAAAATAAAATCCACTTCAAGCTATTTTTTGATGATGTGGATGGGGAAAAGAACCTTATTTTTATTTACAGGAAATAGGAGGGACAAAAACCCCACTACACAATCATGTGAATTCTCACTACAGAAATGGACTAAATGGCAATATTCATCACAAAGTTAGCAATATTCAGCACAAAATAAGCAATATTCAGGACACAAGACATATTTTGAGCACTAATATTAAGCAACAAAATTGAACAGGAACTTCTTCCATTTTTCTGTAATCTCTGCCAAGCTTGCTTGACTTTGAAGTTCATAGGAGGCAAGTGCAAGCAGGTATTACTTTGGGAAAGTAGAACCTGGGAGACCGTAGATCCAATACTGTGGAAACATCGTACATGACGCTGCATAAAACTGAGGAAGGCTTGATTTCATTTCACACTCCAACCACTGCTCCGAGTCTCACACACTTCCATAGGAAATGAATGGAGGCCTGCTGCTCTGTCACTCGGTAGTATGAATGTATAATCACGGATGTACGTTAATAAACACACAAACACGTGTTTGTCCAGGAATGGGCCCAAGGCTGAGCAGGATCCCTGTGTAACATCTTGTGTCCTGTTTCGCTTGTCCATAGGTAGCAGCTAGGAAGTCCTTGAGGTGCAGGACATCTCAGAGGGATGTGCCAGGTACTCTGGAGACACTACATTCTGGCTGTTTTCATGAAGAGGCCACATTTCCTGCCAGGTAAAGGAAGGATGATGGGCCGGGTGGCTGCTGAGCAATGGCCGCCGCTGCCTGTAGTTGGTCCAGACCTGCAGCAGGGTCTCCTTGAAGGGCCGTGTGGTCAGAGTGTAGAGAATGGGATTTAGAGCACTGTTTATGGGCAGGATGAAGATAACCACCCATGAACTGATAGTTCCTGTGTGAAGAAATGAAAGAAAGCTTTATGGGCTTTAAAGGATTTGCATTTATTATGTTTAAACTAGAGATGCATCGATACTGCTATCAGCCTGATCCCGTGCTAATTTACTTGTACTCATAAAAAGTCCAACCAACATAAACAGAGTCAAACAAAATGTTCCATAATGCCCTTTATTGATTAATAGGAAGTAAGTTACTTATTCTGGCATCTTTATTGGTACAGAAGTACCAAAAATCATGTACTTGTACTTGGTCTAAAAAAAAAGGTATTGATACATCCCCAATCTAAATGTATTCACTTGGCATTCCACTTACAAGTGAGTCATAATTCAGTCCAATCCAATCTAATCATCTCTAAGGGCCCAACAGTGGCTCTTGGTCACAAATTGGAATGAACTCATAAGCATTTAGTCATTAGCAGAACTGATTAACCACTGCCACTTGCACTATATATATCTTGTCTAATTCAAGAGGTGACCACATATTTATTATTCAGAACATCAATTATTGAGAGAAATTGCACAAAAGCAAGCACTTGCAGCTAAGCTGTTTTGTGATCAGATGCAGCAGACATTTTCATCTCAAGCCCATGTGTCTACACTCAAAGACAAACAGATAAATCCTGGGGGAAAGCACTCACCTGGGATTTCAACCTCCATGAGTGATAAGATCTTGAGGATGAAAATTGGTATCCAGCACAGGGAATCGGTGATGACGATGGAGAAGAAGCGTTTGGCCACGGTTAGCTCTTTCTTGATGTGGTTGCTGTATTTGGTTGTTTGAGTCCCTGTTCTCTGGATGTTGTAAAACATGCTTCCATAAGACAACACAATGATGAGGAATGCCACGAGGTTCAGGCCTACAGAGAAGTAAATAGTACACCGAATTTAATCAAAAATACAAATGACTAAATATATACCTTCCAGCTCATCATTGTCAAAGTCCAACACTTTAAAAAAATCCAACACATTAAAGTGTCAATGCTGGGTTGAGAAATAGTCCACCAATCACAAATCTCCGGCCATTAGAAGTAGAAACTAATAATAAACAAATTTAACATGAGGAACAAGGAAGACCAGGAAACAAGGAAGTAAACACAAGGCTTATAGATACAAAACTAGAATTGACATTTTCTGAAGAAAACGTGAGTGGTGCCTGCCCGTGCAAAATTCGACACCAACATGCAGCTGCACATGCTGGTCAGTAGGGGGAGCTCCATGTGTGTATGCGTTCGTTGTAGCATAACTAACTTGGTGCTGAAGATAGTAAATCTAAACGGTGTCTCTGTTTAGTTTTTTGCTGATCTGGACTCATTTTATGTCCGTGTGTACTGCGAATCCTGACGGGAAATTCTACACGACATGTACGCAGGATCAATACCCACATTTTCCTGATTCTCTGGACCAAGCTGAACACTCGGACACATCGTTC
This sequence comes from Pangasius djambal, assembly GCA_022985145.1. Lineage (NCBI taxonomy): Eukaryota > Metazoa > Chordata > Actinopteri > Siluriformes > Pangasiidae > Pangasius > Pangasius djambal. Next base: position 4,045,473 of record CM040981.1, on the reverse strand, counting down.
ATGCGTCTCTGTGTCACTGATGGTGGGGGAGTTAGGAGGGGTCCAAAATTTCCCATTATTGTCTATGGGGCCAGAATAATGCCATTTTCCAGACATTTCCAGCAAAAGACTCCCTAAAACATTTTTTTTGTCTGCTGCTCGAACATCTTAGTCTGATCTCTTGTAAAATGTCATAGCACACCTCTCCTCAGTAAGCCGATTGATTTGAGCCCTCATTCATGTCCGTAGTACAAACGGTGTGGGATGAATAACGCGCCAAAGTTTTAATAATAATAACTGTTTATTAAAAAAAATAAAAATAAAAAATAATAATAATAATAATAATAATAGTATGTGAAATAACAATAGTGATGCTTTGCTACACAAGCACCACTAATATGATGGATATCTCAAGTAGACATCATTGAGATCCTTATGAACATTTTTACTCGGCTGAATTGGACAGAGATATACAGTAGTCCATCATACATGTTCCAGAGTAAAACAGATAAAGCCAGTGCAGAGATGATGACACGCCATGTATCAGTTAAGAGTCGTCTCCTCAAGGCTCAATCTCACCTCTATTACGCCAAATAAATTGAGGTCTTACCAACACAAATATCTTACGAACACCTTGTTGACCTGGAATAATCTTAGAAACACATTTTTCATAGTGTAAAAAAGTGGCTTATGAAACATTTGAAATAAACCAGACGAACAGAGTGGTCTGATTAAGCAAGGAACAGAATATACACCTCTGACTGGTACGAAGCGCTGACACTGGAGACTCCTTCCTTCGAAGAAAAGTTCATCATGTCAACTATGATATGTTTTTTTTATTTGTTAAATAACCTTGTTTATGGTAGTTTATGTCTGTGTTTATGTTAGGGAGTCAGGCTTGGGAAGGGTCATGACCCTTCCCAAAAATTTTTGATTCAAACTTTTGTCTTGAACTTTCTTTTATGGATAAAGACTCACCCAGAAAGATGACGATGGAGTAGATCTGAGCGCCTGCAGTCTCTGGCTGCTCAGAGTGTAGAGGAAAACAAACCCCATTGGTCCCGTAAAAGTTCCTGAACTCTCCTTTACACACCAGAGGCAAGAAAGCAATGACAAAGCCCAGGATCCAGATGGCCACCAGGATGGTGACAGTGCGTCTGCGGCCGGGCGTCAGGTAGCGGAATGGGTAGACGATGCAGATGTACTTTTCCAATGTGAGGTAGGTGAGGAGCAGAACAGAGACCTCGGTGGACAGCATGGCCAGAGAGCCTACCACCTGACAGGGCAAGCTGTCCATCCAGGCCTGTGCATGGCGGTTATACTCGCCGCGGAACTTCAGGTCGTACGCCCCGATGACAAACAGGTAGACTCCCATCAAACCATCAGCACCTGCCCAGGAACGCAGAGGGTTTGGCTCTGTTAGTATTTCAATTGCGTTCCACAGCACTCTATTTTACACAACACATAAGAATTATGCATATATTTTCACTGACCATCAAAAGCAGGTTTCTCTTTTAATTTTTACTAAAGGTTGATTTTGAGTCTGTAATGAAATTACCAGAAGTAGAAAAGAGAGAGAAATAGAGAGACAAAATTTATTATCACTGTTTAATTGATAGAAAGAGATAGAGATGTAAAAACAGAGAGAAAAGGAGAGAGATGGGAAGAAGAGAGAGAAAGAGAGAGATGAAATGTAAAAGAGATGGAGACAGAGAGAGGGAGACAGAGAGAGAGAGATATAAAGACAGCAGGAGCGACTGGCAGAGAGAGAGACTAAGAAAGAAAGAAAGATGGGAGATGGGAGAGAGAATGAGGGAGATGGAGGAATAAACAGACAGACTTTTAAAAGACAGCAAAGAACAAAAAACACTCTAGTGACCTTAAGAATAAACACAATTAGAAACTGAATAATAAGCTACCATTTTTCCTTATCAACTGTACATAATACTTCATTTATCCCCCAAATACACATAAACAGCGGCAGCTTCACCACCAGCTTCATTCATGCGCAACTCTGAGCCCTTTAGAAAGACATCACCTAAGCCCATTTGCATTTCAATTCAGTTTGATCTGCCTTTCAAAGCAGTTCCTGGACACTCAGGCATACTGACAGCCAAGTTTTCCCAGTAAGACGTCACGTTAAAACCCTTGATAAAAGCATAATGAGGTTTGTAAGTAAGTTACAGTTATTCAATCGTGCTTGATTTTCAAGCTGCCAATCTCCACCCTTCCTGATTTCTGAGCTGCCATTCTTCTCGATCCCTGGGACATGTCTGACCAAGCTTGAATCTAACACACCGCTTGGAAGACTCTCACTTATTCAACCATGTATGCAGAAAATCAATTACTGCCTTCGGAGCATGATGTAGACATCAAAGTGAAGACTGTTGGGAATTGCTTTACACTCCAGCAAACCTCCTGATCAAATCTGAACCTGCCTCATCCAGCATCACTCTCTCTTTCTCTCTCTCTCTCTCTCTCTCTCTCTCTCTCTCTCTGGCATACAGATGACCGAGCCACAGCTGAAACTTTGATATCCTGATATTTAGAACATATCAAAGAGATGTAACCAAACAGCAATTTTTCATTTCACGGTCAATCAGGATGAGCCCAAGAAATGGGGCAGAGAGAGCTGAAAGAATGATGAATAATAGAGACTTTTTTTTCATCGAAAAGTGGCCAATCCAAAACTGTCTAAGTATAAGAATGGGCAAAATGGCTGATGAGAGGAAACATGATTCATTTCTGAAGCAAAAACTACAAGGCAAAGTGTGTCAGCGGGAGAAAGACTGAAGTGCAAGCTGAGATGTAGGACATTTATGTAAACCCTCAGGTTTTCAACCTGATTGTATCAGAAGAGAGAGAAAAAAAAATGCACCCGAATACAGTTTAGCGCTTCAGAACTACAAAACCAAATTGAGATACATAATGACGAAGGTGCTAAACATCTCCTTTCTGGGGAAAAAAAAAATCCATACATCCGGAGTCTCATAAAAAAAAAAAAACATGCTTCTAATCAGTTGTGGCTCATCTAGGACCCTTGCATCGCAAAATCTTGCCATTGTTTTTCGTTGTTGATTACAGAGACTTGTATTCTGACTGCCTTCTGTTACCTACCTTTGCTTTATGTATATCGACTTCTGTTATTTGTCTGCCCTGCACTACCAATGTGTTTGACCTGTGCCTGTTCACGATGAACATTTTTCAAACAGCATGCATTAGCCCTTTTTCAATACAGTTACTATATCTTCCTCTGAAGATATATTGTCTGAATTGTGTCGCAGTATTCAAAAATTCGTTTTCATGCTTGAAATTGGTGTTGGAAAGTACACACGCATGGAAATGCAGACAGCCAAACAGATTGCAACCTTCAAGATTCTGAAGCTTGTGGCCAGAAAGGGGAAGCTATGGGTGGAATATCTGAGGTTAAGGCTAGATTACCATGAACAAGAATTTCAATATGTTTCAAAATGGAGCCAGATTTTGCAAATAGTGCGTGAAAATGCCTACGGTACAGAAATGAAAGACTGAAAGACTTACAGCAAAGGGAAATGATGCACATAGCATGGAGCTTGTTCTCCGAGCGGATGTACGAGCGCATGCAGATGACGAAGATGTTGCCAAAGCAGGTGGTGGCAGAGACGACCCAGACAAAGACACGCAGCACGATGTTGGCCAGCAGGTCCTCGAATGATGAGATGCCATCGGTGTTGGGCTTGCAGCTGCGTACGTGAGGAGCGTAGCCACAATACTGGAACTTTTTAAAATAGCTGTGTTCAGGAAAAGACAAACAAGCACACTGGATCAGAGTGATAGAGGACATTTTACCAAATCAGTTACTCATTTCACTTGGGAAGTGTGGCTCTGAATTATGTATAGGCTGGAGTTCTAACTGATGCATGACTATGCGTGCAGACACAACAGCTACTGGAGCAGCATTGTTCACATAGGGCTGTATTCAGAGTTGGTGACTTAAGTCCAGAAGTTATGTCAATATTTATGTGGAGAAAGCTAAGGTGCTCCCTAACGTATAGCACGTATAACCAATAATGCATTTAGACATATGAGAAAAATAGGTTGTGATCTTGAGAAAACAACTTTTGTTATCTTATAATAACACATGGCTTTTCTGGACTTGTGTAATAACCCCAGCCTAACACGCTTCACTTTCTATCATGAGATTTATCAACACTACTGGTGCCTAGCGGACTGATTTTGTGCACTGCTTAAAAAAGACTCTATAATCTCACTTTAGAGAGCTAAGCCAAGAGCTGCAAAAGATTAAATCCAATGATACAAAACTTTCGAGCTGCAGTTTAAGGAAATTCTAATATCAAACCAATGATACATCAAGCTGCAGTTCTGACGTGCCCAGAATCAGAAATGGAAATCTATGATTTATCTAACCTAGCTGCTGACTGCCGACATGAGAAAGAGTTCAGACCTCGTGTCATCACCTACTCAATCTTAAATGCCTTATTGTCTGTGAGTTGAAGGGTTAAGAACTGTGTGCATATAAATAAATGACACTTGTAACTGCAAGCCACCATTGGTGCAGTCCAATAAAATAACTGAGACTTCCCTGTTAGAGAAGAGCTTAAAACCTTGAACTAGTCCCATTATAAGGCTGGTATAACAATGATAATGATAACTTCTTCCAAATGTATAAACTAGTTATGGCTTCCTCAATGTTAAAGGCGCAATAGGTAAGAGTAGTCTTTTTTTTTTTTTTTTTTTTAAGATTAGGTGTCTAATGGTTAGGTGGGTTTGACCTTTAAATGATTCCCACCCATGTTTACAAAGCTCCGCCCCCAGGATTTTTTTGGATTTTTTCAGAGTGTAGCGTCTATAAATGACTGACAGGAGGCGTGTCCAAACACAAACAAGCATTCCCGGCTAGAAGTCAGGTTTCCAAATGGGTTTTCTCAGCAACATAATATGCTTTTACTAAGGCTACGGCTTAATCATGTACAAGTAAGGGGAAAAAAAATTGACTGTTGCACTTTTAAGTAATTTCAGCTTTATAATTTCATTTCTCATTTAAGAATAGCCCTTGTAGTTAGGATCTTTCTAAAGATGTTTTAAAAGTATTTTAAAAGACTCAGGTATGATAGATTCTGATATATTTTGCTCTGTGTTTGCAAGCTGTAGCCATAGTTCAATCTAAAAGGGGTAAGGAGCTAAGCATTAAGAATAATGAGCCTGCTATTACAGAAATCCAGGAAGAGTTTAACATTTACTTTAAGGCTTGGCTTAGAGAAACACAGGCAAGGTCAGAGAATAATTAGACAGTATCTTTGCATAATAGATGATGACATTGGATGCCATTAAACCACTCCCATCAAGACAGAAATGTTTCATCATAAGATCAAGGTGATAGTCAGAGGAACTCTGTACTGATTAGCAGTGATGTTTGCCTCTAAGACAGAGGTGTCAAATGCAAATTCTGCATGGGCCACATCAGCATTTTTGTGAGCCTTTGAAGAGCCATAATGTAAGGTTGTTCATTTTATAGCATATTATCTATTCTGTCGATCAACACCAATAACTGAATGCAGAATAGGATGTTTTTTTTAGGAAAAATAGGAGCATATATATTTACACCAAACATAAATAACATTAAGAAAGACATTTAAAAAGAACTCACACAGGATTATATCATCTAAAAACGTACATGTCTTCCATCTGTCATATCTTTGTCTCGTGAACTTCTCTTTTTTCAATCTATTTCTAAGTCTCTACAGTATGCAGTTCACTTGGAGTCAATCACTGAATTATACTAAAAGCAGATCTGATGTGAATTCTAGGCAGAATGAAAATGTAAAAAAAATTCAGTAGGTACTATAAGGCTGTTTTTAATATTATATTTTGCACATTAGTGCGGGCCAAATGAAATGAAGCAGTGGGCCAAGTTTGGACAAGTAGAGCCAAATCATGCCAGCAACATGCCCCTATTTTGCTGGCATGTTTTTCCTTTAATGCGTCACCTGTCTGTATGTATACAGAATGAATCATGTACAGTATACAGTTGTGTATCTACTATAAGAGTTTTAGCTTCCTGTGCTTAACCAACTCTATGTAGATCTTCCTGATAAACTAATGTTCAGTTGCAGATAAACTGTTCTTTTCAGAATCATGTGAAGTAAGATAACCAGCTTGTGGCATATCTGACTACTGAATAAAGAAATCCTTCCTCTAGAGTGTGCTGGTTTTAAGTATTATCAGGATGTTCAGGCTTTCACTAATTCATTTTGACACAGGTTTACGAAGTACCAGATTTCATGCCAATTGCAGTTTGTCCTCTTTTCTAAAAATAAAATGGATTGATAGAGCCATCAGGAGCCTGTTTGGTGTAGGACAAATGGCTCTTCTTTACTCTGTGACTGTTTTACATTTACATTTATGGCATTTGGCAGACGCCCTTATCCAGAGCGACTTACAATTATATCATTTATACAACTGAGCAGTTGAGGGTTAAGGGCCTTGCTCAAGGGCCCAGCAGTGGCAGCTTAGCAGTGCTGGGATTTGAACTCTCAACCTTCCGATCAGGAGTCCAACATCTTAACCACTATCCCTTTCATGGTGATATAACGCTGCCACATAAGATGAGTGGAGCAATCATGACAGAGAGGCGATGGTATTGCTGGTAGAAAAAGGCTTTAAATAAACCAGTCAAAGACTTAATGGCTTAAGTATCCCCTCAAGTAAAAGTATCTGATATTAGATTAACTTAAGGGTGCACTAGTCGATTTTGTTCTCTTATTAATAATGCCAATAAGATGAGAAAATATGTAGAACATGATAAAAAAAATGATGGTTTAAGCCGTGACCTCAGGAGAAAAGTATTACAAGGCTGAGAAAACCTCTTCAGAAAACTGCTTTACGGTCTGGAAAGCATGTTTGGGTTTACATGTCTATCCTGTCAGTCATTTCATAGACACTCCCTCAAACTCCTTCACTCCACACTCTGCTAATATCTTATGAGCTTAGCGCTCATAAGAGCCTATTAAGAAGAAAATAAGGACAGTGACTGCATTTTTATGAAGCATTATGAGCTGGATTTTGCATGTTTATAGTGTTACATTGTGCGCTTGAAAGTGATGTAATGACAATACTTGCTAATTCTAGTTGAACCACTGCTTTGTGTTCATGAGTGGGAAAAGGGGGTGGGCACTCAAAGAGTAAAAAAAAAAATCATTTAATTACATTAAAAGAAAATCTTAAAAAAATTTTTTTTAAAAAACCTAAATAAGAAATCTTACCTAATGCACCTCTAAGAATCAAGAGCCTCAACTTCAGTATATAAAAAAAGAGAAAAGCACAGAAACATCTTCAGGGCAGAGGAGTTTGTGCTTTTTTGGTTACTCTGTAACGTGATATAAAACACTTTTTGCTTTTTTTTTCTACGAGACCTCACAATACACCACAAAACAAGCAAATATCCTGCATTATTTGCAATTTTGCTGTACACTTTTAACAGACTGCGGAGAGGTACGATGCTGTTTACACACTGTTCTCAAGAAGAGATCACTTAGTGCTGGGATAAAATACCTTTCTGTCGGTAGAAGAGTGCTTTCAGAGCGGTGGGTAGCTCATGTTTGCAAATACAAGTTAAATGACTGACATTTGAAGAAGAAAAAAAGAAAGACTTGCATGTGTGTGAGGTTTTTGAGAGGTTCAAACATCCTCCTGTGAATGTTCCCAATCTCAATGCCCTCGATGCTCCTGAAAGACAAACAGTTTTCTCATAGCCATTAGCATATATCATATTTGCTTGAAAACACGACAATCTTTCTGGCCCTTTTAAAGAAATCTTTGATGTGTGAAATGAAAACAGATGGCCTCCTTGTGAAAGGACAGTGCAGCCAGTGTGATATAGCTCGGCACCATTACTAAGACTATGAGCTTGGCTTTTTTTTTTTTTTCTTTTTTTGCTCTGGTTTCATCTGAATGCATGTAGCTGATAACGAGTACACCAAGTGAAAGAGTGATAATGAATGTTTCTCTGAGCCCCACAGTGAGATGAAGATAAAAATGGTGCTTTAGTTGCTTCTGAAAGCTTGCTTTTGTTACAAAAATGCTTTGGGCTTCACAGGCTGCTCGTTATATAGTGACAAACAGCCACCCACGTTGACTATTCAAACAGATTACAATACCCATTTTTGCTCTATAGATGAATCTTTTACAGGTGCTTCTGTGTTTTATTTCAGTGTTCAGAGTTCCATAACAATCCAAATAGGTTTAGTACTATCTCGCCACTTGAGGTGGAAAAAATTTTTTGGCCACTGCTACTCCTGAAGATTAATAGAAAATATTACCAACAAACACAACATGAATAACGCTTTGGAAAAGTCTCTAAAAACATAGTTTCTCTGGCTCATATGGGTCACCTATTGATTCAGACTCACTGAAAGCTCAGTTCAAGGAAAAAGGAAATCAATATGAAGAGTGCGATTTTAGTGCAATATGAAGAGTGCAGGCTGTTAGCCATTTTTGTCACAAATTCTCCCATTGTGAGCTCAAAGTTTTCTACGAGCCCCAGATTTTCTTTTGTTTTTGCTTTCCATATACTCAAACCCTGCCATGTAATTGGTCTGTTATCCTGTTGTGTTCACCTGTTCTGTGTTTCACCTTGATTTTGTTTGATGCAAAGGCTTGAGTTTAACTTTCTAATAGGGTGACAAGTCGGAGTTGTATACCTCGTGTCTTGTATGTCCCTTGTCTTGTTTTGCTTTTCATGTTCTTGTTTGCACTCTGGGTTTCCTGACTATGGCCTATGTCTGCGAATAACCTTGTCTGGTTATACCTTGGCCTCTGTTATGAACCTTGACAAGTATTCTAGGATAGCACTAAATCAAGCCACCACTAAGTATCATAAAAATCATCCTCTACAAAGCCTTGTGTATAGAATTATACATGTGATAGAAAGAATTATAACAATGAACGCCTGTCCACACATGGCTATTGATTATATTGTGAAATTCAATGTTTGTCAGAATGGTTCATGTTATGATGAAGAAAGGGTTTAACAGCGTTAGCTATCTTATTCCTTCATTTATATGCAATCCAGTATACTTCTGCTCATAAAATTTCTATGCATTTTGCTTGAGATCGGATCAGAGAATGTGAAGTATTCACCTAATTAATGCCATAGTCAATGAAGTCGACTTACAATGACTTCAGTTTGTGCAGTTTGTCAAAATGGTCCACTTGCAGCTCCTGAATTGGGTTGTATGAAATATTCCTGTAAAGTAAAAGGAAAGAAATCGGCTATTGCTTTAAAATGGCTGACGTTCATCTCACAGCTGATAGTAGTTACAGTTCATGGAAACTGTACAATATTGTAATTGAGAGCAGTTCAGGCTGGTTAAAGGTTCAAGCAGTTTGTAGTGATATGAATGAAAAGAAGGCAAGAGACTCAGGAAGCAAAGGACTTACAGCTGCAGCAAGTCTCCCAGATTTACAAAAAGATCGGGTGAAATTTTCTCAATTCTGTTACTGGATAAGTCTCTGCAGAAAGAAGAAAAGACTGTAGAATTAACTTGACTTTAGATGCACTGAGAAGCAGATACAGGCAGACAAAATTATTGGCACCCTTCATGAAATTAAGCAAAAATGATTGTATAAAAGAAAACAATTCACAATGATTCAAATTTGCCCTCATTCCATATTTGAATAATAGTATTTTTTTCTAAAAAAAACAAAAAAACAAAAAAAACAAAGAGCAACGTTATTAGAACATCTGCCAAACAGGAAATATCAAATATCAAGCTCCATTTTTCAAAACATTTCCATTTCCTACTCACAGCTCATATTTCAGCAAATATGCCATATATATTTGTATGCTGTAAATCTCCTTTGTCATCCATCATCATGGAGGAAACCAAAGAACTATTACCACAAAAGAGATTAACAATGAAAGAGTCAAGGAAAGAAAGTAATGGACAGAAAATGACATAAGAGGTTAAAAGCACAATTATGTCTGAAAGAGGTTAAAAATTTGCAATAATTGGACCAATGAACATGCCACCTCACTGCACCGTGAGGAGGATGATAGAGGTAAAGAAGTCTCAGAATTGAATACAGAATTATGCAATCATTTATGCTTTGGAGCTGTTTTGTAGGTCTAGGGACTCTAGTGAAGATCAGTGGTATTTTTTTATTCTGCCGAATATCAAGCCATCTCTATACAAACCCTGGCTGGCTCTGCCAGGAGATTAAGACATGTAGATGGATTACTTCAGTAATAACCCCCAAATAAATACAAAAATGTTGTATTGTTGTATCCTGCAAAAATGCAGAATCAGTTCACACTTGAAATGATCTGCACAGAAGAATGGTTTAAAATATACACTTTTTAACCAAATCTTCAACCTTGTTAGACATTAAATTACATTAAAGTGTCAGTGCGGTTATTCTCCCCAGGGGAGACTTCATTAAATATTAATTGCAGGGTGCCAATAATTTTGAAAACAGTGCGTTTTTGCAGAAAAATCGTGTTACTTAAATCCCCATATGTTTACGCTCATATGGGGATATTAATTTTTCACTCATTTTCATGATGTTTTGGAGTTGACTGTATCTTTGAAGTTCTACACTCTTTGTAGAACAAAAAATCTCATTTCACACTTCAGTTGCCAAAAAAATAAATAAATAAATAACTGGGTCAAATTGTTCTGACTTTAGAACTGATGAGCAAATGGGACCAAGAGATTTCTTAATTTGGTTCTTTTAAAAAAAACAGGTCAGGCTTTAAACTCTGGAGAATATTTTGTGTTGATTATTTCTGCAAAACTGCATTGCGGGAGATCAGACTGACTCTGAACGTACAGCTCTCCCAGCTTGCGCAGCAGAAAGAACGCTTGTTCATGGATATGACTGATCCTGTTCCTCTGAAGGACTCTGGAGAGTGATCGAGAGAGAGAGAGAGAGAGAGAGACAGAGACAGAGGGAGAAAGAGAGAAAGAGAGGAGGAGACAGATGCAGACAGGCAAACAAAGCAGAAAAGTGAAAGGGACAGAGAGAAGAAGAAAGACAAGAAAGACAAGTTTATTATTTTTCTCTAAAAGCATCTCTGACAGTAGCATGCTTTATATGAATGCATTCATACTAATACATTATTGTTTCTATAGTAACAAATATCACAGAGACTCATAGAATGGATGCTAGACATGAATGGATTAAAAAGTAATTATTAATATGGTGAAGGTTTCTGTGAGGAGATTATTTAAACATTTCTGGAAGGAGTCTCCAGTGTCAGAGCTTTGAAACAGTCAGAGATAAAGCTGTGACTTTAAGTCTTCCAGACTTTGTGGTTTCTTGGTAACATGAAAAGTTTTCCTTTTTTTTTTTGTCTTATTATGTCTACGGAGAAAGAAAAATGAGTTTATAGCTGCTATAAATTAAGTGATAACAGGAACTAACTTGTTTTGTGGACGTTCCACAACATTCATAGTACCTATACATGAATAAATACATATGAGATTTAATTTTTTAATTAATAAAAATGTTTAGAATGTTGTGGTATAAAAGGAATTTAAAAAATTCAGGACTTGCTCTTGGTATGGTATCACACCACCCCGTCATTGTACTTACAGCACAGTAAGCATGCTACAGGACCAGAATGTTCTATTGTCCACAATCTCCATCTGATTCCCTTCCATATCTCTGCAAACACACACACACACACACACACACACACACACACACACACACATACATACAAACGATTATTGTCATTAAAAGTTGTGAAGTCTGTAAATATTAAGACGAGTGCACTGATTTGAATTAATTTGCTTTATCCTAAACGCTATTCAATCTTTCCTGTATGCAGGTGCAAAAGTTTGCATCCCCCACAATTTCTGAAAAGGAAGAAAACGAATCAATTCCTATTTTACAGTTTATTTACACAATCAACAGAAATATAGTTTGAAAAATAATAGAGTTAAAACAGATATATCAAGGGGAACGTGCATCAGTAATAATATTATAATTGAATCATTAATAATATAATCAGTAATAATAGTAGATGTAAGCATAAGCGCTTGCATACGGTTTCCAGAGAAACCTTTTACAAACCCTTTGCTGGAAACTTTATTTACTAATTAATTACAATGGAAATTTACAACAGAATTATTTACAATAAATGAAATTAATTACAATGAATGAATTTTTACTACATCTACAAACTATATGATTTTTCTCACATGGGCTAATAAATATTATTGTAGTTTATATAGTTATTATTAGTTTTATATAGTGTATTTCTAATTGGGTAAAAAGGGTTTAGCAGTGACTCCTTCACTAGGATTGACAGGCACAGAAAACATGCAAAGGAGGAGAGCGAAAGAGAGTGAGATAGAAACAGAATAAGTGCCAATTCAGTGCAAATTCTTTTCAAAATGTTTCTATAGAACAATGCAAGAGTGATAGAAATATCAGACGTGGGTTTGATTCATTTGCAATGGCCTTAATTTGTTTTGAATTGGTATATATTGGCATGCATTGAAACCAATGCACTGAATCAAATTGGTAAATATTCACACGCCAAGTCTGCAGAATGCATAAACGTGTAGTTATTTTACGACTTCAAACTTACAGCCAATTTAATCGTGGCATCTCCAGGCATATATCATCCACACTTGTCAGAGCGTTGTTCAAAAGAACCCTGCAACAAAGCAATACACACCACACAAACACACTTAAAGACATAATAGTTATTTTAACACATCCCTGCCTTTAAAAAAAAATCCATTTAAAAAGTCTTTAGAGAAAAAAAAAAGCAACAGTTAGAGGACAAAACCTCACAGCAGCACGAGGGAGCTCAAGCCTGAAAAGGTCAGAGAGGAAATGTGGTGGATTTTGTTGTTTTCCAGAATCCTGCAAATGAATTAAAATGCCGTGAGCTCATTAATAAACATTAACGTCTCAAAGAATAGCATGTGTTCTCAAGCGCTGGCTCACTGAACGCTAATTGATGCATGAAGGCTATGGCCTCTAAAAGGATTTAATCAGCAGACGTGATGGAATGGCTTTCAGAGCCAAATTCACTCATTCATGTAGTGCAACGTGTACAAGATGATCAAGCATGATTGTGATGAATGAGATGATAACACTTGATAACGCTAATGAAAAAGAGACAAGTTTCGATTCATGGCAACTTTATAGCATCCTACTTACATGCTGGCATCAATCAGAAATATGCAAATTGAACTGCTTACAGCCATTCCAGTTTATGCAGGTCCTGAAATACTCCTGGCATTAGGCTAGAGATTCGATTATGGCTCAAGTACCTAAGAAAAAAAGAAGAAAGCACTGAAAGCTCGGAGTATAAGCCTTCGATCCTCAGATAAGCCTTTGACATATCTCAGCATCATTGATTCATCCTCAGAGAACTAGAGATAGGGTTTCTGATATTGAAATTGTGTTTTTATTAATAAGTAAGTAAGTAAGTAAGTAAGTACGTTAGTAAGTAAGTGAGATTTATTTATAAAGCATATTTAAAATCACACACATTGACCAAAGTACTGTATATTGAATAAAAAGAGAATAAGAAATACAGTGAAGTCCAAAAGTCTGAGACCACATTGAAAATCTATGAATAAACACAGTTTTAGAATTTTGTTCAACATTCCCGTCCTCTGAAATGTGTTCAGACGGCAGTCTGATGGATTCAGCTGACGGATTTGATCTGATGGATCATCAGGTTTTACAAAAACATTCTTCCTGTCATCCAGAGATTGCATGTTTGAATCTCATCTGTGGCCAGGAATCAAAGGAGCAAATTTTGGCTGTGCTCTCTAGGTGGGAGGGATGAAATACTCTCTCTCTCCTGTCAGTCACAGAGACACTAGCCAATCATGGGCATCTGTGAGCTCATGTATGAGGAAGAGGGAAGATAGCTCGTTCCTAAGAGTGTGTTATGCTACCCGGTGATGCAGCATGAGCAGCGGGTTATAAAGATGCGTTTGGCTGGCTTCACGTTTCTCTGAGGGGAGCAACGTGTTAGCTTTGACCCTCTCCGGTTGGTAGCTGTTGTATGATAGGGCAGAGCTGGCAGGTGAGTGGGAATTGGAATCGGCAGGTGAACAATTGCGGAGAAAATTGGGAAAAATCCAAAAATAAAATTTTGCAACAAATGAGAATATCAGCTCTGCTCAAATGCCAGCATGTACCGGTAGGTTTTACGATGAGATTCCAAAACTCCAAAATGGGGGAGGCGTGTCTTATAGCTGGTTCCTAAGAGCATAAATAACAAATGATGGCAAAACACTCTTGAGTAGAAATCATACTTTGGAACGGCCAACAGATTTTGTAAGAAAAAAACAACCCCAAGGATCTCTTTGCACATTCGAAGGTGACATGAAAAGGGGCCAGACAATTAAAGATCTTTACAAAGGTATAAAAGCACTTTAAACTAAACTCTAAAATGAACTGGGAGCCAATGACATATTAAAGCAGGCATGGTGAACCAGAGTAGAGGGAAATGTGTGATGGTTTTAAAACTGAGCACTCACAGCCGTGTTAGGTTGTAAAGACCTCGGAATGCATAGGGTTCAACCACTTTGATGCGGTTGTGCTGTAGATATCTAAAAGAGTAGTTCAGATGTGTTAGTTGTTATCACGGAGATTACAGATTATCATAGATTATCACAGCAAGATCAGCACCATTAAAGCAAAATATCCCTTTCCCAAATAAAATTCTATGTTGGAGATGTATAAGGAATAAAACCTATGGAGCATGCTGTTATAGAAAATAAAAAAAATCTCAAAAAAGAAATTCAAACTGTGAAGCATTTTATGAGACATTGTATACGATTTGGTTTTTGTATCTTTGAGGCTGTTTGTAACTATGCAAGCAGAACATTTACAGTGGGCTTAGTAATAGTGTTTGTACCCCATGGGGAGGAATTATTCTAGCTCCAAGTGTCTCATTAGACAGAGAACACACACAATGGGCCTCGTTTATCAATCTTTTAGAAGCTTTTAGTTGGGTGTAAATGTTTTCTTTACAAAGGTATTGCTGATATTCTCTCTACTCAAATCTTTATATAGATAAAGGCCAATCAACTGTCGAACATTATTAAGCACATTCACGGCACAGCTGATTTACAGCTAGTGATCCTACAAAACATCAAAACCCACAGAGTGTGAAAACGACAAAATGGCGACTAAACAGTAAAAAGGTGCCTACATTTTCTAGTAATGCAGCTCAGCCATTGCAACGGCTACCACAGACACACACTAATTAATCCATAGGTTGCCATTACTTTTATCCCAATTGAATGGCGAAGCTTATTTGTCTTTTTTTTCCAATTGCTTTCTTTTAAATCCTTAATATGAAATGATGTGACAATACTGAGATACAGTGAAATGAGACAGGAAAATGCAGGTCCTTACAGCTTCTGGAGATTTTGGTACTTAATGAACATGTCAGCGTTCAGTTTCCTCAACCGGTTCCTTTGCAAAGACCTGGGGCGAGAGACACAGATAGAGACAGGAGTGAGTGAGTGAGTGAGTGAGTGAGTGAGAGAGAGAGAGAGAGAGAGAGAGAGAGAGAGAGAGAGAGAGAGAGAGGAAGAAATGTAGTTAGTCTGTTCATTTTTCCTTCTCAACTTACACAACTAAACCATGGAATCAGTATTTTTCTCATTTCACCTGGAGACTGTTGTGTCTGATTAGTCAGATGTGAAAAAAGTCATTTTCAGAGAAAACTGGTCGAATCCCAGCACTAAAATGAGTTATTAGAATCTCTGTATCTGAATTTGTGAACACTGGAAAAAAAATAAAAAAAACTATTTGATTTGAGGTGCTCGATTTTTCTGAAAACGTACATTTTGAAATGTGAATCTCTGAACTAGGGGTGTTTATTTTTTATTTTTTTTATTACTCACGAAGCTTCTCCACAGAAGCCTTAGAAAACACTGAAAAAACAAAACAAAGAAATGCTGGCACTCTCAACATGTCATAAATAAATGCTTTAAATGCATCATATCACATGGTCTTTTTTTTTTTTTGCCCCATAAGCTTCATATCTCAAACTGCATGAAAGTAAAAACCTCCCACTTTTTTTACTTTTTTTTTTTTTTTTATACCTCCCTACTCTGAACACTGAAATAAAACTACTGTGGATTGCAATGAGGTTAGAATTCAATAGCTTTTAACATTCAAAGCTTTATGCCTCTTTTTTTCTTTCAAACTCATCAGTCAGAGAAGTACACAGGAAGCTGATGGATTTAAAAATCTGTCTGAATAGCCTGTAGAGCACCATCACATTACACATCATCCTGGAAAATCTGCTTGTTCAGACCCAACCACCCTTGTCCAGTTCATTTTCAGCGAACAGATAAAGGGGCAGCTTCATTTAGACGTGAACGAGGGCTGCTATATGACTTCACACACAAAATCTCTGTTTGCTCACAAAATCCATTGCACTTAATAGCATGCTGTTGTTTTACCCCAAAGAGCGCAAATCATATTTCTCTGAAGGCTTGTGAGCATGCGAGGCAAAGTGACTGAGAATGAACTTGTAATCACACCGTGCATTTTCATTTAAAGCTTCAATGGCACACTAATGAACAAAGCCAGATTGTCACAATAGGGGAAAAATTGGGCCTCAATTAAGTAATCAGCCTTTTTCAGGAGGCAATAGCACATTATATCAAGTGAAGTAGATTTATTATCATCAAATTGCTTATATACAGCATAACAAAATGGGGCAACAAACAATGACTTGCAGACCTGAAACGCAATAGATACACAGTAATATAAGCATCATAGCCATAATGAAAGGAGAAAATAATATAAAAAATAGTAATATTTTGTTTTATACCACAGCACCATTGAAAGTGTTGATTCATTTTCTATAACAACACGGTCTGGACAATAGTTCTGACCACAAATCACAGGTTTATATTATATTATATATTTGTATAGGACTTGTATAGCAGATCCTGCACATAAATGGATTTTTTTTTAAAAATCTCCTCAAGTTTTCTGTGAGGAGATGTTTCTTTTTCGTATTTGGCCGGGAGTCTCCAGTGTCAGCACTTTACAGCTGCTATAAAATAAGTGAGAACAGGAACGAACTCGTTTTCTAGACATTCAACAACACTGAATGTAACAATAAATGGATAATAAGCCTCGCATGACTTTTTTTTATTTAAAAAAAAATTATAATTGTTGGCAAATTGCTGTGGAATAAGAGGAATGAAACACTTCAGTGCGTCCTGTTATAGGAAAATAAAATTTTGCATTGGGGTGCATTACACCACTCCATGCCCCATGGTGTTTTACTCCTTGTGTAAAGTACAGGTTTAAGTGGTGGTGTGGGAAACCGGTTCCAAAGGAATTTTTCATTCAATTCAGTTGTGTGTTGAAGAATCCTGAGTGGCTCAGGGAAGCCAGTCAATTTATCGGATATGGAGTTTATGGGAAGGCTTTTACACTCAGCAGCAGCAACTGAGACCAAATGAGTATCAGAAGGATGGTTACTTTGTGCGCAGAATATCATTAACCTAATTCTGCATAATGAAGTTGTCTAAATTTTCCACTGACTTTTGGGAATTTCATTCCCTGGCTGCCCTGCTGAAACATAAATAAATAAACACAGAAATGATTAGAAAATGCCAAAAATGTAAAGCCTGAGAGAACAGAGGTAAACAACATCCTGTTTTCAGATGCAAAACACAGCATCTGTAAGCAGTTTTGTTGACAAATTCCATTCCAATTACAGCACAGAATCAGTTATTAAGTAAAAAGAGGCATAATAAATGCCATAGATGCAATTTGGCTCTTTGAAGTGTGTTTTTTTTAAACGCAGCAACTACATGACACATATTTGATCAGCTTAGTTATATAATTTTAGCCTAATGTTGTTCCTACACATTCCTCAGCAATGTGTTTGCTCTGTGGTTAATTTAATTATGTTTTTTTATGTTTATAGGGCATAGCAAAGTATATACTGTGCACTCACATTAATAGGAATACCCTTACACCTGCTCTTTCATACACGGTCAGCCAATCACTTGCCAGCAGTACAATGAATAAAGTTATTGTACAGGTCATCATCATCAGATACAGGTCAAGAGCTTCAGTTAATATTCACATCAAACATCAGAATGGGGAAACAATGTGATCTCAGCGACTTTGACCATAGCATAGCATAATGGTACTAAATTGAATATTTCAGAAACTGCTGATCTCCTCGGATTTTCACACACAACAATCTACAGAGTTTACACAGAATGGTGCGAAAAACAAAAAACATCCAGTGCATGGTAGACGGAAATGCCTTGTTAATGAGAGAGGTCAGAGGAGAACGGCCAGACTGGTTTGGACTGACAGGAAGGCTACGGTATCTTTTTACCGTACTTTTTACAACCGTGGTGAGCAGAAAAGCATCTCAGAATGCCTAACATGTCGTAGAAAAACACATGGGGTTTGTTCCTAATCAGGTTTGTTGCAGTGTTCCTAATAAATGCATGTAAAGAAAATATAGCAAAGATAAATAAGCAAAGATGATGCTTTCAAGCATAATACGCATTTTCTAAAAAACACAAAAAGCAAAACACTACGTTAAATCAATATTTGGTTAATGATCAACAACTGCCCTTTCTCCCTTTCTTTATAAGTGTGTTTCGAGTTCTTTTTCCATTACAGGGAACCATGAGTCAAAATTCTTGCATTTGTAAATCACACATGCTGCAGATAATTAGGTTAGAAAATCCTTTAAATATTGCACCTTTTAATATAGCTGCTAATGGTGCAGCTGGTAATGTTGCTGCATTGCTGCCTTACAGCTCCTGGTTCCCGTGTGTGTGCTGTGCGGCATATCTGACAGCCATAGCATTAAATCACGCTGAATATGTACCAAACCCTGACAGATTCTGTGTTCGCTCTATAGCAAGCATCTGCTAGTAAACACTTATTTAGCAGCCGGCAATGCCTTGATCTCTCATGCAGTGATCTAACCCGAGCAGCGAAAGCGTGTGACGATGCGTGCGCACACACTCAATTCAAGCGAACCTGATGAGCATGATGAAGAGGAACTCACATCATGGTGGCATTCGTGGATACCATAGGGATGTCTTTAAAGTGAGCACCGTTGCAGTCGAGCTCCAAATCCCTACACTGACACTCGGCTGGTACGAGTGCGAGTACTGAGAGAGGGGAAAGGAAGGAGAAAGAGAGAGAGAAGTCATTTGGACTGAATTTCAGAGAGAAATGCATAGATGAAGCAAGATTTTTTAATGAAAGACTATGCACATAAGTCACGAAAGTTTCCTAATGAAAGCGTAGCACTTTCTTAAGATTCTAAGATTGAGGATAAGTGCGAAATGAATGCAAAAAAGACTCTTCACACGTTTTACTTTTACGCATGATTTTTCCTCACATGATAATTAATACATGTTAAGACGTGTTTTTTCCACACATTTCTTTTCACGATTGATTTATTTTCACGTTACATTTTCACATGTAGCACATATGTTAAACATACACATACATTCCACATAATTTAATTTATTTTCATGTTAATTTTTAATTTTATGCTAATTTTTTCAAATGTGGTTTCCTTTTTCACATGATTTTATTCACACGATTCCTTTATTTTCACATGTAGTATATGCGTTTATAATTTTTTTCCCCCATTATATTCTTCTTATTATATTGTTTTCAAATGCTAACTGAAAATATGTAGGGCATGCATTTTTGTTTGTGCAATGCACAATTTCAGGACATAACACGCTGAGCACATATTAACCACATAATGAAACACACATGATTACATGCAAAATGTATTTGATTTAATAGTAACTACTGTCTAACTGATATTGATGTAGCACAAGGTGGTTTACAAACAGGGTTACCAGATTTTTCTGCCTCATCCTAAACGAGAGACTAATCAGAAATTCATAAGCTCTTCATAAACTAACTGCCCAATGCCTGGCCTTACTTATTGAGCCTTTAATTTTTTTTTTTAAAGAAACATTAGCATAAATTGTACTATATTGTAAGAGTCTGTTAATTAATTTAATTATAACCTACTACCGTACATGGATGAGGGTTTTAGATTCACAATCTGCTCTCAGCTTTATGGAACCGGTTGTATGTTATGGACCCAAAAAAAATGGTTGGAAGGTCAAGAAGAAAACTGAAAGAAAAGTGTCAGCTGTCCATTTTTGCTCTAACACTTCAGAAAGCCCTGCAATTGAAATAAATATAGCTTGCATGTGACCAGTAGAGGAAAAAAAATTCAACTATAAGAAAAAAGGGCCAGTACAATACACACAGTATTATAGCTAGACCACGGTGGGTGCTTGAGACCCTGCACGTTTGCCCTCAAACTGCATAAGTGCCATAAGGGCAATGGTTGCTCAGTGATTAAGATGCTGACCTAGTGGTTAGAAGGTCATGAGTTCAAATCACAAGCCTGCCACTGGTGGGCTCTTGAGCAAGCCCCTTTACCCTCAGCTGTGTAAACGAGATAAATGCTCTGGATAAGGGTGTAATCCAAATGTAAGATGAAGGAATGAATAACTACAACAGCTAGTCTTTTATAAGGCCTTCAGGTGGTTCCTAGAGTAAAGATATAACCTGGACTTTGGCACAATACAATTTTGTTAGGGATATAGAGTGGACTTGATTGGCTAGGGTTCCAAAAGCTTCATCGCTACTGGAAACCTTGAATCTGATTTATCAGAAGGTGTTGTTCAAATGATGAATGCACTTATTCTAATACATTATCATAATACATAATAATAGATATCTATCATAATACATAATACTCATTCACACGGGCTTCACATAATCTAAGGCTAATTATAAACAGATTTTAAAAAAGGGAAAATATACAATCAAAGTTTTCCATGTAAAACTAGTATTATATAATATTATATAACATTATGGAAGGAGTCTCCAGTGTCAGTGCATCATAACAATCAGTAAGTTTTAAATGTTTTGATCATTTTATTTTAGCTGCATTTATAAAATCTTTTCTGTAGTGTCCTTTCCAATGATGAAAATTAAGACATAATTTTTTTTTTTAATTCTTGCTTGTTCATCATCAAAGCCCCTCAGTATTGTCCGTTTTAGACACATTTTTGTTTTCTACGCTACCCCTTCGCACCAGCAGTTATAAGTGACCATATAGTAATTTATTTTTGGTCAAATGGAATGGCACTGGGGTTTGTCTCCCACATAAGGATGATAGCAACACAAAGAGCAAACCTTGTTTTTGCTCATTCTGACAACAGCAATCAGATACTGCATGAATGTGACTTATACACAAACATTTCTCAACATAATATTTATTTTTAGTGGGAATTCATTTTATTTCAACTGATGCATGGATAAAAAGACAGACAGAATTAGAGAGATAAACAGACTGATAGACAGATGGGTGGATGGATGAATGGACAAAAAGACAGGCATACAGTATAGACGGGTGGATGGATGGATAGATGACCTGATGGATGGATGGACAGGTGGATGAACAAAAAGACAGAGAGACAATCAGAGAAATAGACAGAAAGATGGATGGATGGACAGATAGAAAGACAGACAGACAGACAAGCAGATGGACGGATGGACATATGGATGGCTGAACAGATAGCCAGATAGAAAAACAGATAGATAGGTGGATGGATGGATGGCCTGATGGATGAAAGGATGGATGAATGGATTGAAACCTGGACAGACAGACAGACAACCAGAGAGATAGACATTCAAATAGATGAACTGATGTATGTATAGATGGAAGGACAGAAACAAATGGATGAATGGATGGAATGGAATGGAATGAATGGAAAGAGGCAGACAGATAGATAGCCAGACAGACAGACAGGTAGATAGATGGATAGATGGATGGACAGGCTGAAAGGCAGACAAGCAGATGGGCATATGGATGGCAGGACGGATATACAGACAGACAGACAGATAGATAGATAGATAGATAGATAGATAAACAGTGAACAGCATTTTCCCAGATCATTTCAGTTTCAGGAGATTGAATTCTGGATGTTCACTCACGACATGTGGTTGATTTGGTTCCAGCGTCTTTACTGGGCATCCCAAAGTATTTGTCAAATAAATGAGGCCAGCCGTTGTTGTCTCCTGAAAAATGATGCAATGATGAGTCAACTACTGTGTTAAAATTTGCTCACTGAAAAATAGCCTACAGATTTTCAGGCCCCACAGATGTGATGTATCATCCTCCTCTAATAACACATGCTCTCTATACATGTCTAACACTGTGATTTTTCACTTCACTTCCATGTTGGAGAAGCTGAATTTGGAATCCATGCTGCTGAAAACCAATTTGTGGGGTCTTGGTAATCATTTTGCACAGTCTGCTGGGTGATAAATGGAGCATGCTATTTCAGGGTAACATTGACTAATACATGTTCCTCAACATTCTCTGCAGTTTCTCAGCAATAAAAACTATTGTTACTTTGATTTTGGCCTGCAGCTTCAAATGAAAAAGAAAATGAGCCAATCAGCATGCAAATAGGAGACATGTCAGTGACAGCAACTTTTCCCTGACTTTGAACTTCTGACAGCTTTCCCAACCCTACTTCATCAATCTCTATTCATTTTATTGGAAAGAAAGAGCAAGAAGTGTGAAAAAGTAGAACGAGTTTTCACTGATGAGAGCACTCTTCAACCTTTGCGTGTATTACGGGTGAAGATCCAGTGGTACTACCTGAATCCAGAGCAGCAGTTTTTGCTCACAGATGTCAGTCACCTAACACCATGAAAGTCAGCGTTTAATGCCGAACACATTCAACAGAGTGACACATTCAACAGCGTGGAAGGAGAACTTTGTTAAGAACATTGTTTTTTTAATGATACGGCTTCCTCAATTACTTGCTTTCTATTCTATTTCTTTCTATAGCAGGAATGTGTAGAAAATACATATATTTTTTGGTTTCTGCACAATGCTGCCTCATTAGAATCTTCAACCCAAATTAAAGTCAGACAAGTTTAATGTCATATTGTTTACATCACCTGGAAACAGGGTTTCTAAAGGCATTAGTAGAACACAGTGGGAAGCCAGAGACTGTGCTGATATTTGACATTTAAAGGTTTTCTTTATATAGGTGACAGCTTGTTTTGCTTAAAATAGTTCTCATTTCAGAAAATGTACTCTAGCTTAAATAAGTATAGGATAAGGTTAAATCTCTGCCTGAACGTAGCAAACATGAACATGCTCCTTAAGGTGAAAATGGGACACTGTGTAGTGCAATACGCCCTGTAAACCTTGAATACACCGAGAAGAAATAAACTCAATTCATTTACCTTGCATGCCTGTCAATAAACAATGCCGACATTCAGGATTGCTAAATTGACATTACTAAAATGATAGCATGAAATAGCTTGGGATTATGTGACCTTTTATAAGTACACAAATATTGCTACCCCCTGATGAGCCCACCAAGAAGCTGTCTAATTGATCATGATGCAATTGGCAGGACTCGTTGTCCATACATGGATTGGATAAATGTATCCTTTCTCAGGTAAATGAGGCCTCAGCTTATCATCATCATCATCATCATCATCATCACATAGTGCTGAATCAGTGTAGGCTTCAGTGACTCCTGACAGTCTGTACTATATTCAGGAAGTGGCAGGCAGGATTTCTGGATATTCAGTAGAATAATTGCCAACACCTTCTTGAAGTTCTCAATTAGTAGCAAACCAAAGCTTTCTATAGTGCCCACTGTAGACTCAAAGACAGCAATATCCGAAAAGTCCCCAAAAGGGAAAAATAAAGCACATATCCTGAACAAACTAACAAGTCCAAAGGGTTAGGCAAAGTTCCAAAAATAAGTCAAGAATGGATCACAAAGAACAGGTGGTTCACAGGCAATCTACCAAACAAAGAAATTCCAAGACTGAGCAAAGGTACAAACAAATGAAGGGCTTATATACACACTAGCAAACCAGGCACAGGTGATCTCACTGAACTAATGCTCTCTGCTTCCCTCTGCTGGGCAGGTCATGGTGTGACAGAACCGTGTGTCAAAAATGGACCACATCATAAACATGGAAGATGTCCCGTGTTGTCATGAGCTGTCATGGCAATTTTTGTCCAGCTGTTTAGCAGTATCAAGTAGTCCTATAAGATATGATGAAATGTTTATTGTCATTACAGTGTATGTCATATTCAATGTCCACATATTTTGTGATAGAAGTTATGACACATTCAATACCATGAAGAACATAATAGACACTACCAGAAAATAACAGTTTTTTTGTAGCAATGGCATAATATAATCTCATGTCATGGTGGATTTCATAAAGTACATTTCATAATATTTGTCATAAGTGGATGCTAACTACAGTACATGATTTGTATGTGATATGAAAGTTAGCATTACAAGTGCCATATCGTTTGATGCCATGGCAGCTGTTGTCATAAATTGTCATGGCAACATATGACATCTTTATTGCTATGTTATATACAGTATGTATATATATATATATATATATATATATATATATATATATATATATATACTGGTTAGTACCTAGGGTCATGGGTGCCCAAGGCTCATTGATGTGTGTGGGAAGTGAAGGATAGCCCATCAGGTCTGATCCCACAGCCTCTCCCAAGATGTCAAGGAGGCCAACCACATCTTTTCAAACTCCTGCCCATGCACGACCAGTTCTATCTGCCCACTTTGCTAGTGTCACTGTGATTGACAGGGGAGAGAGTATCACATCCCTCCCCCACAGCCAATTTTGCTCCTTGGCTCCCAGCCACAAATGGCTGGGGCATCATCAGGATTCAAACTTGCAATCTCCTAACGATAGAGCAAACACTTTTCTTTGCGCCAACTGGGAGCACTTCATGTTTCCAATTAACTGTCTCAGTACATTTAATTTTATTTTGCCTGGAGTAAGCACTATCCAGCAATCATTTTCAGATTAAAATCTACTCAATTACTTATATCTAAATTACTGTTCTACAGCCCCCAAGTAAATAAACAGTAACAGGGAAAGACCTTGGATATTACATTGACACTCCATTTTACCCAGTGCCAAAACTCACACTTCCACACAGTTTGTGTGGGAAAAAAGATGAGATAGATATGATGATGGGATCAATAAGTACAGCGATGATGGAAACAATGGCTCTCATCCATTAAAGTGGGATAAGTCTCATTTCAGGGTGAAAAGAAGGATATGGAATCATGTCTTAACGCAAAAGACAGGAAGGGTGAGATACAGTAACGGTAAATAATGGCCTTGAGCAGTGAGGTTGTTCAAAACCACAAAACACAGAGAAATGATTTCAGGATTCTATTAGTCACCAAATACTTCAGAGTGTAAAAGTAATATCTTGTGTCATTTTCTATTGACTTTACTGCTCTTTCAGCTCTGATTTGAGCTGTGACTGGTGAAGGACTGTTTAAGATTGTTTAGCTGTTTTGTGGACAACGGAAAACATAACTAGAAATGGATAAAAGTATGACATGCCATTCTCTAATTAAGAAAAAATGCAATCTTTGGCAAAGTGCTGTGGTATAAGAGAAAAAAAAATACAAGGTTATTTTCAAAATGTGGATAGATTTTACCCTGTAAATCCTTTACTGAGAAAACAGAGACTTTTATGTATTTTGAAAATACCTGTGTTACCATATTGCATTACCACATGACTTTCAAGCCTGACTGTGTTTTTTATATGATGCTATGCAACATATGCTTGTGCCAGACCATTCCTCATATACAAAGTGCTTCAGATAAGTTGAATGCAAATGTTTGTTTTTTTTTCTGAGAAAGTGGGTTTAATTTTGACCATGCTTGGATAAGATTGTTTGCCTGTTACCTAACTCCCACTATTGCCACTGAAAAAATATGATTAGACTCTAATTTAATGTTTGTTTGTTTTTTAATGAAATTGAAGATTTGAGAATTGTGGTCCTAGTCAAAAGGGCTTAGTATACAGTTAAGGTTCTATATTACTGACCATCTGTTGAGTTTTATACTTCACTTGGGATTCTGACTCAGCTAAATGATTATTCTATATAGAACATGGAAATGGTGAGGACACAGGAAGCCAGGGGTAAAACATGCTAATGCAACATCCAAACAAGCAAATAAGGATCAAACAGTTACAGAATTAGGAGTAAGGCAAGAAACAATTAACCTTAGGGAACACAGAGACTTAAAACAAAAGGGGTATAAATACATCAAGAAATATGTGAAAAACAAGTTACAGGTGTCAACAATCAGCAATTGTGGCTAAAGCAGCATTAAGGAAGAAATGGATAAACAAAATAATTGCATTTCTCCAATCAATGAATTTCAAAACAGCAGTGATCAGGTGTGAGAGGGTTACATTTTTTCTATTACGTATGCTTTACTGTATTCTTCAAAAACTTGTCTTAAAAGTAAAAATGAAATCTAAAAGATGCCTAGCATGATTTTTTTAATACTTCTATGTTACACTTATGGAAGTTGACAGATTGCAGGTTCTTGAGAACCAGAGGCAGCCAGACATACCTCTCTATTTTTGTTAAAAAATTAAAAAAGTTAAAAAAAAAAATAATAATAAAGGTATCATTATGGGTCCATCAGGGGTGAGGCTAGATAGATAACTAGGCAACCTGATTTTATAAAAGAAATTTCACACTCATTATTGACAAAGGCCAGATCCAGAATATATGGCCAGTGCCAGATATATACTGTACTTGGGTATTTTTTGAAAATATAGCTTTTTTTTCTCCTCTGTATTGACCTCCCATCCAAACAAAAACAACATTTGTATCACTGATAGCAAACCACTAAGATACAGATGACAGCGAACACACAGGATCTGTAAACTAAATGTTACTTTCCAACAACACACTTTTTCACTTTGGAAATGCATATTTTCAAATCACGGATTGTAATTTCCCAAGATACACTTCTGATTCTAATGAAATGAATTCCTTCCACAAATATGATTTGAATCTGTGACCTAGCACAAAATCTTACTCCATACCAAAATCATCAGTCAGTTCTATTCCTCCCAAAACTAACTTGGCTTGATATAAATAGTCCACTTCCTTGTGTACTGAAACACACTCCTGGAGAAATCTTAAGATAAGCTTAATTAAGATGTACAAGCTTGCAGATGGGATATAGAGATATCCAGAAACAAAGCAAAAGAAATGACATCTTCAATTAATCTCCCCAGACTATAGCACTATGCCTGTCAGATGTGATTATAATTCCACTGGGTAAACAAAATCTGTTCCAGACACCAGGAAAATTATAGAGGATTTACAAAGTCCTAAGTTTCAAATCTCCCTCATATAAACAAACGTCTAAAGTGTTATGATAAATGAGCTAGCTTTTAATGAACTATCTAACTAAATGAAAAACACTAGCTAGCAGGCAAAAGGTTGGAAAGCAAAAAAAACTCTCTTGACCTTTTTCCTCAGAGCATTTTGTAGTATTGTAACAGTTAGGAAAGCTTAAATCATAACTAAGCTATTGGGAATGTCAAAATTTCATATAATTGATTCTTACACCTGGTGCTAAACCAGGTATGATATATCCAAATAGTGTGACTCCAGTGTGAAAACATGCACTCTCACTTCGGGTTTAAATCCGAATACAGATACACATAGTTGCATGAAATAGACAGAGATAGTGGCATTGTGTTACACCCCTAATCTCAATACTTCCATGACCATTTTATGGAATAGTACAAAGAAGAAAAAGAAGGCTTAACTTGAATCCTAACCCATCTGGTCTAATCTGGTCAAAGGGCTATTTGAGGTGGCCAAGTATGATAACCTCAAGGAGAGATCTTGGTCTTAGTCAGAATAAAACCTGGCACTACCACCACCCAGTTCCTTGACTGGACCTAAAACTTGAGGCCCTGCCGACGCAGCAGATGTGGCAAATCCAATAGCAATCTCTATCAACACTGATCAACACTGGCTGCATATGAGCATGAGTTTGGGGAGCATGAGTTTGGGAGGATAAAGTGGGGACTAAATCTGGAATGGAATGTTCATCAAGCACATATAGGTGTGATGGCCAGGTGTCCACAAACTTTTGGCCATATAGTGTATATCCTGACTCCTTCAAGCGAAATAGCTCAACTACCTTGTCTGTGAAGCTTCTATCCATCACAATTTGTAAATAAAAAAAATGAATGAATGTTAAAGGAATGCAAAACTTTCCTCCAATGTGAAGACCAAAATTTCAGGCTCCAAGTTATCAGGCTCCAAGTCTCGATTGTCTCTATTAGATATGTGTGACTGAGTGACAGCTGAAGATGTAATTACTCTTCCCACCGGTTATTAAAAAGCGGTATGTAGGAAAGAGTGTGCTGATAGTGGAGAGTGCATCGATTTCCTGCTGTGAAAACAAGCTCTATCATACTAAAGCTGCCTGTTAAAAGCACAACCTTTGACCCTTCCAGCTGTTCACAAATACAAATCTGAAAGAATTTGTTCTGATTGATCAAGTCTGTCTCCAACCTTAGGCTAAGGATGCTCTAAAAATCTCACCCATCCATCTATCTATCTGCTCTTTCATTACATCCTTTGTAGCTTTGGTTGCCTTCCCTTCTGCAAAACAGCACCTCATTTCTGAACCTCAGTTAGAAAAGGTTCTCAGATCACTTTCCATTTTTGAAACTCAGCTCAAAATCAGAAGTTTTTTTTTTTTTCCAAAGCTTACAATGTCTCTATTTTTACAAAATGCTCCCCTGCTCTTTTGAGCTACTCGTATTTATGTTAGGGGTTTAACACAATGCTCACTATCTGTACCTGTACCTGTTTAGTGCTCCAAATATTTGTACCTGTATTCAAATTTAAACCTGAAATAGGTATGGGCTATACCAGACTTTTTTTTAAAATTAAATATTAAACTAAATGTCAGCACTGTCAGCATGATGTGTAAATTCTGGCTCTGACAGTTCTTCAACCTCAGGCACATCACTCAAACTAGAGTCTCAAAGATGTGTAGTTGTCATTTTTGTTTGTACCTGCCCATGATATTTTCAAATTAGTAGCCTAATTTTAAGCAACATTACCCCAACTAAGCAGTTACTAAGGATGAAGGAAGGAACCTTGTAAATCTCTCATGCAGTGCCACACGTTTTTCTTTGCCCCACGTTCTTCAAATCTGACTGCTCACTTAGACCTACATGAAAATAAAATCCTCCTGCTTGTACAAATTTCTGTTGCGTCCCACATTATCCCAGTCCTCATGCATACCTCTAGGCTCACCCAGATACTGTGAACCTTTCAAGCAATCTCTGGCAAGTGCACATCACATCTCATATCTCAGGATGTATCTTATCCTTATATATTCATATCTGTTTCGTGTACATTCCTAATTTATTTACGCTATCCACATCTGTTGCAAAAAAGAAAAGAATTCAATGCCTGAAAGTGGGCTTGGATGTGGTGTACATCTGTGGCCCCACTTTCACACTGTGTAGCTTGATAAGATGCAACACCAAACACTTCACACCTCTGGCACACATTAACACTTGAGTCAGGAAGTACATCTATCTATCCATCTATCTATCCATCTATCTATCTATGGGTAATGGCAACTTTATTCTCTGTGTTATGTGTAATTAATAACAGCAGATCTGATGTAAGCCAAATCAGTTAAATACAGCCAGGTCTGGAAGTATTTGGACAATGACAGAGTTTTTGTGATTTTGCCTTTATACACCACCACAATGGATTTGAAATAAAACAATCAAGATGTGATCGAAGTGTAGACCTTCAGCTTTATTTTAAGAGGTTCCACAAAAATATGGCATTTACCATTTAGGAATTACAGCCATTTTCAGCAAAGTGCCTCCATTTTCAGGGGCTCAAAGGTATTTGGACAATTGACTGACAAGAAGTTAATTGACCAGGTGCGGTCCATTCCCTCGTTACTTCAAGACAAATGAAGCAGATAAAAGGTCTGGAGTTGATATCAGGTATTGAGTTGGCATTTGGCAGCTGTTTGACTGGAGCTACCAATAT
>CM040981.1:3975336-4015401 GCA_022985145.1 Pangasius djambal | reverse complement strand
AATTACAGCCATTTTCAGCAAAGTGCCTCCATTTTCAGGGGCTCAAAGGTATTTGGACAATTGACTGACAAGAAGTTAATTGACCAGGTGCGGTCCATTCCCTCGTTACTTCAAGACAAATGAAGCAGATAAAAGGTCTGGAGTTGATATCAGGTATTGAGTTGGCATTTGGCAGCTGTTTGACTGGAGCTACCAATATAAAGTCCAAGGAGATCTCAATGCAAGTGAAGGAGGCCATCATTAGGCTGAAAAAACAACATAATACTGTAATTGTTGATATGGCTATGTTTTCTGTAAGGAGATGTTTATTTAGAATTTATGGAAGGAGGCTCCAGTGTTAAGTTTTCAGACACCGGGATATCAGACTCAGTAACATGACAAGCTGCATACTTTTGTCATGTTAATTTCAAGAGAGAGAAGGAAAATGAGTGGCTGGTGAGGGAAGGACTGTTCATAGTTGCTATAATGTAAGTGATAACAGGAACTTGTTTCATGAACATTTCACAAAATTAAACGCAACTAGACATGTCATTCTTTAGTAAAGCAAAATTGTTAGCACTGCCATGTTGCTGTAGTATAAAAGGAATACAATATTGCAGGGCATGTGGTTACTGCGTCATACCACCCCATTGCTTATTATTTTCCTATAACAGCATGCCTCTAGGTGTTTAATTCCTGAATTATTTCTCAGTCTAAATCTTATACACCATACACATTATTTCTATGAGAAGTAAACTTCCACCCACTCACACTCCACATCAGTGGCTGACTCAATACCATGCATTCTATGCAGTAACTAGTGTAGCATCTAAATGGCTAATTTGTTTTTTTAATAATCTTTAGGCAGAATTTGTGTTAGTAAATATCTGTACATTTTGCTGCATTTCCTTGATGAGATGATTATTAAATAAATACCAGTATTTAGCAGAGACACATGATTTACTTGAGGATTTTGGTATCCAGGCCAGACATTTTTCATGTAATGTTTACAGGAAGGTGCAGCATGAATTCTCATGCTGATATTTGTTTGTCACTCCTGTCTAGTCCTGAACTGTCTAGTTCTTTTCCTTTTTCAGTATTTTTTCAGTACACTACATCCCATCCTGGAAAATTTCAATATTGTTTGGGGAAAAAAAATATTAATGACGTTTTGACTTTCTAACATTCCATGAAATTCTTATTATATTGATAATACAGATTTATTAGTATTACATTTATAAGTATTTGTTTTAGCTTCAATCAAGTATAAAAAAAAAACTGGTTTGGAGTCCATGTAAAGTCACTGTACCTGTGGCACTGATCTGAGCTCTTGAAGTTCAACGATGAATGGCCACCACTGTAGCGAAAATCCACATCCAGTAAATAAATAAATAAATAAATGGCACTCATACTTCCGTCTATATCACATGCCTGATGAAAGAAAGAGACAGAGTGCCGATGGACCCCAATTCTCCTGCCATTAATTCAAAAAACCTATTTTCATTGTGATTTTTGGGTGCAGCTCACTTGCACATTCATCTATAAATCTTTTAGGAAGCATTTCAATGAATGGACCTATCATCAAAGGCTGATATACTCAGACAAGCTCCGATGTTTCACTCTCTTGTTCCACCGTGACCTTTCAGGTGCTGTAAGAAGATCTGATAACTTCAATGTAAAAAGGTCATCGTGATAAGGATAAAAGAATTTTTATCCACTCAGAATGTAGACTTAGACTAACAGTAGTCTTTGCTATAATCGTGACCTAAATACAATGTGCATTTTGTCATTTCCTCTATGTTGACCTTTTGCAGATGACAGAGTTTAATCATATGTGTCTGCTCAAAACCAGCATGATAAAAGGAGATAAATGGCCCGGCTGCAAGGGTTGATGAGGGCGACGGTGGCAGTCTGCTTGCTCCTTCTGGCTTTGAACAGCTCTCTATAGACAGACGTGGGCTGTCTCCCAGGTTTTCTCACACCACTTCAGGGATGTTTGAGGTTTCTCCAGATCAGGGAAAAACAGTTGGTTGGAACCCCAGGACACATTGGAAGGACATGAGACCAGCAGATGAGTGGATCAGTGAGCTCTGGGCACACTCAGCCCAGGGGAGTTATCTGCTCCAGTCCTGTTAATTATTGGAACAATAAGTGTGGAAGAATCTTCCGATCTCCTGGTTTAGTCACTTGCTCTGTCCATTTGATTGCAGCAGGTAGCCTGAGGATAGACTAATATTGATGTTACGCCCCTTACAAAAAGATTGCCAGACCCGGGAGATAATCTAACTTGTCAAATAATCTGAACACCTCTCTAAATAGTCCCTGTAGTGAATCTCTTGAGGGTTTCAAAAGCTTGTCGTGCTTCTGTGTTCAACTTAAGAGTTTTGGGTTTACCTCATAGCAGTGAGGTTAGAGGGACAACTTTTTTTTAACTAAGTTGTAAAAAATTTTAACTAAGCTGTAAGCGTAAAGTTATACACTGCTCAAAAAAAATTAAAGGAACACTTTGAAAACACATCAGATCTCAACGGGGAAAAATATCATGCTGGATATCTATACTGATATGGACTGGGTAATGTGCTAGGAACGAAAGGATGCCACATCGTTTGATGGAAATGAAAATTATCAACCTACAGAGGGCTGAATTCAAAGACACCCCAAAAATCAAAGTGAAAAAATGATGCAGCAGGCCAGTCCATTTTGCTGAAATTTCATTGCAGCAACTCAAAATGGTACTCAGTAGCTTGTATGGCCCCCACGTGCTTGTATGCCTGCCTGACAACGTCAGGGCTCCTAATGAGACGATGGAAGGTGACCTGGGGTATTTCCTCCCAGATCTGGACCAGGGCGTCACTGAGCTCCTAGACAGTCTGAGGTGCAACCTGGCGGCGTCGGATGGACCGAAACATAATCTACCAGAGGTGTTCTATTGGATTTAGGTCAGACGAGCGTGGGGGCCATTCAATAGTATCAATTCCTTCATCCTGGACAAGTTGGACTGCCTGTGCAACCTCTGTAGGGTCCAGGTATCGCCTCATGCTACCAGTAGTGACACTGACCCTAGCCAAATTCAAAATTAGTGAAAAACAGTCAGAAAAGATGAGTAGGGAAAAAATGTCAATGGCCTCCACCTGTAAAACCATTCCTGTTTTGGGGGTCGTCTCATTGTTGCCCATCTAGTGCACCTGTTGTTAATTTCATTAACACCAAAGCAGATGAAACTGATTAACAACCCCCTCTGCTACTTAACTGACCAGATCAATATCCCAAGAGTTTAATTGACTTGACGCTATACTCTGATTTAAAAGGGTTCCTTTAATTTTTTTGAGCATTGTATTATTTGTATTTGTCTTTTGTTTATTTATAGGTCTAGACATCTAGCTGTCGTTACATTCTTCAGTGAAATTCAGTGGCAAACACTGCTAATTTTGTTGACCTGACTTTGGAAATAGCCTTTTCATGCTACAGATGAAACAGAAACAGATAAAACAGAACCCACACATATAGAGAGCGATATACACTTCAGTAGCAAACACCTGTGCTTCCCTTATTTTAAAAACCACCAGCCGCCATTAAAGCCTAGGGATCTATTAAGATTCATACAATTATATGAACTTTTCTTCACAAAAGAAAACGGCCTGTGTGTAATTATGAAACACCCTGGGAATCTCTTGCTAATTCTCCATTATCAACAAGTTCCCTAGAGAATCAGTGCTGATACTGTTTTGATTAATATTTTGATGAATTTCTATGGATTTTCTTTTTCTTTTTCTTTTTGGAAATATGCTAGGTGACAGGCAGTGCCTTAGCAACAACAACAGCCACAGTATTTTGAAATATTAAGGCTGTAATTATGTATGACATTTGTGGAGGTCCCTCATTGTGAGCTCCCTCATTACTGTTTGGAACTGCTTGAATGTTGCAAAGGAAAAGATCAGCCTTCTGGTTTCTGCCTGGTTACTGGTTTTCATTATACTTACACCAGCTATTCACGATCATTCACTCCAATTCCCTGTAATTATACATGTCTTGGCATGTTTTGACCAGGTCAGCCACCTCTAATGTTTAGACAAATAGCTTGTAATTTTTTTTTTTTAGATAGCTACCAAAAACACACGACATTGCAGATGTACATGCCTTAATTTTCCACCATGATTGATTTGATCTAGTCACTTAGCTGGATTAGGTCTGGACTATTTGTTGTATGAACAATATTTCACACTGAACTTCATGTTTTGGAAAATGTAAACACTTGTTAATAAAAAAAATAGCATTGCCATTTAAATGCAATACTAAATCATGTAAAGGTGACATTATGAAATAGCCGAATTAATCATATGAATCGTCCACATTTCTGCTGCAACTCTCAACTTTCTGTATGCAGCTTAGATATTATATTTAATAAAGTGAGTGGAGCTGAAAATGTAATGGTAGTTTAGCTTTTAAATACTCACTGAAGATCCCTGTGACATTTCTAGCTCACTGTGCAAAACTATTCTTTCTTCATTAGGCCTGTTTCAATATTTTAAGCAGGACCTGCTGTATACTTGTCAGTTAATCTGAGTGTATTCCAGTTTCCCAACAAATTTTACAAATGTCATTATTACAACAAAAGCTATTCATGATTATCAGTAGATTCAATATATTCAGTTACTAATACATGCTTATGTGAATATTTGCCTTGTTTTCATTTGTATATTCTATTAGTCCAAACTTTATTTTTTGTTTATTCTTGATTGGAGCAAAATATAATTGATGTAAGTAATTGATGTCACCTAGACAATAAGCTTCATCATCTGACCTAAATCTAACATTATCATGAATTTCATTTAACAGCCTAATTTAACTGTGCTATGGATACTGACCAGATTTCATGGACGAGCTGAAATAAAAGTGGGACATAACAGTGATGAATGTTGAATGGCTGGACATGCAGCTCCTATGACTGTGAAATGAGGCTCTAAAATCACAGACTTAATTAAAGGCTTAACTGAAGCCTGAAGTGTTGTTAGTATTTTATGAAAATATTTACACAGAGTCATATTCTGCTTTGAGTTACGCACGTGTTCTGAGCAGTTAATACTATAATTGCATATTTCAGTATTTAGACTTCAGATATTAAATACAGTAGTCATGTTCTGTTTACAGGACAGCACACTAAATTATATTAAAATCGTGATAAATTAGCCTACAACCAGTATGCACATTATGATTTAATGACCTTGATGTAGTAACTTATAGCTCATGTTGTGCAGACAAATAACTGTCAGAGCTTGATAAAAAAAAAAAAAAAGCAAAATATTAGGATGTGCTGGATCAAGTGCTATTTTATAAGACGCTGGATTATAAGTGTGAAAGTTTTGTTGTTAAATTAAACCATATTTGTGGCAAGTAATAATTACAACTAAGACTATTCATGTAGCAATACATTGGAAATATACCAGACTCCTATTAAACATTTATTTCAATGCTTGATCAGTAGTGGGGCAGGTGAAGAAAGTTGAAAACTCACCACAGTTATCCTCATCTGCCTGGTTCCCACAGTCGTCAACTCCGTTACAGTGCAGCAGCTGTGGCAGGCAGGAGCTCAGATTCCCACAGGGGAAATAACCGAGAGGACAAGGATCATGCTCTTCTGACATATTAAACACCGTCAGAGCCACTGCACACAGAGAGACAGAGAGAGAGAGAGAGAGAGAGAGAGAGATTGAGATTGTTTTACTCATGTCTACTAGTTAACTTAACTAGTAATTTTTTTATACCATTTTATTTTTTCTTCACCCTGCAGTGAAGTAGTGTGTACTGTACCTCCATTTTTTTTTCAGTTTTTTTACTATTTATTCATTTGCACACACATGCACACAACTTTGTGCGGACCTCCCATTGGCATAAATATCAATGTAGCTCATTAATGATATGCTACACCAGAAACTAGCTCTAACCTTAACCTCAGTAAACCAGAATTTTCCTTGTGCCAGCAAAATGCCTGAACAAAACTGTGATATATTCAAATCTTCATGGGGACATTTAATGAAAACCAGCACTAACAAAACAGAGGATGTGGAAACAAAAAAAAGACAAATACAGTAATAAGAATAATAGTAAAAGAAGACAGAAGTAAAATTCTTTTCCTCTCACATCCCAGCATGTTAGGAATGGAGTCAGAGAGCAGGGTCTACCAATCAGAATCAAATTTTTGATGGAGTTTTCCTGCTGATATATAGCCAAATATTACATTTTTTCCACTGAGTGATTGATGGTTTTTAATTTTTTCAGTGTTACTCTATAACTCGATTCCTTTTCCATATAACACAGGCTGTGGCGATGCAAATGTACTGTTATTTATCAGGCTAGTGAACGAAATTAGGAAGTTGGGAAAGACAGAGAGGCTGTCAGAAAGTTGAGGAAGGCAGAAAGATAGGTAAAGACAGATGCAGAGACAGAGAAGACAAAAAGATAGTTAATGACTGACAGAGAAAGTAAGACAAAAAGAGAGATACAGACTGATAGAGACTGTGTGAAAGTGAAAGAAAAACAAAAAGTGATATACAGAAAGGGAAAGCGTATGAGAGGGAAAAAAGACTAAAAGATAGGTAAAGACTGAGGGGGGAAGAAAGAAAATCAGAAAGATAGATTCAGGTTGAGAGAGTGTGAGAGGGTAAAAAGACAAAAAATGGATATAGACTGAGAGAGTGAGAGAAAGTGTGTGAGAGAAAGAACAAAAGAGAGAGAGACAGACAGGCAAGGAGAAAGGCAAAAAGAGAGATGAAGATTGAGATGGACAGTGAAAGGGTGAGGAAGAGAGCAAGAAAGAGGGGGGGGTTTAAAGAAAGACAAAAATACATATAAAGACAGAGAGAGTGAGAGAAACAGGTGTGTAAGTGTGTGAGAGGGAAAGTGTGTGTCTCTTTCTTTTTGTGTTTCTTTCGTCTCACACACTCTCTTTCTCTCACTCTCTTTACCTGTCTCTCTCAAGTGATGAGCAGAAAGACAAAAAGAGAAATAAAGGCTGAGAGAAAGAGAGAGTGAAAGAGTGAAGGAAAGAGAAAGACATAACTGCAGACTTAAATGCTGCTTCTTGAACTACGTTTCTCTTGTTCTCTCTATTCTCTCGTCAGACTAAGTCTAGACTATTTGTCATTTGTCATCTGGACTATTTGGTATGAACAGTATTTGGCCTGGAGATATTTTGGAAAACCTAAAAGCATTTTAATAAACATATGCAGTTACATTTGAATGCAGTGCTAGATGTGTAATTATGGCATTATAAAACAGCTGCATTAATCACATGAATCAGCCACAGGTCTTCTGCTGCGCTCAACAGCAGGAACAGTACTATTTCTCCCCTACTCTGTGCTTTCTGTATGCTGTTTAAATAGTACCTGTAACAGACAGCAGGGAGATTTGACTGTTTGCATCACACACATCACAATGTTGCAAATACACACTGAAGATCGCTGAGAGATTTTTACTTCCTTGCACAAAAAAAGTATCTTCATTTGGCCTGTTTCAATATTATAAGCAGTTGAGGCAAAACGTTTCCATACACCTCAGCTAAAGACTCTACACATTTTTTATCACATATTTCCTGTTATGTCAAATAGGGTGTCTTATTTCCATTCCCAAAAAGCAAAGAAACAGATTTATCTCAACTATTTTATTTACTACATCAGATTTTCAGTAGGGGGAGCACGATGACTTATTGGTTAGCACTGTTGCCTCACACCTCTGGGGTTGGGGGCTCGAATCCCACCTCCGCCCTGTGTGCATTGAGTTTGCATGTCCTTCCCGTGCTTTGGGGGTTACCTCGGGGTACTCTGTTTTCCTCCCCCAGTTCAAAGATGTGCGTTATAGGCTGATTACCATATCCAAATTGTTCATAGTGTGTGTGCAATTGTGCCCTGCAATGGGCTGTCGCCCTGTCAAGGGTGTCTCCCACCTTGAGTCCCCTGTGATAGGCTCCAGGCTATCCTGCGACCCTGTGTAGGATAAGCAGTACAGAGAATGGATGGACGGATTTTCAATAGGTCAGAATTTGCCTTTTAATTGCTTGAACCTGAATAAAACTCTTCGGCTCACCTTCATCAAGCTTCTCGCAATGCTCTTCTGTTGCCCATTCCTACTAAAAAACTATTGTGATTCAGTCAGTTTTGTGGGCCTCCTTAATCAGACATGCTCTTTCAATTCAGTCCACAAATACTCTATGGGATTCAGGTCAGGGCTTTGTGATGGCCTCTCCAATACTCCATTTTGTTGTCTTTAAGCCATTTTGTTATATCTTTGGAGGTATGCTTTAGGATCATTGTCTTGTTGTATAGACCCAGTCAAGACCAAGTTTTAACTTTCCTGGCTGATGTCTTCAGGTCTTGCTTTAATATTTCCTCATCTATTTTCTGAAGCGGTGGCAACAACATGTTGCTACCAACCCCATGCTTCACAGTGGGATGGTGTTCTTTGGATTAAAAGCCTCACCCTTTTTCCTCCATACATAGCGCTGATCATTAAGGACAAAGAATCTGGTCGAAATCTGACAATTTTTCCAGTTTTCCAGAATTCATTTGCAGTCACATTTGCTGGGTTTTCCAAGATGGCCACAAACCATTTTATACATCGTACAGCAGTTAACAGCAAAAAAATACACTCAGCTTTAATATTCTGTATTGTCTATCCTCTGGTTTTAAAAGGAGTGTTCTAGACACCATTAAAAATTCTCCAAGCCAAGAACTGAAAGTGAATTCTTTTTTAATAATCAGAAAGGCTCATCCAGAAATTCAAGTTAAACACCTAGTCTGCACAAATCATACAGATAACTTAATTCGCTGGCTCTTTCCTGTGGAACGTGCATTCATTCATTCATTCATCTTCACCAACTGCCTTCTCCTGGTCGGAGTTGTGCTGGAACCTGATCCTACCCCGGGAACACTGGGTCGGAAGTGGGGACGCATCCTGAATGGGGACACTAGTCCATCACAAACTGTGTAAAGTTTGATGGTGACCAAGATTTAATCTCTCAAGGACTGATCAAAAGTCTCCATGTTCTTAGGTCCTGTCTTATATGCACTATATCATTTGTTATGCAGTGTATGTAGGTTTAATATTAAAATTCTATACTTGCAGAACTGTGGAGGATTACAGCGCTACCATATTCATAATCATGTCAGCTTGAAAAATTGTCTCTGTATAGCAGAACCGTGAAAGCAGATGAAGGAGGTGATTTGTTCTGCAATTGTTCTTATTTGTGAATGTGGGAGGACTGTGAGTAATCATATGCCAGAAGACGAGTGCAAAACATAAAAAAGTGCATAGTTTAAGGGTTTCCTGAAGAATTCATGGAGGTGGTGTGATGATTGAAGTGTGTTACAGCATGGAAATCCTTACAAAATGTGACCTGGAGCTGTGCATCTCTGCTAGCAAGGTACTATTTCTCTGTGGTTGATTTTAAGCCTGGTTTGTACTATACTTGACATTTTCTTTCATGTATATTTTTGACTTTAACTTTGAAACTATCTGCTCGCTAAATTTTCAAACATCATTACATTTCTTTATAATCATACATTTCTGAATTCATGAAGTGACAACAAATCTAAACTTTAACAGATAGTCACATAATTATAGTAAGAGTGACAATGAGGCCTAATACCCTTCACTAATCTGTCTGCTACCTACACTTTGTATTCATCATCTCACTTCTCACATTCTTTGGTTCCTTGGTGAAAGTTGCCATAGTGGGCACTAAGGGACATCTTTTTCACTCTATAATTTGTTCTGTAAACAGATTAGACATTTGTCTCCTCTGACAATGGTTTACTATTTTAAAGTTCAACCAAATATGTCATTCAATGCCCAGGCCCTGGAAATGACTCACTTTCACGGTTTTCACATTAACTACACCAGTATAAAGATTACAAGTTTAACATCAATCTACATATCAGTGGTAGGAAGACATTATTGAAGGCAAATAAATAAACACAAATCTGTACAAAGCTGTACAGAAATCTAAATGTCTAGTTGAATATGTATATACATATACATACATATATATAAATATATATGTGGAATAAGTATGATATTGCCTCGTGTTTCTGTTTTCTACTGTGGTACTGTAGTAATGTCAATATTAATTTTTGAAGTTAAAAGTAAACTTCTGTTTAGTAAATACCTACAGATGTATAACATATTATCAATTCTACACTAGTAATCTTTGAATTCAGATGATTCATGCTCACTTATTTACTTAACAAAGGCATATAATCATCTGTCACAACTAATAATCTATTACAGCATTTATTAGACATTTTGAAATAACAGACCCACAATTATGAAGAAGAAGCCTTTATTTGTCGCATATGCGTTACAGTGAAATGCTTTCTTCAGATATCCCAGTTTGTCAGGAAGTTGGGGTCAGCCATGATACAGAGCAGAGAAGGTAAAGGGCCTTTTTCAAGGGCCAAACAGTGACAGCTTGGCAGAGCTGGGACTTGAAATACCAACAGTCTGGCCATTAACCCAGAGCCTTTAACCAATGAACCACAGCTGCCCCCTGCATTCCTTAAACTAAAGTGTTGCCATTATGATATACATTAGGGGCCAAGCCCCTTTCATGGCAACGGTATTCCCTAATGGCAGTGGCCTCTTTCAGCAGGATAATGCACCCTGCCACACTGCAAAAATTGTTCAGGAATGGTTTGAGGAACATGACAAAGAGTTCAAGGTGTTGACTTGGCCTCCAAATTCAGATCTCAATCCGATCGAGCATCTGTGGGATGTGCCGTGTGTACACTCTAATGTAAAATGTTTATCCTTTCACATTTTTGAGAACCAATTAGGCTTAAAATGTTAAGAACCTTGTTGAGCTTCATTGTGTTTGTTTTAATGAAGCATATGGAAATTAAACAACTGAATGCTGATATCTCTCAATTTCCCTTCAAGAAAGAGATTTCGTGTGTGATACAAAAGAGCGGCCTGGCATACATACACAAGGAAATTAAGAGATATTGTCAGGAATGCAGGCGAGGACACGAGTGCAGGTTGAGAGGTTTTTAATAATCATGGCAATCAAAATAAGTATGAGATTCAAAAACAGAGTCGAGGTCCAGGCAAAAGTGAGGAGCTCAACAAACGGCATGAAAAAGGTCAGCAAGAGCAAGTCGAGGAAACCAGAAACAAGATCAAAACCAGGATAGCGATCAATAAGCAAAGGCTTGGTAACACCTGGTGAAAATCAACACAAAACATATACTTCGTAAAGTGAGTGTGAACTGAGAGTCCTTATATACTGTGTGCGGCTGTGGTTGGGTCCAGGTTTGTGCAATCAGTAATCGGGTGAATGTGAACGTGAACGTGAGAGGGTTTGTGATGGCGGTGTGTTGTAGTTCTCGGCGGCCATTTGTGGGCCACATTATATTCTGGGAGCTGTAGTTCGATGCTGACAGATTCGATTTATATATGTATATATATATATATATATATATATATATATATATATATATATAAATATACAGTCAGGTCCGGAAGTATTTGGACAATGATGGAGTTTTTGTGATTTTGCCTTTATACACCACCACAATGGATTTGAAATAAAACAATCAAGATGTGATCGAAGTGTAGACTTTCAGCTTTATTTTAAGAGGTTCCGAAAAAAATATGGCATTTACCATTTAGGAATTACAGCCATTTTCAGCAAAGAACTTCCATTTTCAGGGGCTCAAAGGTGTTTGGACAAAGTAACATAATTGTAAATATAACCATATATTTTATATATATATAAATATATAAACTGTATATTCATCAATTATAGAACTTATGATAGCCTATTATTATAGTATATGCCTGCATATTCGGAAGTCCTAAACCTGATTGTTCCTGTTTCCGTTAGTACATGTCTATATAAAAAAATGAAGTGACATGACAGATGCATTGACCTAAATTCAGCAGCTGAAGCTACCAGGAACAGTCATGAATAGATGAAAAGATGAAAATATTGCTTTGGATATTTAGTTACATTGTTCCAGCATAGTGGTAATGTTCAATGTCCAACAAAAAAAATGCACATCTTTCTGGCATTGACAGTTTTTGTGTTTTGTGTCTGAGCACACCAGCGCACCAGAGATGTGTATTTTCATGTGTATGTGTATCTTCTAAAACACACGTTAAAGTAATGAATTCGTTTAAATGTTCCATTAATGTCACTGGGATAGTGAATGCTTACCACTGAGACATTTCCTATATAACATTTTAAAGATCTTAATAAATATTTATGAAGCATTTCTTGTGTCGATTTCGAGTTCAAGTTCAAGTGGATTTTACTGTCATTCCTCTAATTAGCTCGTATACTTTGGAATGAAATGTAATTTACAAAACAATACAAAACAGCAAATACAAAACAGTGAGATGAGTGCAGGACAATAATTACACAAGACAAGACAATGAATACCCAAGACAGAGCATGTTGACTATAGAGGACAACAGAACAGTGTTGTGTGGGAAAACTATTGCAACAATTTGGGTGACAATTTGTTTGCCTGTTGCCTCATTCCAAATTGTTCAGTTGTTCAAACTGGCTCACTTAATTACAGTGTCGGTTTATTGGATTGGTGGATTAATACAATAAGCAATTATAAACAGCTATTGATTTAATTGGAAAGAAGTGATTGCCATGAGAGTTAATTCAATACTTGACAAGTAAACTCTATAACTTACTATAAGAATTAATTTGACATTTCCAAGAGTTAAACATTCTACACTCATAAGGTTTTGTGGCTTGCCATTTGGGGACACATCCTCCAACAAAGTGTAGAACCCCTTTACAAAGCTAGGAACCCTTAGAACTATCCTAAACTAAGAACCATTGAAGAACCCTTTGTAAGTGTGTAGGGTGTGTAGCTGTTTATTCAATCCACTAGGTGTTCAATTAACCGTAATCACAATGTGCTGGAAAAAATACACTCTCAGAAACAAAGGTACCAAACTTTTATACTTTTTCTTTGTTGCTGGCATGGCACCATTAAGTATCTTTAGAATCATTTACCTGGAACCCTTTAAAATAATTTAAGGTACATACCTGGACTATGCTAAAGGCTAATTAAAGGTACAAAGTTTATTCTGTTGTACTATCAAAAACAATAGTACTAAACTGTATCCTTGCTTGTCACTGGAGCGGTACCATCAAGGGCACGTGTTTTGTACCTTTAACATCTATCTTTCACGTGGAAATGTGGATATAGCGTACTTTTAAAAAGTACATAAATGGACTGTAATTTTGAATGTTTTTAGGGTCAACATGTAAAAGTACACTACATGCACCTTTCTAGGCAAAAGAGACTGTATGTGTTAAAGGTACAAAACGTGTATGTTTGAGGGTTCCACCTCAAGGAAGGGTACAGTTTAGTACCTTTATTTTGGAGAGTGTCGAGTTTTGATCGTTGTGCACTCTCAGAAATAATAGTAGTAGGCTGTGTCCTCTGTTAATGCTGGAGTGTATCAAGGATACATGTTTTATGCCTTTAATATCTGTATTTCACATGGCAAGTTTAGGCTGCTGTACACTCTGAGAAAAAAAAATTGTAGTAAACTGCATCTTTATTTGGTGCTGGGGTGGTACAGTGAGGGGTACACCTTTTGTACCTTTAATATGGAAACATAAATATACTGTAGTTTTAAAAAATGGTTTATGGTGCATAAATGGACACAGTGTTTAGAGTAAAGATTTAAATCTACACTACATGCACTTCTCTAGGTAAAGCCTTTTTTTTTTTTTTAAATAAGCCTCCATATAAATGCGCTTTCAAACAAATACATCTCTCAAAGCACGAGAAAGTAGAGAAGTAAGCCTTCTTTCCAAATGTATATAATAATTTTGCTAATAATAAAATAAAGCGCAACAAAATAGAGACTTTAATACAGACATGG
Source organism: Pangasius djambal (assembly GCA_022985145.1). NCBI lineage: Eukaryota > Metazoa > Chordata > Actinopteri > Siluriformes > Pangasiidae > Pangasius > Pangasius djambal. Next base: position 4,001,514 of record CM040981.1, on the reverse strand, counting down.
ACAGATACTAGGCTACTGTTTCTCAATAACAAAATCAAACTGTTTGGAAAGTCTTGGTTTTTTTTTTAAATGCATAATATGAGTGATGTAAGTTTGTTGAAGAATATAAAATAGTTAATAGTTAGTAGTTACTAGTTAAGATTACGCATGTATTATAAATGATCTCACCTGAGACACTGCACAAGAGCAGGCTGAAGACGCAGACGTGCATGCTTGAAGCTGCGAATGCGATGAGAACTGGAGAAGCGGAAAAAAGTCCGAGTGTAGAGAGTGGAGAGTCGTGACGATCGGTCTGAGGGTTAGTCCATTAATAGTGATGGTGATAATAACGGAGAGAAACAGGGAGACCGCTTCGTGTGCGTAACCAGCGCGGAGGAGAGGAGAGGAGAGGACGCTTGTAAATGCGCGAATGGATGACAGTGGCGCGGCACTGAAGGCGCGCACCAACCACGCGAGCGCACACACACACACACACACACAGAGAGAGAGAGAGAGAGAGAGAGAGAGAGAGAAGTCGGAGTAGACAATTAAAACTTCAACTAAAATTTCACGTGATCAGAAGTTTTGTTTTTTTTTTTACTTGAAAAAAAATGTCAAAGTGCACTTCAACATATTCATTCATCCGGTTCTTATCCTAGGAACACTAGGCCCGAGGCAGGAATACACCCTGGATAGGATTCCAGTCCATCGCACGCATGGGCACTATGCACAACTAGGGGCAATTGATCATAGCCAATCCACATACATGCATGTTTTTGGACGGTAGGAGGAAACCAGAGACCCCGGATGAAACCCACATAGAGAGGGGAAGAAAATGTGGAACTCTGCACAGACAGTAACCCAAATTCAGGATCAAACAGGGGACACTGGAGCTGTGAGGCAGCAAGGCTATGTGCTACACCACTGTGACACCATGCATCACTTTGTTTTTTTGCCTTGAAATTGCATTGCGTGACAACACGTGAACGATGTGGTGACGTAAAAACATTCAGTATAAGTGTCCTACTGAACTGTGTCCTACTGGTATTACATTCACAAATACTATGTATTTAATGTATATGTAAAAGACATTTAAAATGGTTAGTGTCCTTCACGACAACCTATGCGCATGGTTCAGATCAATAACATAAAACATTAATTAAACCTCTACAGCATTTATGTCTATCCCAGCCCACTATACCTATGCTTTACCTTCAAATATAATATAAGCATCATATACTTCAAAAGCCATGTTATTTTTTTGCTTTCATGTGAGTATCAATTTAATATCTTATGCTTGAATTTTCCATGAGTCATCCATTATAGGTTATGAAAAGTATCTATTTTAGTTCCACAACATTCACTCCAGCTGTTAACTGAACACGTGTCAGCAGTAGTTTGCATCATCCAAATTTTCTGAAAATCATGTGAGGAAGAAATGTAAGTTCTCTCATTTTCTCAATTTTATATTCAGTTCATCATTAGAATGTTCTTAATGTCTTCATGCCATTACTACAAATGCTAGTCAAACACATTTTGTGTATTTGCTAACTCTATGCTAAAATTCAACCTCGTTACTTTCAACCCTTTTAAGAGAAAAATGCGGCCTGTCAACAAAGAATCCTTGTAAGGTGAGATTGTGAGGTGTGAGATTGTTGTCTGAGATGGGTTAACATGATTTTAAAATACTTAAATCCATTCATTCTTGATTCAATGTTGAAATTAAATTACAAAATAATAATAATAATAATAATAATAATAATAATAATAAAGAGTTACAAGGGTTAAATGGCACCAGAATCACAGGATCACCGAACAGTAAACTCCAGGATTATTGGCAGCCTTTCATTAAAAAAAAAAAAAAAAAAAAAAGTACAAATAGAAAATGAACAACACAAGCAATGTTTTATGCAATGTACAGTTTTCTGAAAAAAAAAAAAAAAGTTTCACATCCAACCACAGCACAAGTTCATCTTTTTTAGACATGCAAAAACTAAAATATCTCATTCACTCCAAATTGCGCTAAGGTGCATCCTGTTTGCTTTGATTATCTTGAAATGTCTCTTAATTTTTGATTGATTGGACATGATTTAGAAAGCCATACACCTGTTTGTATAAGGTCCCAGTGCATGTCTGACCAAAAAACAAGCCATGAAGTCCAAGGAATTCTATGTAGACCTCCACAATCAAATCGTGTTGACATAGATCTGGGAAAGGGTATAAAGCTATTTCTAAAGCTGTGAATGCTCTCAGGAGTGCAGTGGGCAACATCGTTGTGAAATGGAAGTAGTTTGGAACCGTCGGGACTCTTCCTAGAGCTGGCTGTCTGGACATATTCAATAGCTGGGTTAGAAGTTGCCTTGGTCAGGAAAATGACCAAGAACCCAATGGCCACTCTAACAGAACTTTAGAAGTCCTCCGCAAAGATTGCAGCATCTGCTGGAAGGACAACCATCTCATAAATACTCAATCTATAGATAGGCACTTAAAAGACTCTCTGGTCCGATGCATACAAAGTAACCTCTTTGGGCTGAACTCCGAGTGCTATGTCTGGCAAAACCAGGTACTGCCTATCCCTGCAGTGAAGCATAGTGGTGGCAGCATCATCATGTTATAGCAGTACTTCTTGACTGCAGGGTTGGGGAAACTGGTCACCCACCTGAGACACTGCACAAATAAGTATATAATGTATGTACTCTATGTATGTAGCATGTACAGTCAGGTCCATAAGTATTTGGACAGTGACACAATTTCATAATTTTGCCTCTGCACACCACCACAATGGATTTGAAATGAAGCAATCAAGATGTGGTTGAAATGTACACTTTCAGCTTTAATTCAAGGGGTTTAACATTGCATTAATCATTTAGGAATTACAACCATTTTCTGAGTCCCTCCATTTTCACAGGCTCAAAAGTAATTGGACAAATAATCCAAAAACTTATTAGGATTATTTTTAATACTTGGATGCAAATCCTTTGCAGTCAATGACTGCCTGAAGACTGGAACCCATGGACATCACCAAATGCTGAGTTTCCTCCTTTGAGGTGCTTTGCCAGGCCTTTCCTGCAGCTGCCTTCAATTCCTGCTTGTTTGTGGGTCTTTCTGCCTTCAGGTTTATCTTCAGTATGTGAAAAGAATGTTCAATTGGGTTGAGGACATTTAAGAACGTTTAATTCCTTTGGATTGCTTTCACGGTATGTTTCGGGTCATTATCCATCTGTACTATGAAGTGCCGTCCTATCAGTTTTGCAGCATTTGACTGAGTCTGAGCAGAAAGTGTAGCTCTATACACTTCAGAATTCATCCTGCTACTTCTATCACCAATCACACCATCAGTAAACACCAGTGGCCCAGTTCCATTAGCAGCCATACATGCCTATGCCATAACACTGCCTCCACATGTTTGATAGATGATGTGGTATGCTTTGGATGATGAACCCTTACTTTCCTTCTCTGTACTCTTCGCTTCTCATCATTCTGGTACAAGTTAATCTTGCAACAGAACTGGACAGGCTTTTTAGAGTTTTATTTTTTATTTTTTTTATTTTTTTTAGCAAAGTCTAATCTGGCCTTTCTGTTCTTGAGTGTTACCAGTGGTTTGCATCTTGAGGTAAGCCGTCTGTATTTACATTCGTGAAGGTGTCTCTTGATTGTAAACTTTGACAATGATACGCCTACTCTCTTCCAGAGTGTTCTTGATTTGGCTATATGTTGTGAACTGGTTTTTCTTCAACAAGGGAAGAATTCTTTGATCACCCACTTTAGTTGTCTTCCGTGGTCTTCCAGGTCATTTGGTGTTGCCGAGCTCACTAGTGCATTCTTTCTTTTTAATAATGTACCAAATTGTTGATTTGGGCACTCCTAATGTTTCTGCTATTTCTCTGATAGGTCTGTTTTGTTTTGTCAGCCTAGCGATGGCCTCTTTCACTTGCATCGACACCTCTTTGGACCACATATTGAGAGTTCCCATGAACAGCTACCGAATGCAAAGTCAACTCTTGGAATCAACTCCAGATCTTTTATCTCCTTAATTTTTCATGAAATAATGAGGAAATAGGCCACACCTGGCCATGAAACTGCTTATCAGTCAATTGTCCAGTTACAGCTAATGCAATATTTTTTTTAAAACCCTTGAATTAAAGCTGAAAGTCTACACTTCAATCACCTCTTGATTGCTTCATTTCAAATTAGGAAAATCGTGTCACTGTCCAAACACTTATGGACCTGACTGTATATAATATAGTCTAATAATTCAGGGGGTAACTATAGTGATTATATAATGTAATATGTTCTTATCAGAATAATTTCTGTTTAAAAAAAAGTCATTCATGCAGTCATTTATCAGATTTATAAAAAAAAATTCATATCATTTACACTGAACTACGCACAGGGAGTAATGTCCAATTCTACAGAGATAAAGCTGTTAAAATATAGATACAGCTTCATTCCAACCTTAAAAGCGTCTGCAGATCTGGGTCCAGGGGAATATTTAAATTCAAGAAGATAATTTATCATCTGAGAAAAAAAATGTTTTGGGTGGGTAATAACTTTGTTAACATGCTGACATCACTCAATACTGTGATTAAATTGCCTGGAGGAAGGTAGAAAGAAATACCTTTGGGTCATTCTTGTTTGCTTAAGCTTCAGGCCACAGGGAGGTATCCTAACGTTTTGATGAAACGTTCAGTCAATCTAAACTGCAGTAATCCTCATGTTGCCATCTCAGTTTTTTTATAGCTTGCACAAATGACCCATGAAATGAATATTTTCCTGTTTGGCTAGTTCAATTACATGTCGTTAACTTCTTCCGGATTTCGCTATTCCGTATATGCAAAACCAAGGTCTGTTTATAGTAGAGAGCTGCAAGTTGCAGCTAATCTACACATGAACACATTTAGCAAGGACAGATTTAAGGTGAATGCATCAATGAAGAGCTTCTAGGAGCTAAAGCTTCTGCCCTAAAATGGACTAGGGCTACATTTCATTTTGCTTGGTAAGTGGCACAATGTTGACACGTTATTTTGTGGAAATAATCGCTGTCATTAAACTGTGCAGTAATAATTTTTGGGTGGTGGGAGCTGGAGATAAGAAGCATAAACTCTGTGCAGATAAAGTGTGACCTCCAAACACCCGGAAATTGTCCTACATACAGTAAATATTGAAAAGCCGTAAAATATTTTCACCACATTGTGTGCATTATCGCACCACATTTTATGCCATGTGTTCAAGTTCTTGATTATAGCATCAACCATGAAACTGAGAAGTACTATAGGGCTGATATGAGCAAGGAAATACTGTTACATTTAAGAGATAACTCTGCCTATATAATTTCCAATTTCCAGCACAGTGTACTTTTCCTCATACAGTGGCAATTTTTTAAATCATGTCCCTGTACAGTGGATTGAAACAACACTCATGAAGCCTCACTTTAATGTAGCATGTCCTCAAGGACTACAGGATTACTTGTTCTTAGCACCTTGAGCCTTGAGACTGTGTTCCTTTCACAGTCTTTTTTCAGCGGCTTTATCAGACATACTGTGTAATGATATAAAATGTAAGGTTAATAAATGTATTGCATTATAAAGGAGAAAGAATGCATCACCCTCAGGGCAAACCACAAGGGCAACACACAAGTTTTCACTAGCAACACAATTTATGAACTCTTAAGTAAGCTGTGAAACAAGACGGGTGTCACGGGAAAAATAATCAGCGACAAGGTAATGTGATGAAGTGGAGTTACTGTTACCAGCCAGAACTTGATTATTTTCCAATAATATGTCCCAAAGGTATGTCCCAAAGTGTTTTATTCATCTTATACCACAACGATTTGCCAACATTTACCATTTTTTAAAAAGGTTATTCATATTTATAAAAAAAGTTATTCTATTCATAGTCACATTTAATCTTATATAACACCCACAAGACAAGTTAGTTCCTGTTATCACGTACATTATAACGGCTATAAACAGTTCAACAGACTCTTTCTTTTTTTTTTATCTCTCTCCCCTAAAGTTAAGACCAAAGACCAAAAAACACATTTTGTCCTTTTACTGAGAAACCAAAATGCATACCCAAAACTTCCTGACCATTACGAAGCTCTGACACCGGAGTCTCCTTCTATAAAATGTTAAATGAATGTCTCATTACAAAAGTCTTTACCATATCAACAATTATATATTTATCTTATATATTTATATTTATCCATCAAATCCCTGTGAATGACTCGTAAATATAAAAATGCTAATGTATTAGAATAAACGCATAAATATAAACCTGTACTACTGTCAGAGTTGTTTTTATATAAAAAAAAAAAGTTAATGAACACCTTCTGACAAATCTACACTGTACTGTTTGCACTGTAGAACAGTGTAAAACATCCAGAATTTGCTATGATATACCATAAGCAACTCCAGACTATTAGCTATTATCCTATTATACTGGAAAAAGAGTTGCTGAAATTAAAATGCGTAAAAATCAACTTCTGGAAACGAAATGACACAGATCTATTCTAAAATGTCCACATTTCCGCAGTGCATTTTGAATTCCATATACCTTTAACAACATGGCTTCAAGTACTTACACAAAGTTTCTCATGGGAAAGAAGTTCTCAGAAAAAGTTCTGCTTAAATTGAAACATAGCTTACATGCAATTAGACTGCTTAACTGTCAGCCTATCAACGCTGAATAATTCTCAGTTCAATTCCCTTGCCACTACTCAACCATGCACTCTGATAAATTAACTACTGAAGCAGAATATGGGTTACCACTGCAAGGAAAAATCTCTGTAGAAATTGAAAGATTTATCACTATGAATGTAAGGCTCACATGGCTTACGAAATGGAGTAAAATGACTGATGTATCAGTCATGGAGGATCAGATTCGATCTTGATCTCTCACCTGGGTTCAACTTATATTACAGAATGCAACCACTCCCAAAAAATAATATAGCGGCCTGGCCTACATAAGAGGGACTTCAAAAAAAGAGATTCAAAATGTGGAGAGAAGACACAGAAACAACTAAACATGCAGGACAAAAGCTACAGTATGTAAGAATACAAGAGAGAAAAGTTAGCAAGGCAGGGTTTGAAGGTTCATTAACATGACAAGCTATTTTTTTTTCTTATTAAGTTCAAGAGAGAGAAAACAGAGAAGTTGGTGAGGGAACGACTGTTTACAGTCGTTATAACTGTGATAACAGGAACGAACTTGCTTCACAAACGTCCCACAACATTAAATGTTACTAAATAATAAGTGAATAAAAAGTATGTCGTTCTTTAACTTATGAAAATTCTAATAGTTGACAAATTGCTGTGGTATAAGAAGAATAAAACACTTTGGGATGTGCTATGATCTGCCAGAGAAATGCTGAAAAGTGCTCTAAGGGAAAATGAAATTACAACTAAATTAAATTAAATTAAAAATTAAATTAAAACGACAGCATCGCTCTCTCCAAAGCCTGCCTTTTACTCCTTACATACAGTATGAAGTAAAAATATATTTATAGAACAGCTTTTATTTTATAGATAATCCTGAGTGTCTCATGTGACAAAAGTAAAAGTCACAAACATACATTTCTTCTTGCAGGTCTCATTTTCCTCGTCTAAGCTTTTTCAGTTGGACATTTTTATCTTCTCTCACATCACTTCTGTGGCCACCTGGGCAAATACAGGTAATTGGACTGACACTCTGGCACTCAGGGGGATTTAATGACCTTACCTGAAACTTTCTGAACCTTAATTGATATCTCAGTTAATCAGTAGGAGAAGTTCATGCCTGTGGGCAGCTCTTTTTTAATTGATAAGAACACTGTAGATATCTGGCACTAACACAGTGTTTTAGTACTTTCTACAGTGAAGGTGTGAGATGCACAAATTGGGATAAATGGAGAATTGAAAAAGCAAGTATATTTGAAAAAAGCCAGAAAGCTTTCAAATAATCAAAACTATATAAGCAACCATTCTTTCTGCTCTAGTTCCACTCCTCACTTCTTCACAATCAGCATCTCTTTCAGTTCAGCTGTTTAGTCACAGTGCACACCACTTCCATGTAGCACTACTGTCAGTACTAGACAAAGGTTCACTTATTTGCAAGTAAATTCGGAAACGTTCAACATTACACCTTTAGTAAAATGGTCAGGTATCGCATATTACAAGGTTTCCCTGGTCATACTGTATCAGCAAAGTACATCAGTGGATCCTGCCTTGGGGCGTTCTTGAGCAGGACTCATTCCTATCAGCCACATTTCCCTGGTCTGACTTACGTAGGGTAGATATATCAAACTGAGCACATATGGGAAGCAGTGTATGCTCACTTATACACTGACAGAATGCACAGACTGCATCTGTAGCTACATACATCCCGGTCAGATGGTGTGGCCCTCCAACTGAGATCATTACCCTCACTGAGATTTAGCCCATGTTTTATTGCTCCATTCACAATATTAAAACAGATATGACGGCGTTGTTGAATTTGCGAGTCAGAAGTTATTGATGAATTGTCCATACGAGCAGCTCTGACAATAGTTGAAGCTGTAATTTAAATGATAGATTTGTAATAATGCCCTAGTATTTTATCATACATTTATTGTTTCTATAGTAACAACTCATTCACCGGGACTTGTATGGTGGATGTGACACATAATCTAAGATTAATAATAAATGGATAAAAAATTTTAAGGAAAAACATAATCATTGATATTGTGAAGGTTTCTGTGAGGAGATTTTTATTTAAGATTTTTGGAAGTCTGTAGTGTCAGTGATTTGTAACAGTCAGAGGTAAAACTGTAACTTTAGGTTTGCGGTTTTTAGGTTACATGACAGTTTTTGGCTTACTGACATCAAGATAGAGAAAAAAACGGAGGCTGTTGAGGGAATGACCGTTTATAGCTGCTATAACATAAGGGATAATGGGAACTAAATTGTCCTGTGGATGTTCCATAACATTAAATGTGACTATAAACAGATAAAAAAAGTGTGATATGTTAATTAATAAATTACAAATTGTATAATTGTTGGCACATTGCTCTGATAAAATAGGAATAAAATATTTTAGGACATGATGCTGGTATAGGAAAATAATCACCTTTTAAGCGGTCATTGATTATTTTCCTATATATTAAATTCCTTGCTTAATCCAATTAATTATCAGTTACAATCACTTTCATCTTATTGATTTGCTCCTTTGAAGCAAAATAAATATTTCCACATATTGATTGTTCCTCTGAGTGTGGAGTAAAGCACGTCTGATAGAAGTGCTCTTGAGCACAAAGTGGGAAAGAGCTGCTCGATGAGATTTCCATCTGCTCACTTCCGCTCACATGGTTTTACAGCAGGAAACATCATCCCGTTACTCATGCCACCAATCCCATCCCTGCACATGTTACAACAAATTACAATAAAAAACTTTTTAAAATGATGCTAAACTGCATTTGTCTTTGTACAAAGGGGAAGCTGGGCACAACCTACATTTGTCTTTTTTTTCCCCCCAAGTTTAAATTTTTGAAATTAGTCTTCTGAACAATTGTAAATAAATATATTCTGAATACTGCCTTCCAAATGCATCATGTACTGAATACAAATACTTAATTTATGTATTCTGAATAGTCTTACAGCCCAACTCTGACAGTATACAACCTTTGTGTGTCAAGCCATGCATTTTATCTTTTTTTTTTTTTTATATTTTTTACCAATTTGTTACCAAACGTCCTGGGGATTACTCAAAAATTCTGCTCATTATGCTATTTGCTTTGCAAACAGAAAGGACACAGAACATATGAGCATAGGAGCAGAACCTGACAGAAAAGCCTAAGGGAAGAACTGTTAAAGTTGGACATTTTTTGACAGTGTACTGGAGTGTTTTCAAAGCTACCACCAAAAATATGCGTGAGGAAGCATACATAGAGTTTTTCCACCAAAACTTCTACACTCAGCCTTCTGCATGCAGACAGAAAGTGAGATTTCACATTTGCCAACCAGGAGGAATACAAGAGAGCCAGGCAAACTCTAGAGCCGCAGTTCTTAACCTTTTTTAGCCAGGCCGCAAAATTCTGGGGGTTGGTGCACTCCATCTGCATTTTGTGACCCCTAATAAGAAAGAATATAGTTGTTTCAATCAGGCAACCCAGCAAAGACAGTTTTATGGTCAATTTAAAAAAAAAAAAAAAAGGAATCTCCTGTCAAAACTTCATTACATGTCACATTTAACACTACAATGGAGGACTACAGGCTATTTATGAAGCAAATTCTCAAGAAAATAGCTGACTCAACTCTCATCCTCCACCCATACTCAAGCACTGTGCAGAACAACTGGCTCTTGTTTTGTGCACACATTTAATTAATCCTCGGATCAGTGTTCAGCTTGCAGCAAGATCTCCAAGATCATCCCAAGTGCTAAGAGACCAAAGATCATGTACCATTTGCTTTAACATGAAAACATGAGCACTTCATTCTAAAGTAAAAGACTTGCTTGAAACCCCTGGCTATAGCGCACGAACTAGGTGGATATCATAATGCAATCTACTAGCGACTGATCACTTTATTAGGAACTCCTGTACAGCCAATCAGCCTGTCATGTGCCAGCAGTGCAATTATAGTGGATTATATAGGTTCCCTATTGGAAACAGCTTTCATAGTCAATAATTATGAATCTATTTACAGGCAAGAAGGTGACGCATCTGTCAAATTTCTCTAGGCAGTTTTTGCCATTTACTTGATTAAACCAAAATGTCACAGAACATCAATTTTCCATTTTTTGCAGCCATTCTCCAATCACAAAAATATTGAAAATGGACGCAAACAAATTGAAATTCATTTTGAAAAATAATTTTTTTGACTCTCAGTCTCCAGAATCAGTGTAGTTGTCTCTGGCCAGGTATGAGATTGCATATAAAATCCCCTTTTAAACCTTACCTCTAGAGAAAATCTAAGAGGCTTTACCTCTAAAGAGATGTGCATAAGGTTGTTGACCTGTACAACCCAGGTAATGGATTTTTTTTGGTAAAAGATTGCTTTCAAGTGAGACTTCATCAAATATTCACTCTGAGGGAGCAAAAAAAAAAAAAACATTTAAACCACTGCAATGCAGAAAATACTACACTCCTTAACAAAACATTTTATGTTTGAAACAAATATATCTGAAATAAAGTTATACACTGTCTCCATATGTTTGAGCTCTAAATATCACTCTCTTGACCACGTGAGCACACATAATACGCTTTCTGAATGGCAAGGTCAGAATCTCTCGTTACAGCCAAATACCATAACAATTATTTTCTTTGATGAAGACTCATGATATTTGAATCTCCCACAGTCCTCTTTTCCACACTAGACATCAATTTCAGCCATCTTCATAAAGAGTGTGCAAATTTCTGTTATTTAACAACAACAATATCTGCATATTCTTGGTACACATAAATATTAACTAAATCTTTGGTATGGTATTTAAAGAATGTTTCAGCATTGTTTAAATCTTACTTCTCTAAAGTGGTTGTATTTCTGTTTAGTAAAAAAAAAATTGTACGTTGTGGCAAGTCAACAGAAAAAAATCTTCATTCCATTTGCATAAAAATGAAATGACTACGGCGGCTTTTGCAAGGAGAAATGTATTATTGTTCCACGTTTATTTTATGCACGTCTAATAATAATGGTTTACATATCCTTTGTTCAGAACATGCACACGGAAATGTTCTATGGCTGTGGTATGAAGAGGATGCGCTTGACTCTTCCTATAGATAATAATGAGGACCCTACTGAAGAGTGGATCAATAATGCAGGAAGTAAGAAAGAGCCAGTTTTACTAGACACTAAGAAAAAGAAGACGGGTATGAGCTTTGAGGAATATTCCAATTACGTATTTCTACATATCAATGAATTCCTACCTCTAATTAAAATATCTCTTATATTTCAGTAAGAGGAAGGGGTTGATTTGGAGAGGAAGTAAGCAGTGCAAAAAGCGAAAAAGCCCTGGCTGCATGGAGTTTAATAATAAAAACTCAGGGGGTCAGAGCTTTTTCCTACAAAGCCCTCCAGCTATGGAATAGGCTTCCAATTAGTGTTCAGGACTCAGGTCCAGTCTCAATCAAACCTATCTGTCAGCCATCATGTTAAAAGCCTTCCTTTTAGGTAAAGATGCACATCTGGGTGGATCAAGGATATGGAGATTTATGGTAAATTGGACTGTTCTGATGCTGTCACCCCTTCTCACCTGCAATATCATGTCTGTGTTATGTTCTGGCTCTCCATTTCCTAAATTTATGCTGTTATAGCTAGACCTGCTGGAGTCCCTGCTTACACTCTGATCAAGCTTTTACACCACTGTAGGATAACAGCATGCCTAATAATCTGTTTTCTCTAGATTTATGTTCGTGCCCAAGTCTCCACCTAGCTTCAGGAGATAATCTCACGAGGATACTGTCACCCAGAAGAGGATGGGTTCCTTTTTAAATCTGGTTCCTTTCAAGATTTTGTTCCCAATGTTATCTAAGAGTTTTTTCTCACCACTCTTGCCTCTGGGTTGCTCAGTAGGGACCTAAATCTACATTTAAATTTCTTTCAAGCTGCTTTGTGGTGATGGCTATTGTTGAAAGGACAATACAAACAAATTTGAATTGAGTTGAAGATGCCATTCTGTAAAGAAAGGTAGGCTGGGGTACATCTTACTTTGTTTGCCGCATTTAGTGTGAATTTGCAGTGACCAAATGAAGGAATTTAAGGATTTTTTTTGACGATAAAATATGGTGTCGGCTGTTATGCAAAAATTTGTTTCTCCTTTTCACAGCAGTGAGGCTATCCACTTGTTTCAGCATGAATAAAATTTGTTTTTAGCTATTTGACTAAACCATGGATCGATGGCACAATGAGGCTATTTTCAGACACAACACTAGGCTCTAATCGTGTAACCGTGAGAGATCCTCAAAATAGATTTAGGACACTGAGAATGTGTGTGCACACGGTGGATTTGGATTATGCATGGTCTAATAAGATTTAATTTTTCATGCAAGATATAGTACATAAAATAAAATCTCACAATATTCAATAAATGCTCAGAGGGAACATAAAGGAAATAATTAATTAACTCCTTTCCTTAACTATTTTTTTTTTATTTAACGTTCATTGTGGCATATAAATGGGAGTCCATTAAATTAAGTAAACCACCACTCATTTGTTCTAAAAATGCCACAGTCACAGATAATATCACTATTAGAATGAAGTGCGGTAAATAAAATACTAGGACCGTGTGCATAGCAGCAGTAGGAGTTAGGGACATGTGGAAAGATGTGTTCTGCTCTACTTGTGAGAAGCAATCATGCCCACTGAGATAGGAAAGCATAAAATTGGATGCCATGGGTATGTTTAGCCCATTCATCTGAGATATTCTGGCAGTTGTAGCAGCGATAACAGTGTTTAAATGAATAGTATGATATTTATAGAAATACATGGTTCAGTTGAAAGCCCATTAGGAAACAATGTAGTAGATTGTGTTTGTGTGTACGACTGAAGTCTACTTTTTTCTTGTAAATTTGTTTTTATTTATCTTACATTAGATTGGTGTCATTATGCCTTGTAATTCATATAAAGTTTCAAAAGTCTGAGTTGAGTTTATTTTTGGAGTTGTCCGGTTTCAAACTCATCTAAGAAATACACGGTTCCATAACGACAGCTTTTTCTAAGCATTGCACCAAAGAAGAGCATCCTTAGAGCAAATCGTATAATGCAGCACCAGCCATTACCAGAACTATGACTGGAATTATATTCTATGGCCAAATTAGTCCAAAATTGAACACTAGCCAAAAACTGGTGACTGCATATAAGGAAAAAAAACAAAAAACCCTCAACCCACTGTAAAACATGACCAAGGATCACTGTTGATTTGGAGCTGTTTTGTGCTGGTAGTCCATGAGCCTGAATGATCATGAATTAAAATGATATTGTATCCCAAAACCTGGTTGGCTCTGCCAGGAGGATAAAGCTTGGTTTCCTGATTCTGGAGGTTTCAACAAATATTACTTGTGGAGATGCCTATAGGTTGGAAACCAGTGTTCCTGTACGTATAACCTCAGGAGATTACTCATTGCATATTTAATATATTTTAAGTATTTATTTTTGCTTAATTTAAAAAAGAATGCTGAGAACGCTGGAGTTGACTACACACAGTGGTGTAGAGCTTTAAGAGACACCAACATCCCAAATGTCATTCAGTTCTACACTAGTTTATCCTCTCTCTTTAGAAATGGATAATAGATAAAAATGTTCCCTCATTACCGTGTACCCATGTAGCTGAATTTGACTCTGCACTGAAAATGGCTGCTACTTTACACGGAACAAGTGTACAGGTATTTTTTACTCTAAAAATAGGATTCTATTAAACAGAGTAGGAGGAGAGAGAAGAACAGTCTCTGTAGTTGGCAATTCGCACATTTTCATCCAGTGAACATACATAATTTGAGACTTTTTTTTTTTAGTTTCAGTATGTTTCCTAATGAGGCAGTTGATGAAAATGCACACAGCCAGCTATTAGTACAAATGAAAATTAGTACAAAAAAGCTGTATTCAAGGCAAGTTTTTTCCCCTATGATTACATCTGCTGCTATGTTTTGATTGTAGGACTAATACACAAGCTCTGTTCTCCCGCTGCTTTTAATGGTGATGTAAAAATAAAATGGCCCGCTTCTCCTCTATTGACACTGCAGTCTAAATAATTTGAGGTACAAAAGGCACACAATGTACAAGTATCAAGTTTAAAAATGATAGGATAAAACTGAACTAACTGCTTTGTTCTTAACCAGAGTCCTACTGTTTTGAACACACTGCATCATCAGCAAGACAATGCTTAGACTCTTTCACTGAGACAAGGACACATCCTATTGTGTTTGGCATCCAATTGCATGGTTATAACTCATTTGTGGGCTGTTCATTGTACTAGAAAACCCCAGGAGGCTCACTGATGGAGTTGCCGATATCAGTGCAAGTGTCCTCAAACAGATGCCGGTAGCACATGTAATGGTGTGGTTGACTCTACTATTGGCAAGCATAATGTCTACCATACTTTGGGGTGATGGGGTGGCTAGCATACTTAGAAGGACAGGTAGAAGCATCATGAACCAGTTTTGGAGGATCTACCTTCTTTATAACACCTCTGTCCAAGAACGAAAACACTTCCTGGGCCAGAGTGGCAACTTTGGTGGGGTCTGACATAAATGCCCCAAAAGGGTTAGGGGCTGGAGGCAAACTATAATATGTACTGTAGTTTGGACCATTGTTCTGGTGCAGTCGCTATCCACTGAGCAATGTTTTGTTACTGAACACCCTATTGTTAGTCCCTGTCCTTCAAGGGTGTGCTCTGCCAGATTCTAATGGTGGCGGAGGTGCTGATTTTTAGGGACCTCCCCACATAGTAGGTACCGGGCACAACACGGCTTACTTGAAGTGAATTCTGAGGCTTTGCCATCATCTCATTCTCCCAGTCATCCGGCAAGGTGTGAGAAGGATGGCAGGCCCCTGAACTATAAGGAGGTTCTTTTGAGAAGTGCAAACTTTCAAATTACACGGTTTCAGCTATTGAATCAAAGATTTCAGCTTAGCCATGTCCACTGCCAAGCTGTCAATTCATGTAGAGTGTAAGTCAGACAGTCTTTGGATGTGCTCATTGGTCACCTGGCCTAGGTTTTTGCAATCAGAAAGTTTAGGCTCACAAACTTGGGCCAGATTTGGCTCTGAACAGGGATTCAAATCTGTCAGCAAAATGCGTTGTGTCAACATTGGTATTCCCGTGCAGTTTGAACAGGGAATATTGAAGTCAGACACAGCTTCGTTGAGATGGTCAACGCTAAGGTAATGAGCATACATATTTGTGTTTCAAGAGACTGCATGGCAGAGATAAATGCCCTCATACAAGAAGTGACTGGCTAAGTGCAAGACAGCAATGCCAACAAGTGTTAGCTTGACTTGATGCTAAACAAGTGCTATAGAACCACGTAATAGTGCCCCTAATATAAGAAGCAAATAATAGGAGCCTATTCTCAGCTTTGGAGTTTGGCTCCCCAAAGAATTTCACAAGTGGATAGCTCCATAGCATATACTGTAGGTCCTTATGGCTAAGTGCTCTTACTGTATATGCTGCCCTTAGGTTCTATTTTTCAAAGGCATGGAGTTTCTTTTCATTGTTTTGCTGACGATACTCAGGTGTATCTACCTTTACGAAAACGAGTGAGAAGGAGAACGCAAAATATTGTTGCATGACAGCAGTACAGTACATATCGCAAATACTGTGTAAACTGTCACAGTGCGATTTTGTGTGACCCTCAAGGAGGTATCTGGATGTTTCCCACCATCCGGGTTGGTTACAAGGGGGTGAAATGGAGCAACTATTGTGGCTATAAAGAGTTTACTGAGTCTTGCTGTGCTGTTACCCACAAGTAAGGAGATACAGCCAACAGATCAAACAAGGTGAGCAAGCTACCCACAGTTTAGTTAAAGCCATCTATTTTTGGCAGTTCCCACTCAGTAAATATTAACTAAAGAAGTAAGGACACCATCGACTACCATAACTAGCTGAAACAATTTACTTCCTCTGTTTATCATTAAAAAAGAAAACACCAATGTAAAAAGCAGAATTCACACCACCAGATCCTGGGACATAGTTGCTTGTAGTCATATAAAAGTGATAAATGTTAGTGTGCTGCACATCCCCTAGAAACACATCTGTTGCTGTTCTCAAGAGATTGCCTGTTCCAGAAAGCAAATAACAAAACTGTTAGAGCATGAACAAATATATAAACTCATATAAACTGTTGAGATGCCCAATAATGAAGCAACCTTTAGAAAAACTAATAGACAAACAAATCAAAATCCATAGGGGAAAAAATCACAGACCCATAAAAATATTGCAGTAAGGAGAAAGGTGTCATGAATATCAACTGAACACTCAGAAATTTTTTAAAGGTTTTTTTAAGCAATAAAACACAAATGGGATGTGACTTGACAGGCACAAGATAGATATTAATACTATAGATCATTAAGCTGAGCTGCATTAGTAGCATTAGGCTTAATGGTTAGAGAGTTGGACTTGTAAACTGAAGGTTGTAGGTTCAAGTCTCAGGTCTGGCGGGGGGTGAATGACCAGTGCTTTCTTCCACCCTCAATACCATGACTGAGGTGAGACC
Source organism: Pangasius djambal (assembly GCA_022985145.1). Taxonomy (NCBI): domain Eukaryota; kingdom Metazoa; phylum Chordata; class Actinopteri; order Siluriformes; family Pangasiidae; genus Pangasius; species Pangasius djambal. The sequence goes on along the minus strand of CM040981.1, from coordinate 3,984,374 downwards.
CTTGAGCAAGGCACTAAACCTCCAGCTACTCCCCAGGTGCTGCAGCAAAAAAGGCTGCCCACTGCTCTGGGTGTGTGTGTGTGTGTTCACTACTGTGTCTGTGCACTTGGATGGGTTAAATGCAGAGCAGAAATTCTAAGTATGGGTCACTTCACTTTATTTTATCACGCACTTCAATTAATGTTCACATCAAACATTAGAATAAGAAGAAAATGTGATCTCTGTGATTTTGATCATGGCATGGTTGTTGGTGCCAGGCAGCCTGGTTTGAGTATTTCAGAAACTGCTGATCTCCTACGACTCACAACAGACTCTACAACTTACAAAGATGTGAAAAACAAGAAACATCCAGTGTGCAGCAGTTCTTCAGGCAGAAATGCAATGTTCATGAGAGAGGTCAGAGGAGAATGGCCAGACTGGTTCAAGCTCAAAAACCACTCTTTACAACCATGGTGAGCAGAAAAGCATCTCTGAAATCACACCACGCCAAACCTAAAGGCAGATGGGCTACAACAACAGAAGACTACATCAGATTCTACTGAATCAATCAAGAACAGGAATCTCAGGTTATAGTAGGCACAGGATCACTGAAGATTGGAAAAACATTGCCTGGTCTTTTTCCAAGCTTCAACTATCCAGTTTCGGTCATGTTATCTTCATCTTTTAAAATCAATAGTGTTATTATTATTAAACATAGAATAACTACTGGTGGGCTAGACTTACATAAAGATTGCCCATCAGTTGATCCAGTTAAGAAAAAGAGTATCTAAATGCCATTTTGTTTTAATTGTTAGCTTGCTGTGTGTCAAAATGAAATGGGCATAATCCTAATAGATTCAGTTCGTAAAAGGTATAAATAGCATAAATACCACACGCCGTCAATTACACTGTACACATGGCAGTGGACAAAGTTGTAATTTTTGAATGCTATTTAAAAAGAATTAGCCAACAGAACAAAACTCAATCAGAGATTATTTCAGCACTGATATAAGAGCAGAGAGAGATCGGTCTGGGGAAGATACAAAGATGAGGTTATTGATTAATCTGGGACCACAGGAGAAGAGATTGGAGAGATGATGCTTACGATTGAAGTGATTATTCATTTTCTACCATTAATGATCATATTTACTGCTTTAGCTGGTTATTATTTTAGTTTCAAAAATCAATCAAATAGTTACTTTTTTAATAATCAGTGTGTTGTCTTTCACTGGAATCTTTAAATGTGATTTTCAGTCATGTAAAACATATTTCATCTTAGCAAAATTGTCAGCACTATATATGGTATAAAATGTCAAAATGTGACCATGTGGATGCTTTTTCAGATTGCCACACATATACACATTCTGGATGTCTCAGTGGTTTACTCACTCAAGTGCAGCATGTGTCCCACATTTAAATCACCTGGAAAATATTGGGTAAATAACATTTTTCAGCTACACTGGAGTAGGCTTTGTGGAATGAATGAGACTCACACTGGGCTACTTTAATAAGGGAAACAATTCCACTTTCCTCTCTCCAAACACGAACTGACAGATTCGCAGAAGTTCATTAAAATCTCCAGATCAATTGTGATTGACTGCGGGTAACTGTAGGTCTGATTGTGCTCACATTGTGTCCCTACACTTCTCAGAAGTCATTCTCACATTTGCAGAATATTTCAGTGTTAAATTATGTTAATGTTAACAGCGTTAATGACCAGGAAATGCAGCCTGACTTGGCTATGTTGTTGTATGTTCGTCATGGAAGGGTCTCCATGAGAGTCTGATGCAAGTGCAGATGATAGCCTTTATTAAATAATACACAAATAAACAAATATAGACAGGGATAGAATCCAAACTAGAAAAACAATAACAAAATCAGGACCAAGACAAAGCATGGCTAGGAAAGCTCCATACAGATGCAAGCTTCTCATGGTGCAAATACCAAATCAACAAAAGTGCTCAAAAACTACAGGAACAAATGATGGAACTTACATAGGGGAACTAATTAGGGGGAACACAAAACAGGTGTGCACAAACACAGGCCCCGAGGCAGAAAACAAAAGAATCAATTAAAAAACATAAGTGAGGTTGCCCTCTAGTGGTCTGGAGGGGAATTGTCCATGGTGGACAATTTTAACAAAATTAAGACAATTCTACTTTTTGCATTAGATTTACGTACCCTTGGGGTCCTGGACCTCCTGATCCATAGTTGTAAATTAATGGTAGTGGTTTTGAAAGTTGTCAAACCTGCAAGCAAGAGTGAGTCTCAAATTTAACGTTCCTGTACCATGGAGCTAAGGGCATGGTGGCCAGGTACCGGTAACTCATACCTTGTTACATATAAGGTTTATTTGCAGATACGTTGGCCAGTGTAGTTCAGGGCCGCATGCTCACAGCGTGAGCCATCTCCTCTGTCTCTCATCTTGCCGTGATGCTTTACTGATTAAAGGTATTATGGTCAGGCGTGAAATAGACAAGATGAGTGACTCATTTGATTCATCTCAGATGGAGGGGTGCTGTTAAAGATGTACTGCCAAATGTTCATTTAGAGCAATCGGTAGTTTAGCAGATATAGTAGTAAAAATCAACATGCTGGCCATCAAATGTCTTGATTTAAAATGTCATTTTAAGCACTAAATGTTTTAACAGTCTGATTGCACCACTTTAAACCAGCTTTAGCCTTTAAAGATTTATATAAATAATTTGGCTAGGTGTTCAAAAAATATTATACAGCCTTTATTATACAGAAAGGAAGGCTTTCTACCACAAATTTTGTACCTTTAGTATTAGAAGTATAATTTCATATACTGTATAATACCGTATAATGATATAATTTCATTTCATACGGCATCGATTAGATTTGACATTCCACTAAATCTGATACAGTTTGATTTAGTAGACTCTGTCATGTGACTAACTTTGCTCAGAATCTAGTGTTGTTTTTTTTTCCTCAAATGAGGATAAGCTTGAGACAGACTATTTTAAAAGTATAAGAGTTATGAGCAAATTACCTTGGAGGTTAAATTATTTACACAGCAGTTTGAAAATCTAAATTGTTTTTTACACACGAATTGTTTGTCCTTTCACAAAAATAATCAACGATTTATGATTGCTGCATCAATTCATTTCAGTTGCTGCTTTTTAAAACAATAAATGGATCCAAATTGTTGGGTTGTTACGCCCCTATTTAGTATGTATCTTTTACTGCAAAAGGTGCATGTTGTACCCTAAATCATCTCGGAAGGAACACTATATATACATTTCTAGGTGAAAGATAAATATTGAAGATTCAAAACATAATTGTACCACCCCAGTCACAAGGAAAGGTACAGTTTAGACCTATTTTCCTAAGAGTGTTCAACACAGAAGCTTTGCTAACATTTTAACAGCAGGTATCATCATATAAATTGAATTAATTAGTCTTATGTTTGTTAAATTGGCTCCTTAAACAGCAATAGCATTGCAGGAAGATACCAAATGCAAGATTAAAAGAAAATTTCCATATTTCTTGAAGTTGAGGTGTCATAGTATGTTACAGTATAAGTAGAAATAATTTAAATAATCACCCGAGAAGTGACACGAGTTTTCAGATGTGCGCTAATAACCAGTCACCTCTACAGAAGCCCTGAGCCCCACGTTGTGAAAGAAAACTGTTGATATGCTAGTTGTTATTTCAGCCTAACCTCTCACTATTTTGGCTTAATATCATTATCATTCATGAGGTCCAAATTGCGGAAATCTGTCATTGTTACCGTATCATAATGTTAGTCATAATGTCACAGAGTTCTGAAACTACAGAGGTCCTCTGTGCCCTGATAGCTAATTACAGCCATGTCCACAGTCTATCATTAAAACTAACTGACTGAATACTAAACCCAGATAGTAAGTTCCTTTAGTGGAATGTAGTTGACACGTACAGATACATCTAATAACTGGTTATTCACTTAGAAGTCAAGGTTGTGACTTGTTAAATGTAATTTTATGGACTTCCATAATAGCGACCATTTTGACCATTTGAATCTGACATACTGATTTATACAATAAAATAGTAAAAAAAAAAAAAATAATACTCAAAACATTTAATCAACAGATCACCAGACGGAAACCTGTTCAGGGCTTCCATACTCTTTGACATCTTCACACACTTAAATAAATAAATAAATAAATAAACCTGTACCATCCTGCACTGATACATTCATCTTCTATTAAACTAGTGTTTTTATTCTCAAAACTTTTATTACCTTGCAGAATTACTGCTGCAGCTCAGCTTTGGAATGATCCATTTGATATGCAAACAGCTTGCCTTGCACATTCCTTCACAAATTAATTAACTGAAAATGTGCGTTCTTTATACAGCTGATTAAAGAGTTCTTATGAATCCTTTCCATTACACGCAGTTAATGTGCCATGTCTTACCAAACTCAGGGCAAACTTGCAAGGCTGCAATAAAAGCCAAATTCCAATTTACACTTGGCTTAAATCAATAACTTCAAAGAGTGAGGCTAGATGAGAGAGAAATGGCAAAATGCCGTACACACAATCAGTCACAGCTGACTAAATCAAAGAGCCAGTCATTTATTATTGCAAAGGGCATTTAGATGGATATGCATGTGTGTAATTCCATACTGTAATTTGTCAGATGGCTTCATGACTGACTTGCTGATTTCCTGCTTGCATTTTTGCACATTTTTTCCGTGTCTGACAAAGTGAAGGAGCGTCTCAATGAAGAAAGGATGGAGGAAATGACGTGAAACATGGAAATGGAGGTGAAGATCTGTAAGGTTTAGATTCAGGTCCCAGTGATGCCTCGTGCCAACTGTGAAGAATCTTGAGTTTTGATGGACAGAAAATGAGGGCGAAAGAAACCTGCCAATGGAATCTAATTGTATCGCATATCAGACCACACAGCTGGTCATTTACTTGTTGCCATTGCAGCAGTATTTGAAGATTTATTTTTTTGCTATTTGCGTTCAGCATTGTGGTTCAATTTTGTCTCATTGCTCTTGTCAAATCACTTTCAGTTCCTCAAGGTTGGCTAGGCCATGCAAGGTCCCCATGCAAGTCATTTTGGGTGTATGTTTGGGGTCACTGTCTTGCTGAAACATCCATCTTCTCCTCAGATTAAGTTTCTTGGCTGATGTGATCAAATTCTCCTCTAATATGTCTTGGTATATTGCTCCATTCATGTTTCCTATGATGATGTATGATGCCCCGGGACAGTTTGCAGAGAAATAGCTCCATTTCATGATGCTTCTACTTCCTTACTTCACTGTGTGTATGATGGTGTTCATGAGATCATAAGCACAACCCTTCTTTCTCCAAACAAGAAAAGATGAATTATTGTCAAAGAATTCTATTTCTGTTCCATCTGACCACAGTATATCATTTCAAAAGAGTTCTCATGTGTCTAAGTGCTTTTAGTTGCGCATCTCTCTGCTTTTTTTTTTTTTTTTTTAACAGAGATGATTACGGTGCAGTTCATTGCTTATTGTTCTCTGTGTAACTGTTGTTCCTGCTGCTTTCAAGTCATCCTGCAACTCCAGTGACTGCTGACTTCCCTTCTTTCCTTCCTTATTATTAGTTTAAGAGCACATTGTGAAATCTTTGCCTGGCGCATATGTTCAAGGACGATTAGTTTTGGTTCCATGAATTTTCCACCTGCATATTATCAAACCAACTGTACTGACAGGGATGCTTAAGGTTATTCTTATTGCTCTGTAGTGTATTCTACTTGAGTGTTGTTTAATATTGTGCCTGTGACCTTTAGAAAGGTCATTAACCTTCACCATGATTGCTACCTGTTGTGTGAAATCTTCCCAACAAATGGCAACATCTTTTGTAATGACTCCAGGTGCACTTTACCCGAGAATGCTCTCTAATTTTTTGCAGCATGTATTATTTAGAACTTGATTTGTTTTTATGTAATCTTTACTTATGTTTTAATACAGAGTTCGAATACATTTTTCCATATCAATTTTTAAAACGAATCTTTGCTTGTTTGCAAATACGTACTTTCCTGTTCATATTTATAAGTTCAAACTCATAAGACATTTTGTGTGCAAATTTCAAGTGGAAATATGCACTGGAAGTGTCAAAATATGTATTTCCCTTTACTGTACGCTGTACTGACGTGCAATGTCTAAAGAGCAATTTATATAATTTAAGCTGTCTACCTTTAGAAAGAAGTCCTCTATCCATCAAATTAGCTTCACATGAGCAGGATACCCATGGTAATTAAAAAAAAAAAAAAAGACAATAGCTCTTTCTCCTTTTTTCTCTTAACCACTCTTTCCTTCTTTCTCTTCCTCACACAGACAAGTAATGCATCCTTGTCGATTTTCTTTCTGCATGGCATTTTACATGTCAGTGCCAAAAAGCGTCTCCTATTTAAGGACACGCAGCAGCATTCAGGATGAAATCTAACGATAGCTGTTACACCGTGATGAAAAGCCTTATATCTGTCACTTCAAAGCAGACAGCATATTGAGTTTCTGTCCGTGTGGAGTTTTTGTGCATGTTGTCCAAATCCTTGTGGCTCTGGATCCACCACGACCCTGACATGAGTAAGCGGTCACTAAGGATAAATGAATAAATAGATAGATAGCATAATTCCTAGTGTCTGATTCGTAGCTTCTTGGAAAATTGGGAAGCCTATGCTTCTGAGGAGTGCCTGAATGCAGCACCCAAGAAGATATCTGCTTTTTGGTCTCCAACAGTAACAAATCCATTCCTCTACACTGAGTCACAGCAAGTTTTATTGATCTGAAATAGTGCTGGAGCAGGGAAATACAGACACAACATTGAGCCTACAGTCCATATTGCACTTAAATCAGCTTCCATAAGTGAAGTGCAATTTTCCACATCAGGACCAATTTGGCAAAATGACAACTCCATTTTGGAGTTTGGATCTATTGTGTGGATCAAACAAAAAAGCCCTTTTTAAGTCAGTACACTTTAATTTCCTGAGGCTATGAGATTTGTAAGAAGCTGCTTTACACATCACAAAGATATTCAGACATTTGTTAAAGAGCCTTTGCCAAATGAATGAATGTAAATGTCATAGTTTGATGAAGGCCAGTTGCAGTTCCAGTTTTGAAAACTGTTTTAATGACCATTTAGATTTAAGGCAAGCCATTCCTCTCAACAATCCCAAAAAAGGTGAACCCTGTGGATAACTTGTTGTTGCTGGCAATATCCAGGTACATTATCTGAACACAAAAGTAAAGGACTCCATTATAGCTACAACAACATTACATTTCCGCCAAATACAGGTATTTGAAATAATGTGGAGTTTTCAGGGTCGTGGTTTTTATGGGGTAGTTTTAAGTCTGCCGATGGCTGTGTTTTTGGGCAAGTTTGAAAATGGTCTGCACCACCTAAAATGGAATTTTAAACATAAGCTATGACAAACAACAGGAAAGTGTAAGTACAGGCAGTCTATCTACAATGTCCAGAACAATTCCTGTTGTAAGATAAATTGCAAAGATTAGGCAAGCGAAAGAGGGATTATGGAGTAGATAATGCCCATAGAAGGCCATGATAAAAAGTTGGGGTATAGATACTGCAAATCAGAAATGCTTGCAAAGTGACCTTGTTTCCCATGCAAAGACTAAGAAACAAAAAAGACAAATGTGCCTCCCTTTTCCAATGCCTAAACTTTCTTGTTCAATTCAGGCTGTCACTCCTGCACCTATCTCTATCTCTAACTTGGTGATGTTTCATTTTCCATCTGTTCTTACACCAAGGAGCGGAGCTTCCTAATTGTACTTACTATAAACTTTTGGAACATCAATTTGCTGTGTTAATGCAATGATCAAAACAAATTCATATGCTAGAGGCAGAAAGGCTCATAACATGCAGCTTATTCAAAAATTAAACCAAGAAGATGTCAAGAAAATCCTACAGAAACAGCTGATCTTTATTTGGGATTAATCACCATCACTTCATTGATGAAGGCGAATGATAATTATTTTGAACATGAGTTTGAATGTGAGTGGTTAATTCTGAGGACACGCCCCATTATAAAAGGGTGTGCACACATATCCAACCAGGTTATTGCTCAAACTTATGATCTTTTGCTCGCCTTTAGTGTGTGTATTTGTGTCTGTCTCTTTTTATTTTCTTCTGTGTTTTAATAAGCATATTAATGTTAGCTGGCTGTTGGCTAATAACGCCTGTTCGATGATTCTCTATACTTTATAAATTTCCAATTCAGTTATCTCAGGCGCATTAAACTATGTATGAAAATATGAAGATATTATTCTCATAACACTTCCTATTTAGTGAGTTGTGAATTCCTACTGAATGTGCGCAGCTGTCAGTTTAATCTGAAAGGACGCAGCATAACGCATTACAAAACGTTCTTCCACAAGTAGCTCCATCCGCAAGCATTAAGCATTAGCTGAAAAGCTTAAGATTACTATTGTGGAATAATACTGACAGCTAACCCAAATGTCAAGCCCTTGTTTGCAGCATGTCCTCTGGCTAGACCAATTTCTGGATTCATTTCTTACGTCTCAATAAAACATGCCAGACATAGGTTAAAAAAAGCATTTCAGTGAGCCTGAGGGATTTAGCTCTTTGACACCATGTGTGGGTAATAGGGTGTGCAGATTTTGCCTTGAGGCTGATTGCTGGAAATTTAACACATCCAGTGTTTATCTGATTCGAATGATTTATTGGACAACTAATTCTGGCAGGTGCAGTTCCCTGAACTTTGTAGCACCTCTCAGGAGGTCTATTTTTCGTCTATTTACATATCTGTATATATGTAAGAATTGGGAAGGAGCAGTGTGTATAAAAACAATGTAGCCTCACTATTCTCTAAACCTGGAAAAAAAACTGATTTACTAGCAGGATGTATAGAGAATGGAATTTTTCACATGAATAATTAGCATGTTTTGTGTGGTTGTCTCTAACTGTGCAATTTGGGGGTGTTGTTTCCTAAGTGTGAGTAAAACAAGGCAGAGTCATAAATGCATTCATTTTGCACCCATCGGTGTGATAAATTGCAGCCTGATAGTTAATTTAAGAACAGTGATTGTGCAAATTAACTTG
>CM040981.1:3955292-3968385 GCA_022985145.1 Pangasius djambal | reverse complement strand
CTTAATACAAATACTGTGCCATGAAGATGAAAGATGTTGTCTTTAAAATAGATGTAGACCACAAATAGGTCACCCCAGTAGTCAATAAGCATAAAATACTATGTATAAGTTATGCATAGAACAGAATTACATAATTATAACAGACTGGAAATTATTTTTTGAAAGTGGTACAAAATAGGAATACTTGATACTATTCTTGAGATAAATATCAGTACACTTACTCATTTGGCAAACATGTTATGTTGCAATCCACCATAGAAAGTATGAAATATTCAATCCAAGTATAGTGTTAAGTAGAGTTGTTCACTGTGAGAAGTTCTTCAGATTGGTTGGATGTTGTTTGTTGACTCAACAGTGTCACAGATTCTCAATGGGATTCAGATCTGGACTTTGGCTTGGCCACTGTAGAACATTCACCTTTCTGCTTTTAACCACTCCTGTGTTGCTTTGGCCTTGTGTTTGTCCTGCTGAATGGTGAAGTTTCTCTGAGTCTATTTTTTTTAATAGACTGAAGCAGATTCTCTTGTAATATCACCCTGTATTTTGCTCTATCTATTCTCCCTTCAATGTTGATAAGAAGCCTAGGTTCTGAGGATGAAAAGACTCCCCAGAGCATGATGTTGCCTCTACTATATGTAGGCATGGTGTTTATTGAGGTATGGCCTGTGTTAGGTTTGTACCACACAGTGCTTTGAAACTTGCCTCAAACAAATACCTCAATCTTGATCTCATCACACAAAAAACCACATCTTCACCGAGTGACTCTCATATTTTCTGATGGCTCTTCTTGAACAAAGGTTTCTTTCTAGCCAGCCTCCCATACAGTCCTCAATTATGCAAAGCTCTTGAAATGGTTTTCTGGTGCACCTTCACTCCACTCTCAGCCACTGTATTCTGTAACTCCTTCAGAATGACTGTTGGCCTCACTGTGGCTTCTCTCACAATCGGGCTTGTTTTTGCACTGAATTTTGTGGTACAGCCTTATCTAGGTAGTACGAGGGAGGTGTGAGGCAGCTTCCTCTTCCTCACTATTGATCTAACAGTGCTTACTCAAGTTCCCAGATACACTGTACACTATATGGCCAAAGGTTTGTGGACACCCTGACCATCATAATCATATGTGCTTTTTGAACATCCCATTCCAGACTTACCACATATGGGTGTAATGGTCAGGTGTCCACAAACCTTTGGCCACAGTGTAATTTTACACCCTATTCCTAAGTTATGAAATTCTATTGCCTTAGCTTAAACTTCCTTAGAATGCTTCAGTAGCCTTCATTGTTGCTCCTTGTCTTCAGCCTGACAGTCTCTTCAATGACAGTTCAGTTGAGGTGGTTTTTGTCCAGAAAGTTTTTGTTTTTGTTTTTAATATTTCACAGTTAAAGGCCAATTACTACAATTAAATAATTCTGTTCTAATCCTTGTTAAGATCTTTCATCAGGAGCTTCCGTAACCTGGGTTAGCAGGTAAGCTAGCAGCATTTTGCAGTTTTCTTTGAAGTACTTGCTAACAAATAATTAATTTTGATTAATTTTGAAAATTCACTGTAGGAGAATATGAGTTTGCAATAAAAATTCTGAGAGGAGGAATATGTATATTAATCATTTGTTATTCAGACAAATCTGATAAATTGTAGGGTAGTTGTAAACTTTTGCAAGCCACTGTATGTAACAGCTTTTTTAGTGCTCCAAATATTCATACCTCTATCTGGATTTGGAATCAAACCAGAAGTGGTTGTGGCCTAAACAGGATTTTTTTTTTTTTTAAGTCTAGTCCTGAGAGTTCCTCAACCTGAGCTACATTACTGAAGGTCATAACTGGTCTCAACTAGAGATGTGCACATAGCTGTTTTTTTTTTTTTTTTTTATCCTGTTTGCACAGATTACTTTTTGTTTGTACCCGTGTGTGATATTTTCTAATCAATTTAGTTGGATCTATTTTTAATATAAACATCAGTGGCCTAATTTAAACCACCCTGACACTTGCTTGCACTTTCATGAAAAGTTGAAATTGTTGAAAGTTGCATTTATGTTTCAATTTAATAAACTATATTTAGAAAAGGAACTCAGAGCCATCACCTGTACATTAACTAAAGATGATGTAAATCAAGTCCCAGGTTATTAACTGACCTTCTCTTTAAGGTTTCTGTGCAAGTCTCTGCTCTTATCAGTTTAAAACAGCTGTCCAGTCATATTCATCTTTCATCTTCATAAAATTCCTTCTGACCTGTCACACTCATTTTGAAACTTGATAACTGGTTTACATGCAGATTCGACAAAAAGTGTCCTGAAACTGGGTCACATAGTTTGGGAGAAATCTATAAGTAATGGCGCATATTCAGCCTGTGCCAGACAAGCCATAGAGGCAGGAAATATCAATCTTTGTATCCTGTATAGCGATGATTCAGGTCTTTCATTTTCTATTCTGTTTTAGCAGAAGGAGAGGTGTATCTGTATCATAAATCTGCCAGCACAGGCTCTTCAGGTCAGCGAGGCAATTTAACGATTCTCTCTACTGTCAAAATGAAAGGAATTCAAGAGACAACTCAATGAAGGCAATCATTAACAGATGTATCATACAAAATATTGCATAACAGTTCCTACTCTCAAAAGTGGTAAAATGGATAAAGCTGTTAAAGTTATCGTTAAAGCTAGCAGGGTATGCTGGTACAGGCTGGCAAGTGGTTAAAAATGACCTTTTACCACCACTCTACCTCTGTCAGTGACAGGACTGAGATGTTTAGTATAGTGCAAGGGTGTCAAACATACAGCCCACGGTCCAAAACCAACCAAATAAAGGTTCTATCCCAGCCCACCAAATGAATTTAGGACCATTAAATTCTGAATATTAAACATTTGAAAAAGAGCTAGTGGCCCTTGTGATCCTTAGGCCTGAGTGTAGTGTAGTGTTAGGAAGGGTTTTACAGCTTTAGGAGACCTTCTTTTCCTAAAAGGACCTGCATTCTGAACAACTGAAGTGTACTTCAGGAACCAACAGAGAGCAAGCCAGCAACACTCTACAATATTCAAACCTAAGTGTTATGAAAGCATTAAGTAGATTTTCAGTGCCATTTAGTGTTAGCATATTTCTTATTTTGGCTGGTTAATAATAATAAAATGCAGTTTTATTGTTGTTACATATAAATGAAACGATACGCGTACAGAGTTTTTTTATGTTCTCAGGTTTCCTCCAGATTGGGGACAATTAATTTGCACCTAGGTTTAAATGTGAGTGTGCATGATACCTTGCAATGGACTGGTGTGGCAAACCGGGTGTATTCACTCCACATATTCCGTGTTCCAGATTCACCCTTATCCTGAGCAGGATACAGCAGGTATTGAGCATGAATGCTGATGAATAAAACTGGGGGTGTCTAATGAGGCAGAATGATCAACTCTGCATTGCTGTGGTCTTCCAGGACATGGATATGGTGTCTCTGGAGTATATTAACATAAAAACAGAGACTCAAATCAGTTCCATCTTTATAATTTGAGCAAAGACAGATCAGTAGGAAACAACCAACATGACTCTGTAAAGAAAACTGAGAGCAAAGCTTAGACATTTCATATGTGTTTCTTTTTTTTTACCTTTTCTAAAACATCTTCTAAAACATGGATGCAGATGGTCTTTCTGGGTGGAGATTAAATGTTTTTGCAGATGTCATAAACCCCTTAGACATGCCTGGAAATTTGAGTTATCTTCAAAAGATTCTTTACTTTTGCTTTTAACAGAAGCCTGGAACATCCAGGTGTCCCTGCTTTGCTGCCAGCTGTCACATGAATAAATGAACAAAATAAATAAAGTAAAAAGTAATAAAATATAAAGGGAAGTGAGAAAATCATCTGAGGTTTTAGAGATTTGAGTCAGCAGATTGAAGGTTTTGAAGGTATGGAAAATGGCTGGAGTACTGGAAAGCCTGAGGACGCTCTAAAAACCGAAGCATGATGGCTGATATTATTAGTGAAGTAAACAGGCACCAATTGCCAATATGCTAAGCGAAATAACCTAGAAATTATTCAGTAAACATGGAGAAAAGCACTGCAAGGTGAAAAAGTATGAAAGACTTTCCAGACATGCCTGCCTGTATGGAAGGTATGTTCAAGAGAAGTTTAAGAACTTCAACAGAAACTCACTGGTGTAGCAAAATGTGTGTAGTGTTTATTGAAAGCATTGAGCAAAGTACATTCAAATACCACAATAATGCGGAATTCTGGCAAGCTTGGACTGTGTCCTTTATTTCACTGGGTTTCTGAGGATGCCTGAGTGCATAATGCAGAGACAACCTGCCAGAGAAAGCCTGTGACTGGAGCATTCACACACGATCGCCAATACAGAGACTATACAGGCTTGTAAGCTCAGGAAAGTGGTTTCACCTTCACACAGCCCTCACAGACGTCGCCTCCTCATTATGTATGCCGAGGCCTTAGTTCTTCCACAGCCTGAGCCTTAAGCATTGTACATTTATCATTCAAATTGAGTCATACAAGCCCCAGTTATCATAAAAAAGTAGTGGCCTAGGAATACCATTCACGTGGTAAAATTTTCCATTATATGAAATTCTGAAAACTACTATGTTCCTAAAAACTAAATATGTTTTTCTTTTGCACATATCCCAAGCAAATTTATAATGGTTAGTACCAAAAATGAAAAGGGAGAAAATTGCATTTAAAGATTTCAGTCCAATTCCACAGAGAGACACCAACACTTTGATTGTTTGGTTTTAATTAAATTTAATATGTGATCAATAAGATCTAAAATTATACATTTTCCATGAAAACTATGCCTATCTTTATACCAGCATTTATTCACAGCCTACAGAATGACAGATCTTTATCTGTCTTTATAGAGGTCCAGCCCATCCAGTAAATAATAATAATAATAATAATAATAATAATAATAATAATAATAATAATAATAATAACAACAATAATACACTGTACTTTAAAAATAGCAAATATCATTTATAGGTGATTAGAAATCATTATATGTACAGCAGTCCTCAATAACTCATGTCTATTTTTTATCAGATTGATTCATATTCAGCATCATCCACATCAGTCTCTCTCTCTCTCTCTCTCTCTCTCTCTCTCATTACCTGAGGCATTTGCAAACATGCCTGCCTCATTGTCATGCTTCACTGAATGAACAATCATCACTGATTAATTTAGTAATGTAAATTAAATTTCAAATAACATTTTAAATAAAAAGTCAATTTCCCATATTTTTGATTAGTATTTAATTTTCCTCACTGCCACCTCTACGGTGTAAACAAAGGCGAGGATCGTTTGAAAGCCGATATTTATACTGTTTACAAATTCAAACATCTAGCAATTCAAACATCTGATTTTTTTCCCCCTGTTTCACATACATGAGCTCACAGAGGCCCACGATTAGCTAGTTTCACTGTGATTGCTGGGGAGAGGAACTATTCCATCCCTCTCACCCAGAGAGCATGGCCAGGTTTGCTCCCATGGCTCATGCGCACAGATGGCTGTAGCATCATCGCACTGCTTTTTTAAAAATTTTATTTTTACCAAGGTTTTGGTTAAACTGGCTGTGTATTTACCTAATTAATTAATTTAACTAACAGGAAGAAATCACAGGAAAGGTTAAAAAAAAATAGAATTATTTTACCAATGAGGGTAGGCTAAGTATTTCTGGTTAGTAAGAAATGAACAAACAAATGAACAAAAAAAGACAAAATGAGTTAAATTCACTAATGGGAGGAATCCAAAGAACCCAGAGGAATAATATCTTCATAAGTAATATTCAGAGCTTTACCCTAGTATCAGGAAATACCAGGAAATACATTAAAAACCTAAACTAACCACCTAAAATGTAATAAAACTAAAGATGCTTGACTGTAATTGTTAATACTGTGTGCTCCTTCCAGTATAGCCTTATTTGCTAATGTTGGAGAACAAATATTTGAGCTTTGTGAGAAAATGGGCTAACTACATCTGGGGGAGTAGCCTAAGTTATGTGAACATCCGTTGATTTTACAGAATCAATTCATTTTTCAATTTTCTGTTAAGATTATGAGCATTCTGTTTTATGATCTATCTTTTGAATAGGAGTCAAATTTGTATCATTTTTGTTTCCCCTAACACATGGAATGTACACATCATTTCAAAGAAAATTATTTGTTTTCTGAAAATGTGAAAAACACTTTAAAAAAAAGATTTTGTCATTGTATTTTGTCACTTTTCAACATTTTTTGTCATATTTGTCTTGCCACACCAATATGGTCATGCAAGCCTTAAACCTAATCATTAAAATTTAACAAACTGATTATTGCAAATTCTTACAAATTATGAGCAAGCAGTGGTGTAACACAATCCTATTATCTGTATCGGTATCTGTTTAGTGCTCTAAATATTCATATCTTATACTCTAGTTGGATTTAAACCTGAACTGGTAGTGGCCTAAACTTGCGAATCCTGCCTACACAGTTATTGTTTTTGTTTGCACCTACCCACAGTATTTTCTAATGAATTTAGTTGGTTCTGTTTCCCAACAGAAATAATCTTTGTTTGTCCCACCAGCATCAAATCTGACTGATTGCTTTTGCTTACATGAAAGTAACAGCATCCTGCTGATGCTAAGTTTTTCTTGCATCCTCCGGAATCCATATCCCAATGCACATCTCAAACAAGCTTTCTAAAAAAAAAAAGGTGCAAAAATCTGTTTAAAACACATTATCCGCTCATTCCAAATAATGTGTTCATACCAAGTTGCATAAAATGTAAAACAGTATTGCAATGCATTGCAGAGGCAGTTGGATGAAAGCTAAGACTGTACGTCTAGGTCAGAACAGACAGGACTGTAAAAAACACACAAGCTGCCAGGTTTAACATCCAGACAGATCCATTATTCAACCTCAGAGAACAGACACACCAGATCAATGTCTGAAGTCACCAGAACCCAGTTTCTGGTGAAAACTTGGATACAGAGATAAAGGGAAAGCTCCAAAAACAGGCAAGACTTTGCAGGAGGGGCTTTACAACAAGACACGAACTGATAGAAATATCAGGCAGGAGCAGATGGTACCAAGGCAACACATAATGACAGGAAATTACAATGACTGCTGGATGGGAAGAGTATTTATAGAAAAAGATAACTGCAGTATGCACTCAATATTCTGTGTTAGTCATGCGAAGTGGATCTGCAGCAGGTGTGGTTATGGGGCATTTGACATATGACAACACAGAAGTGAAATGCAATTTCTTGTCTTCATATAGTCTGTAAGGTTAAAGCCACACGCCAAGATGTTCTCCAGAGATGCTAATAAAGAAACCTGAAATGAGAAATGATCTGGCTTGTTCTTTAAGACTCACTTTAGATGAAGAAATTTTTGCTTTGAAAGTGACTCTTGATTAGTTGCTAATCAATCAATCTTTCATCCAGTGGTGGGTCTTCGGTCAGCAGAAATGACCAGACACTATTATGGATTTCTAAAAACTAGAGATGATGATAACTACACAGAATGATGATTGTTTATGAGTAGGATTGTATTACAAGTATTCAAATAGAATGATAGCACTTTCTGCTATAACGCTAGGAAGCGACACTT
Organism: Pangasius djambal; assembly: GCA_022985145.1. Lineage (NCBI taxonomy): Eukaryota > Metazoa > Chordata > Actinopteri > Siluriformes > Pangasiidae > Pangasius > Pangasius djambal. Next base: position 3,960,812 of record CM040981.1, on the reverse strand, counting down.
ATAAAATGCTGTAAATACTATAAATACCGCTTATATATTTAACTGCTTGTGTATTTTCATATGAACTTGAATAAGCAAAAACATTTTTAAGGATTAAATGAAACAACTCTGCTGAAAAGGCCAAGCTGGTCAAGCTGAGAGATCATCTGCAGTTAAGTCATTTTCCAGCTTCCTATTCACACGACTCAATAAGTCAAGAAATGTTTGAGATTTTCTGTTTTGTTATTTTCTTTAAAAGAACCTGTCTATGATGTAGCAGTAGTAGCAGTAATTCAGAAACTGTTTAATTTCTACCAGCACTTACCAGCTGGAAAGATGGTCTACCAGTTTGACAAGCTTAGCCTGTGTTTTGGTAGCTGGAAGCTGGACAGACCAACCTGGTTCTTCTATCAGGAAAGGAAAATAGACACTTCGCCCACTTGGATTAATGGAAAGGTGTGAAAGACATTTTAAACAAGTGCTCAGCAAAGTGGATACTAACTCTACAGGACTAAACATTGGATTCTTTCATTAACGGACAGGGGTTTCCAAGTCAAAAAAACATGCAGGCGATCTGCGGACTAGACTAAACTAGGCAAAGCAACCTGCCTAATAATTTCAATAATCAATAAACAGTTCAAACCCAGAATAGCATACAATCAAAGATAAATGCTTGGTAACACTACTAGTGATTATCTAGGAGCAATACTTCACAATAAGTAGTAAAAAAATTCTTGTGGAATGTGTTAACTATGAATATTACTTTAAAAAATGCAGAACTTTGCTTTTTACTCATTTACTCATAAAGGTATTTGATGTAATCTGCTACTTCAAAAAGCAAATTGAATAAACTGATATTGAGTAAATTGCGAATATAATTTTAATGGGTAAATATTGTAAAAGCACACATTTTTTTTCACATTTATACCCAAATTTGAGCTTTTCTTAGTAGATTTTGCCTCTTTAACAAACAATTGTAGATAATAAGGTACATAAATAAATAGTTAGCTAGCTAGCTAGATAGATAGATAGATAGAGTCTGACAATTATTCTGAATGTCACATAATCCTTTTTTCCTTTTATAAATTTAATCTTATTTTATGCATTTTTAAAATAATTTATTGAATATTTCTGTCATCATCTGTCTTTTTCTTCTGCTTCACAATGAGTAAAGGTTGAGATGTGTATATATAGAAAACCAGTGATTTAACACAGGTGTGTTTGATTAGAAGACCAGTCATGTTACGGATCAGGTGACAAACTATGTTGAGGTGGATTCTGGGAGATGCTCGAAACTGTGCACTTTCTAGATCGGCCAGCAAGCATCTCTGTTAAAGAGCTATCTCAAGCCTCCTAATTGCATTTTTTGAAAAGAACCAGCTTTGTGGAAATGTAATTAGCATAAATTTTATTTTGGAGACAATTAGCAAATGAGTGAAATAAAGGAAATGCGTTAGGTTATTATCTGTAGCAAATGAGAAAGCACTAAAGTGAAATCATATGATCGTTATCTGCGTTATGAAGAGTAGCTATTGTTTCTGGGGTAGAAATTGCAGCAGGATGTGTGACAGATATGAAAATATTGAATAGCATTTAAATTTGAGAGTGAGAACTCTAACAGTTGAATGACTGTCGATAATTTGCATTGAAACAGGGTGGATGTCCATTTACTGACAAACGACTGGGTTAAAAGCATAATTAGCAATCATTTTGAAAGGGTAAATGAGGCAGAGATTGCCTAAAATGGAGGTATGTCTTAGTTATGCATGACTATGACTTTGGACACACACTGACACACACACACACACACAGGCATTTTATATACTTTGATTCCAGATATGAAAGTATCAGTGACATACATTTTATTAACATATCAAACATGCGATACAGCTCATTAATTTATGAATTACTGTTCAAGGATTAAAGATGCAACATTTTCCATATATAGCCTCCTGTGTTGTCTGAGATGGAGCTTTGCTTTGCCAACCGCTTGGACCTTTCCTTATGCATGATATTTAAAATTTGAAATAGGAATAAATATTACTCACAGTCTATCAGAGTATCTTGTTAAGGTACAGTGAAGGATATAGCTCGATAACTGCTACAAAAATGAATGACAGGTAATTTCCTTTTGACCACATAAAGCAACACTTGGTGATGATGAAATAGGTGTCTGTGACAAAAAAAAAAAGAGCAACATAAATCCCTGTAAGGGTTTTGGGCTGGAATTGTTTTAATTACAAGCAGTAGCAACTGGTACAATATATTATTTTTTATTCAAACTTTTTTATTCCAATTTCTTTTACACTTCTTTCATTGTCGATCACAGTGTTTTCAAGATAAAGGTTTTTCTACAATTCTTATGAAGAATCTCTATCAAGAAATTATATCCAAGAGTCAGCTGTCTGGAATGGGGAGACTATATGTACAGTAATTTGTATTTACACCAGAACAATGCTCAACATGCACCACTGTACTTGGAATTATTTTGATAATAACAACCTGATCTAAATTATAATGGGCTACTTTATTCACGTGACATTCTTTAAGAGGTGTATTGCTACTTGGATGCTGGTTTTCACATTACTTAGTACAGGATCAAAAAGAAAATCAGTGGTATCAATCACCAAGATCAAACTTTTAGGCTGTGAACATCATCACATTAAATAAACAACTAACAAACCAAGACAGGCAAGGCAAAGAACCAAAAACTAAAAAAATATATATATCTAACAAAGGACTAGACCAAGTCTTTTGTCCAAGACCATTGTCCATTGTGGTGGCTGTGACAGGACCAAAAAAAAAAAGAAAGAAAAAAGGAGAAGTTGCAGGACATTACAGGAAGAGGCTCAGTGCTGTAATGCTGCATTTGACTAAAACTTGGAATTTCTGACCCTTTGCAAGGAAAAAGACAAGAAAATGCTCCCCCAACTCTATTTGGAAACTCGGGGTGGTCTCCTTAATCCTTAGTTCAGCAATGGACGTTAAATCAACATGACTGCTCACAGCACCAACAAATGAGTTACACTGTACATACAAGTAGATCACTCATCATGCAGATATATTAGCTTGTCTCTAACAAAAGAAGAACATGGAGGCATGCAAGGTTTTGTCTCGCTTTGTAGCTCGAATGCACAGAGGTCCAAAATGAGGTTCCCAACTTAATACTTCTGAGGTAAGTCAAATGCAGTGTTATTCTCACTTCTCAATAAATAACAATAAAACCAATAAAACCAAAAAAAAAACACTGATTCGAAGTTGATTATGTATACAGATGCAGTAACTATACATACAAGGGCAGGTTTATAAATTATAGAAATATATTAAATAGGTAAAATATATCACTGTGTGCTGGTGTGTGTGTGTGTGTGTGTGTGTGTGTGTGTGTGTGTGTGTGTGTGTGTGTGTGTGTGTGTAGATAAGCTTCACACTCCTCTGAAACTCACTTTCATTTCTCTGGCTGAATAAAGATTAAAAAAACAAAACCCTGCCTTTCTTTAGAGGTCAAATCAATTTCTCTCTCCGTCTTTCTTTCTCTCTCTCTCACTCTATCTCTGTCTCTCTCTCTCTCTCTCTCTCTCTATTTTGCTTTCTCATCTCTCTCACTTTCTTCATATCTCCTGGTTTCACTCTCTCTCACTCTCTCTCGCTCTCTCTGGCTTGTCAGTCTTTGCTTTTATAGTCACATGCAGCGATTTTAGAATTACATGGTGTAATTAAAGCTCCACTCAGCACAGCAGTGTGAGGTTATGAATCATATTAACACACCTACCAAATTGTACATTGTGCACTTCAAAACTTTTTCTCAATGCAGGACTAAAATGCCATTAAATTAATTATTTTATCTACTCTATTTTCCTCATTGATGTTCAGTAAGAATTTGAGACACTTTTATGGGTTGCGACTGAATGGATAATTTGATGAAATGCTTTCCATCAGTAGAATTATACTTTGATCATTTAGTGCTCAGGAATTCGTGATAGCTTTCACATCTTATATTCATCAAATTGCCCTCTGTTTGGTCTCACCAGATATGAAAAGAAGCAGGTTTTTCTTCTATTCTTTCCCCTAGTGTGTGAGCGTGTGATTATAGATCATATTATTTTGACCATGGAATGGGGAACTGAACAAATAGCTGAATAAACATGAATCATTAAATACCTGTATATCACCATATTCATAGAAATATGCTCCCTGTGTGCTGACACTGTATATTACACATAGGATTATTAGTTCGTTTATGTTCAAGCCTGTCTATACTCATTTGTATGAATATGCCAGAAGGAATCTGAGCTTCATTCACAGGAGACTTGCGATTTGAACAAGAGGCAGATGACCAAGTTCAAAATCTGTACAATGAGACAAACTAGAATATTAAAATGGAAATGTTTGATCATTATTGTGCCAGATGTGTATAGTTTGTCTCTATAATTTTTCTTTAATATGACAAACTGAAATATGAAAACGATTACAATAATGGCTTTCCAAGGGCATCCGAATTCAGCTTGTAACCTTGTTCTTTTGACGTGGATGATATATAATGCTTTGAGACATCCATACTGTACACTTTCCCTTTAACAATGTCCCCCAATTTCACGCTTTAATGAAAGAGGAAGTTCTAGACCTTAGAATTCAATGTGATTGCACATTCCTATTGAAAAACTTTACAGAAAGTTTTTTTCAATAGGACATACTGAAAGTCAGGTAAAGAGAGGGAAAGAGAGAAAGAGAGAGAAAGAGACAGAAAGAGAGAGAGAGAGAGAGAGAAAGAGAGAGAGAGAGAGAGAGAGAGAGAGAGAGAGAGCAAATGCAAAAGAAATGCTTATTGTACAAGCTAGTTTCCTGTTTCAACAAGAAGTCTTGTCCTTGGATTCAATCTGCCATAGTAGCCCACAGTTCATGACAACACACCCACAAACAGCTCATATTTTTTACTTTATGGTGATTAGCTGTCTTTCCCTGAGATGTACACTTGCTCCGTAGCAAGATACATGTATCACTGCTTTGGTGGTGGAATGAGCTTCCCACTCCCTGGTGTTTCCATTCCTACCTCTTCAGACAATATTTAAATTAGGGGTCATCACCTGGATCGAAAATACCGTGCCAGAAGACTAACTGTGTTGAATAAGATGTTCAGTATGAGTATCATAGTCTTTAGGATTACAGCAGCGGTTCTTAGGTACAAATCTACAGCATTCAGGTGAGATTATCCACTGAAACAAGGGTGAGACTTGGACAAAGACTGTTTTAGGGAAGTACAAATGTTTAGTGTATCCATGTGGGACCGTCCAAAGCATTTACTTCTCTTGTCATGTAATGCAGTCAATTACCACTTTAACAACAAACAGGAAGTGAGAAAGTGCTGTCATGGGTCTAATGTTGCGTTTGAGGTGAAGTTGCAACTTGTAATTCCCTGCCTACAGCTGGCAAAAACCACTGAAAATACCCCCTCAACTCAAAAGTTCAACTTCGCATGTCAAACGTCTCGAGGTTGGAAATGACATGATTATAACTTGAGAATTACCACTTACAAGGCACCAC
>CM040981.1:3829610-3955192 GCA_022985145.1 Pangasius djambal | reverse complement strand
AAACAGGAAGTGAGAAAGTGCTGTCATGGGTCTAATGTTGCGTTTGAGGTGAAGTTGCAACTTGTAATTCCCTGCCTACAGCTGGCAAAAACCACTGAAAATACCCCCTCAACTCAAAAGTTCAACTTCGCATGTCAAACGTCTCGAGGTTGGAAATGACATGATTATAACTTGAGAATTACCACTTACAAGGCACCACAAAGACAGCATGATATGTCTCCATTTCGCATCTACTTGTTTGAAGAAGAGACACAGAAACCTTTTCTTTTCACTCTATTCTGTGGACATTGACTCCATCCAGTGGCTGTGATCCGGTAGTATGCGCCAACAGCAGGTGCATTTAAAACTGTTCCCTTTTTTATCTCTCAAATACAGAGCATTGAGTCATAATAACATGCTTTTAAAAATACTTTATTTTGCAGAATATACATTTTTTTTTCTAATATATTTTTTTCTGCATTTCACAAATAATATATACAAAAATCAGGTGTCACTTGTGAAGATATTGTGTCCATCTTGACCAGGCCAAAAATATATATATATATATATATATATATATACATCAGCTTCTTGAGACAATTCAACAGAAGGTGCATATCAACAAGCGTGAAAGATAAACCCATAGTAAAAAACGGTGAATCCCTGATTTTTACACGTCAGATGACCAGTTGGTAATAATAAACCACTTGTAATTGTTCATTTGAATTTAGAATAAATACAGTGTTTTGCCAAGTGGAATGATATGAATTGAATTTTGCTGAATGGTAATATTGACCATTTTCATAATTACGTTGAAAGATGCTTGGGTCTTCTTGCCTACTAATTCCCGATTCCCTAAGTGACCAGGTCTTTTTGTGGCAAAATCTGTAGTTTGTTCTGTTTTTTGTCATCTTTTTAGCACCTTAAATGTAATAGTCTTGCCCTATTCTATGTGTAATTATTAACGAGATTGAGAAAATGTACTGTGCTGTACCGCAGATTTTCACAAAATTTCTGTGCCTATCATTAAAACGGATCCAACATTGAATACATACATTTGTTTCATTCGTGAGTACTGGAATAAATAATTGTAATAGACGTGTGTGTGGTTAGACTTAGTTTTTTAGATCTATGTGGCTACATGCATGCTCTAGACAGGGGCATAATTAATATCGTTGGTACTGTATATTAGTATGGAACAGAGGTTCTCAAAGTGGGGTCCGGGAACCCACAGGGGTCAATGAAGCAGAGACAGCGGGTCCAAGATTTTTGCCTTATGTGGTGGAAATCACAACCCACCATTATAAAAGTTATTATATGTGTTATTGAGAACTTATAGTTATTAGCCAGTTTGACTGGTCGCATGAATTGCATCCAAACCATAATAACTCAACATCAATTCATCTTCATAAATAATGTCAACTTAGTCCTGTTGGTGGAATGTTCAGGAATAAAAAGCTCTATGGCTCCATGCTCTTAAGTGTGGCAACAGAAAAAAGTTCACCACGTTCAGCAGGTTCAAATCCCGAGGATTCACGGAATCATCCATGGAATTTATTTTATAGTTAAAGGGGTGGAAAAAGTTTGACAAGCATTGATATACATTAATTGGCCAAATGTTTGTGGACACCTAACCATCACACCCACGTGTGCTGTTTGAACAGATTTAGTCCATCTTTTTCGTTATAATAACCTCCACTCTTCTGGGAAGGCTTTCCACTAGATTTTGGAACGTGGCTGTGGGGATTTGTGTTCATTCAGCCACAAGAGCATTAGTGAGGTAAGGCACTGATGTTGGGTGAGGAGGTCTGGGGGTTCAGTTGGCGTTCCAATTCATCCCAAAGATGTTCAGTGGGGTTCAGGTCAGGGCTCTGTGCAGGACACTCGAGTTCTTCCACTCCAACCATGGCATACCATGGGTTCATGGAGCTCACTTTGTGCACAGGGATACTGTCATGCTAGAACAAGTTTGGGCCAGTGAAGCAAAATTGTAATGCTATTGCATACAAAGACATCCTGTACAATTGTGTGCTTCTGACTTTGGGGAAGGCCCGCTTAATGGTGTGATGGCCAGGTGTCCACAAACTGTTGGACATGTAGTGTAGTTTTATTACCCATATTTTTTGTCTTTGCGTATTTGTTAGATGTGTCATGGAAATATTTTGAATAGCGAGCTCACACAAACCTGTGACCTCTCATTTTGTAGGCTACCTAAAAAAACACTTTAAACCTGAGGTCCCTTAAAGAAATGCTCCGAAAGGACTTTGTACTCAAAGCTACTGTGCAAACATTTGCTAGTGGTTTTGGCTCCACAAAGTTCAGTTTGCCCTGTAATGTAAAGTGAATGTGGGAAGCACACAAGCTCTTGTCCAGTTCTTGACCCAAGCACCAAAATGGAGTGTAGAGTTAAAAGTAGCATTGCCATAACTCTCTATAAGAGAAAGCAAGCTTTAAAAGCCCTGAGCTCGTTTCATTCGGCGTAAAAAGTTCCTCTTTTCCTCAAGAAGCTCCTGGATCCGCTTGTTGCGAGTTCGTTCCCGCAGGAAGACACGCCCTCTTCTTGGAATGATGTTGCTCTCAGGGAACTCGTCCACACCACTAATTTGGAAAGGGACCTCAATGGCATTGTTTTCCTCCTCTTTGATGGCTGGCCTGGTTGTTGTCACCTTCTCCATCACTGGTGTTGATGTGGTCATTGTCATTGTGGTTGGCACTGTAATGGATGACATTGTCATGATGGATGGTGGTTCAAGACTTTCTTCAGGTGTTGATGTTTCTTCAAAAGTTGGCAATAGTGTTGTCAATATTAGTTCCATGCTGGCATTGGTGACTGTTTCCATCTCGTGCCATCCTAAAGTGGTTAACTCATCATCCCCACTGGTTTGGATCATCGTTTGGACTTTTCCAGGGTGGGCACCACTGCCATCGTGGGATTCATCAAACTCAGCAGTGGGGCTGGTCGCCAAAGTGAAGTCTACCTCATGCAGTCCAGTCACACTATTATCTATATCAGTTTTAACTGCTGTGCTTTGTATTCCATCATCTATAATGGACAAGGTGACATTGGCACTTGCAGTCTGGGTTGTGATGGCGAATGGCATAGGTGTGCTTGGCTCTGCGAAGAAGTGTGGTGTGCTTGGTGTGTTTATGGGAACTCTTGGAGTTGTAGCTTCTACCTTAGTGCCTGTTGTGAGGATTGTATATTCCCAGGTGTTATATTCTGTATATGAAATGCTTTCTGTAGTGGTTCTTGTCAGTGTGGCAGGTGGCGGTCTTGTGGTTATCACAGTGAAACTGGGGCTTCTGGTGCTTACGCTTGGCGTAGTTAGTGGACGACCCATTGGTGTAGCGATGCTTGTTGTGCTGGAAGCGCTGCAGGATATGCAGCAGATGCGCTGGAAGGCAGGTATCATGCAATATTGCTGGAGCATCGCCATCTTGCACAACATAGAGCGGTCAGTGCGACACCGTGAGCCTATAACAAAATAGAGTGAAAGTATCAGACTAGGTGAGGCAGGTACCAAGGCTATGATTTATGCATAAGTATATTTAAGTGCAAGGAAATGTGTCTGTGTGTACAACAGCAGAAAGAAGCAAAGGGAACAGAATAGGAGAAGGTTTATTCAGTAATACTAGAAAATAGAAAACTAGAATCAGTAGACTTTGCATTCACATTTCTTAACACATTCTTGAGTTTGCACTTACTAAATGGAAAAAAACCTAAACAATTTTTCATTCTTGGTTGAGATGGAAAAGTTGGTGGCTGATGAAAGGCATAACAAGTGCTTGAAACTGTTCACTAGATTGTGCGTTCTAGTCTGTCTAGCCTGGTACTCATTTAGACACCTCGAATCTCTGTTTATTTTGCCGTCATTTATGCCTGACTGCCAAGCAGGCTGGCCATGAAAAGTTTTTTTGTTCATCATCTAACTGACTTCCTATTAATGAAATGTGCATACTTGGAAGTAGCTTTGAATATCAGTACACTATCTGGAGGCATGTGGATTTGCAATCCACCAAAAAAACTCAAAGAAGAAGAGTTCCAAGGCTTCCTGTTTTAGCAAGAATTCAAAAATCTTGTCTTTACATTCAATGCATCAAATGGTTCTGCATAACAATACCAGGAATGAGCTTCCTTCTCCACTTCAAACAACCCAGTTTCTCCGTTCCTACCTCTTCAGACAGTATCTGCAGTAATTATTTTCTGCATTCATATTTTGAATGATTGTATTTTATGACACTCTGTGTTTGTGAATGCACTGTTATTTATTGTTTATAAACTTAGGTTTATACTTAGGTTTAAAAATCTTTTTTTTTTTCTACTGACTTGATAAATCTAGCACCTGGTGGCTAGTCTTTCAGATAATGAACCCTTACAGATAACAAGTGCCCGATTACTGGATTGCTCTTAAGAAGCCAGGGGTAGAATTTGTCAGAATATGAGTGAGTATACGTAACGCATAACTGCACTCGTTTGCACGTTTGCTTCATTTACATTTAGTTGTAGAGACAAGAGGCATGTTAGGAAAAACTGGTGTGTTTTTGTAGATGTGTACAACTTATGAAATTCATTGCTGAAATTCTAGTAGAAAATTTAGATGGAAATACTATACAGTATGTCTATAATGATAATAAATAGTCATAATCTGAGAGAGACAGAGACAGGCCAGGCATTTCATCTTTTTCAGAACACATTTTTTATTCCTACTTTTGCAGTTGTTCATGACAGAAACTGAAACAATGAGATGCACTTCCCGTCCCATTAAATATATAGATATAGAGTTGTTCTCTTAAGAAAAATAAATTGACTGTATCGAAAGGTACAAGTTCACAGTAACTTTGGTAAAACACTTCATTACTTTGAGACCAGTCAATCCATTGGTAAATCAAATAGTCACAAAAATAAATCAATCGGTCATTGGTTAAATAAAATACAGGATTTCGATGACGATGTAAAAACTGGCATGGCACGCATAAGTGTCATATATATGTATATATTTATATATTATATGTATATTAAACATTTACAAAACATTAATAAAGTTTCCCTGATAAATCAAAGTGCATATAGACGCAGTGCACGTAAAGTCCATCTGAATGTTTTCCACACATTAGCCAGCCAAGACGCAGCAGGCTGATTGAAGTAACCCAACAGTTACTCATAGGATATAATATTAACTTTTTTTTCTGAGAAGTAAAGAGTTAACAGTCATAAACTTTATTAAATACAGTCAACACCAATGTTTATTTACAAGATCGCACTGCGAGGTCTGGCTTTGCCCCACGTTCGCCGCACGGCTTTTTAGCACGAAACTTCGGATAGCTCGCTACATAGTCACAACAGAAATGTGTGTTTCACAATACAATAACACGTCTGAAGTGATAAAGAGAGGCCAAGTGTCACTTTTGTCTACCTTCCCCCCCCCCAAACCCACTGGGTAGCCACGTTTTAGGGAGTGTGTTATGTATCTCGGTTTGCTTTGTTCTGTAATGTTTGGTAGAAGCTGCCTCTGGTTCTGTATGTTACAAAACAATACAATACAATACGATACGAGTTCTATGAGTAAAGCCGTACTTTCGCAGATAGAAATGCCGATACATTCAAATCCAGTGTAAGGCATTGTTCTCACGCTCAGTGTCTCAAGAAATGACATGAAGATGAAGGTGTATGAGGTATTTTCATGGATCACTTTCTTTCGTGAGTCCATCAGTAACCGAGAGAAACACACAGTCACACACATACATATACACTCATGCAAAAACATGACACACTCTCATCAATGTCGATGATGTGTGAGGCGTGTGAAATGTGCCCGATCTAAAGAGCGATCATCTCAGCAAGATAAGGAATGAAACTAGAACAACAACAAAAATGTCAAACTGTTTCTCTCTTTAAAAAAAAAAATGGAGAGGCAACTGGCTGAGCATGTCCTGCATAATATAGATCTACCCTCTTCCCCCCAAAACACTTTACATCTGTTATTAAATTCTTCTAGTTCTGTATTTTATGTAAAATTTTAAAAATCACACATAACAGTCAAGGATTAAAGCGATTGATAGCAGTCAAAAGGGTAGGCAAATAAGCTACAGCTTATTCATGATAAAACAAATTATTAATTATGTTATTGATATTCATATAGGTATGTATAAGTACAAATATATATATATATATATATATATATATATATATATATATATATATATATATATATATATATATATATATTAAACATAGCAAGCACAAATAAGCTGCATTTATTGAATATTTTCTTTAACAGTCAGAGAGGATGGATGATGAGGTGGTGTGGCATTCAAATCGTGTGCCATAAAGCGACCCTGTTTTTTTATTTTCACCTGGACGTTCCACCTCATGTACACCATCAGACACCAGTGTGTATCCCAGTGCTTCAACAGTACTTCCTATTTTTACAGGTTCATATAAATCATATATCTCTGTTCCTTTTTTCAGTCTGAGAATGGACTAGGATGTGAAATGAGCAGTTAGCAAGTTTCTTTTTTTTTTTTTTTTACCTCATTGTGACAAGTTCACATTCACAATAAAGCTTTAGTGATATTTTTCCTCACACACCTGCACCTCAGGCGGCACTTCAACATGGACGCCGTCAAATGTAGCCAATGGCAAAAGAGCACCTCGCAAACGGGCAGCTCCATCCCAAATAATCCTCAGCATCAACTGACCTCTCAGGTTGCAGTTCAACCCGCGAACCCCACCCCCTTCCTCTGACAAACTTTTCTTTCACATTTTTTCTGTATAGATTTGTTCACAATTTCTGACTGGCCAGCGTTCACAACACAGAGCTCCACAGAGAAAGAGAGAGCAAGAGAGAGAGAGAGAGAGACAGAGAGAGAGACAGAGAGAGAGACAGAGAGAGGGAGAGAAAGTGAGACAGGGAGAAACAGAGAAATTGCCCCTTGTCAGAGATGCCCGGAGAAAGAGGATCACCACCCGGGAAAAGAGAAGCGATAGAGCGTTGGTGCTGTAGGCTGATCAGGGAAGTTTGCCCAGCAGAGCGAAGGAGATAGAGAGAGCGACGCTCCAGCCCAAAGAGGAGAGACAGAAAAGTGGCATGGCTTGGCTTGACAGGGATGCTTTACTTGAGAACCTCTGCACCGGGTATTTAGGGTCATGACGCGACAGCCACTGAATCAGGAAGTTGCCGTGCTTGTTAAAGTCCGACATGCCTTCTAAAACAAGAGAGAGAGAGAGAGAGAGAGAGAGAGTAGTGAGTGAGATAATGACAAACATGTATGAAGTCAAGGACACAACCTTTACATTTTTCTGTGTAGGCATCTGGACCTCAAAGGTAATTCAATGATTGCAATAAAAAAATGTAAGCTATCCTGTTAAGTTAGCTGTTGTTACTTAGTTAGATAGCAGTAAAGATTATGAACTGTCATGAATATGACTTAACATACTCTCAGAAATCCTGTCGGATTATAACTTTTTAGTTAGCTATCTATCATCAGCAGTAAAGATTCTTAAAATTATGAATATGACTTAAAATCCCTTCAGAGATACTGTCAAGTTAGGTTATTTTAGCCTGTTAGCTAGCCTTAGCAGTAGAGAATATACACATTTAGAAATATGACTTAGAAATTCTCTCAGAAATCCTGTCAATCCTAACATCTTAACTCATATTATCCAACTAGTATAATTTGCAGTAACAATTATGAAGATTCATAAATAAATCTTAAATATCACCCCAGTAATCCTGTCAAGTTGTCTCTTATTAGCCAGATAGTGTTAGCAGCAAAACTGATGAACATTCATGAACACTCTACATAGAAATACTCTCAGCCACCCTGTTAGATTAGCATATAATGGTTGGTGAGGTAGTGTAAGAAGTAAAGATAATGAACATTCATGAATAAGACTTAAAAATACACTCGAAATCCTGTCAGATTAGCTCCTTTTTGCTTCTATTTAGCACTAGCAGCATAGATAGAATATGAACTAAAAAGTCCCCAGAAATCCAGTCAGATTAGTTTATATTAGCCAGTTGGCTAGAGTAAGCAGTACACATAATAACCAGTCAGGAATATGACTTCCAGAAAGTCAGGTTATCTCATATTAGCCAACCAGCTAGCTTTAGCAGTGAAGTTTATGAAATTGTACATATAAATATATCTCGTATAACAGCCCCCTTAGATATTCTGTCAGGTTAGCTCATATTTCCCAGTAGGCTAGTGTTAGCTATAGAGAATATGAACATTTAAGACCCTCAAAATCCAGTCAGATTAGCTCTTATTAGCCAGTTGGCTAGTGTAAGCAGTACAAAATACATTCATCAATATGACTTTGAAATTATCTCAGAAATACTGTCAGGTTCATTATACTAGCCAACTAACTAGCTTTAGAATTACATATTTATAAATCTGTCTTAAACAGCCTCTTCAGAAATCCTGTCAGGTTAGCCCATATTTCTCAGTTAGCTAGTGCAAGCAGTAGAGAATATGAACATTTAGGACTTATTAAAATATTCTCAAAAATCTCTGTCAGTTTAGCTCAGTTTAGCTCATTTGAGCTCGCCATCAAGCACTAGTAGTTTATATTAAAACCTTAAAAAATCCTGCTAGCTCATATTAGCCAGCTATCTAAAATTAGCAATGAAAATTATGAATATTTAATCTTTCATACTTTAAAAAACCTATCCTATCACTACAGTTTGTGTTAGCTAGCTCGCTAATAAAGTCTGTGAAAATATATGCGCTTGCTATAGATGAATGCTAATCATGTCCTTCTGCCTACTTGAAGATTTCCAGAACTTACAGACATGCTTTCTGTGGTCTACAAAATACACACAGACCCTGCTGCCTCATGTGGATGGATTGATTGATTGTTTCCCCTCTATGGTTTCGATTTTTTAAAAAGCTGTTCCCTCTGCGATATGTAAGCGGAAGAGTGGACTCACTTGGGCACGGGTCCATGGCGCAGGATCTCAGTGCCAAAGGTTTGGATTCTAAACACAGTCCGATGGTGTTGTCGCGAGTATGACAGAGCACCTGTCTCTCTTGAGTTCCTTTGCCACACGTCACTGAACACTACAGGTACAATTAAGACACACACACACACACACACACACACACACACACACAGAAACCTCTGAGTTTGCAGAAACAAAGCAAAAACTGAACTGCTTATAGCATCAAATGTCACACCTCGAGTTCAGTGACAGCAGTTTTTTAAATTACTTTATTTATTTACATTATTTAGCTAGATTTTTTGCTAAAAAATAAAATTAAAAAAAGCTGATAACAAGAACATAATGTTTAAATAGGAATGGACAGAATTTATTCTCCATTTTAAGTTTAAAAGCCATTTCTGTGTCACTAGTCAAAAGTGGTAACATGAAGCACCAGTGCTAAACAAAATTGTGTTTTTTTGTCTTGATAGCCATGACTAAACACTAATAGTTAAGCATTAATAGGTAATTTGGTTATTCATTTATGTTTGTTGCTTATTCAGACCTTTGCAAGCCAAGAATTTTATGTCGCTGGACCTTTACAAATATTAGTTCAATACCTCTGACCTATAATATTGAATCCAACAGGTTCCTTTCTGCTTTGTCTGAACTGAAGCGTAAGCCAGATTTCAAAAGCCTATTGAACACCATGAGTGAAATAATGTGTGTATGTGTGTCAAGTTATTGCACCTGTGACCACGGCCCCAGTTTCCACTCAGCAGGACAGAGCATGCGGTTGCAGTCGCGTCTCGCCTCAGGACGTTCATCATTGCAGTATCGACTCCGGATTGACTTGAACTTTCCATCTCTGAGTGGCTGAACGCAGCGCACTGAGCGTGTCTGAGTCCCAAACCTACCACAGGACTTACTGCACTCACCCCAATCTCCAGTCACCCAGCTACAACACACACACAGACAGAAGGCATTTATTATAGAAAATAGTTATCACAATCCTTAAAAAAGTCACTAAACCCAGCAGCTCTACCAGTTTCAGCTATAATTCATGCCTTCATTCTAATACTTTATCATTTTTACATGGGTCAGTATTGTGGATGCTTCTCGTAAACTGGTTTAAAAAGTGTGTGTAATTGTTTTATACAGCGTTTTTTGTAATAGTCAGAGGTAAAGTAGCTTTAAGTTTTCCACCATGGGAAAGTCTTCAGTCCTGGAGGTTTCTCAGTAACATAACAAGCTGCAAGTTTTTTGTCTTATTAACTTAAAGACAGAGAAAAAAAAGAGGCTGGGGAGGGAATGATTGTTTATATGTGTTATAAGTGGTAACAGGAAATAATTATCATTAAATGTAACTATAAATGGATAAAACAGTACATTTTGTCTACTCTTTCATAAATATGCGTATCTAAACTTATACCATAATAACAATAATAATAATAATTAAAGCTGCAAGCAGCATTTCCGGGGGCCAAGCACCCAGACACGGTGAGCCACACATTCACAGACACGCTACAATTGTTGCTTAAGCAATCACAGGAAAGCAGAGCCATAACTTTAGGCAAAGGGATTCAAGAGTGATTGTAGTTTCAGTCATGATGTGTATGTTTTGACCACAGACAGTGGTGGAATTCTCTGACTGTAGGAGGAAAGGTCTAGATGAACAAATGGGAAGCAGGGTGGCACTGCTGCAGCATTGTTTAGACAGGTGTCAAGATCATGTGAGACAAATTTGGTTAAGATTGGACAGAATTTGGAGCAGAAGCACCAAAAATGGCAGTTTGAGCATTTTTTAGCATGTTATTGTTACTTTTGACCAGTAGGTAGTGCTGGCACGAAATTTGTTCCATAGCCTCATGTCATCGTCCTGAAGATGCCTACCAAGTTTTGTATCAATGTGCAAAGTCGTTGCTGAGATACAGCCTCACATCCTGTTTGGCGGCTTTGCCATCAGATTCTTTGGCCCATTACGGACAAACCGTTTGGAATATTCAAAATTCTTTAGATAATTTTTGTGAGGCTTACTCTGATGATGATATGTGCCAAATTTAGTGAAGATAGGAAAAAATCTGTAGGAGAAGTAGCGAAAAAACTGTTTTTGACAAAATCTGATATGGCGGAAAATCTAATTGGGGGAAATTGACGTCATAGGAAATACGGTTCAAAAGATATGACCAAAAATATACTTCCAAATTAGGCCCAAATTTGACCCGATGGTGGCACTACAGCGTTGACTGCCCAATCAGTCTGCCAAATTTCACAACTTTTTACCAGACGGTTCTATGGGCTCTCATAGACACCCTAGCCAGAAGAAGAAGAAGAAGAAGAAAACCTAGAATAACAATAGGGTTCCTATGCACCTTTGATGCTTGGCCCCCTAATAATAATAATAATAATAATAATAATAATAATAATAATAATAATAATAATTGTTGTTGCTGCTGTTGTTGAACATTATTATTATTATTATTACTATTATTATTATTATTATTATTATTATTATTATTATTATTTAACAATATCATTGCCTGTGTAAAACATAACATACACACACACACACACTTACGTACATGGGCTGAGCACATTCTCGTAGGTAGCAGTCTCTGAAAATTACAGAAGGTTTTTTTATTTTCTCACAGAAGCGCCGATGCACCAGCCTCATGTCAGCGTTCTTACGGCAACCATAGCGTGTCATCTGTGTGCCTGATACACAGAATTGAGAAAACACACACACACACACAGAGCTGTTTATTATGCAATGGCTGCATGCTAAGGTAAACACACCCACACATTACAGTTTTAAATAGATTCTCATTTTCTACCTTTACTTTTTTTCCACAGAACACACAAAACACATGTGTGCTGTTAGGATGTAATACCTGTCCCGCAGGTCTTGGAACAGGGGGTCCACTTCTTGACCACCCAGGAGTAGGGCACTGCATTGTCAGGCACCATGTTGTTCTCGTTGGCTCTGTCGCTCAGCTGGTCAAAATCGGTAATGTACTTGATTGACACCTTCACCCGTGCTGAGCTGTGCATCCGGATCTATCAAATAAATGTACAAGCATGCTAGAATGTGCCTGTGCCTAGACATACAGTGTCATTATGCATGTAGAGTGACATAAATACGCCTCCCACATGCAGTGTTTGCTGGTTCTTATGGCTTAGCAATGGGGGCATCTTTTAAAGATTCTGTCCTTTTTATTCTCTCCTCTTTTAATGTAAAGTGGGCGGGGCTAATCATGGGTAAACCTTGGTACTTTCAACAAATACAAGGCTGAAGTCACTTGCTCCTCCCACAAAGCCTTTATCAGAACTATGCTTTTGTAGTATTTTGATGTAACAAATACTTTTAATCTGCATGTCTACAGTATCCAGGTGAGATTATCCACTGAACAAGTGTTTTTAGGAAGTGTAAATCTTAGCAGAAGAAGAAAGTGAGTGATTACGTTTGCTGATTTTATTCTGAGGGTCTTATTGAAAATCAATAGTGTGCTTACCATGATAACGACATCATTCGTCAGAGGTCCGTTGGTCTGAATGGTGTCTTTGTAATTCTTGTTCTCGTACTGCCACTCCAGCCCTTTCTCAATGACTGAACGGGTTTCTGGGTAATCTCCATGAGAGTTTAGGAAGAAATCACCGGTTGCTTTGTTCTTCACAGCTGCACAAACACAAAAAAAACCCAAACAAAAATCATATCACACTTAGCGATACAATCAATGAGCCTCCTAATTTCTACCTGCTGAAATTCTGTTTAGATTAATTCTGTATAGATTACCTAAAATATTAGCTGTTCCATTGAGTTCCTGGATAAGCAGATGTCTCGCTCCTCTAGGAATTTCAAGCACTTTAATAACACCTATGAGGCCAAACCGCAAAACACATTTTGAAGTTGCAAAAATGCTATGAACCGTCCAATTTATTCAAATAGTTCAGATTTCTGTTAAATGAAGCCCTACCTTTCTTATCAGCGAAAGTGAAGTTGAACCTGTGAGTCTTGCACCTGGTTCCATCCCCCCCACACACGCCGCACTTGTCCTCCTGAAGCGGTGAACCCACAACGTTCTCACAGCCCACTTTCTGAAAAGAGAGAGAAATACCATGAGCAAATAGCAAATCACACACACACATACGGGCGCACATATGCCAACAGACTCACCTCGCACTCGCCATACACACACATGCTATAGGGGTCTTTGTAGGAGCAGCGAGTGCCCGGTTCCACCAGCTCCTGCATGTTCACCACCACTCGTGTCTCTTTGGACTGGCAGTACAAGGTGCAGCGCTGTTTAGCTACAGGACAGGAAACAGGACCATTAATAATAAAAATAAACTGATATATTTAAGGAATTCAGGAATTCAATAAAATGCACTTTAAACCTGTCTCAACGCACTACAATGTGATTTAGTATTGGGCAAAACTATTTGACAGAGAGTATTAGCTTTGAATTGGGGAAGACCACTCATTTTTCTTGGCAGGTACAGAGGCCATGCCTCTTTTACTGTACTGACAGATGCAGAGTCCACACCTCCTTAAATGAAACTGACAGGCACAGAGACCTCACCTTCTTCACTTGGACTGACAACTCATAGAGGCCATGCCTCCTTCACTGGGACTGACAGGCACAAGGACCATGCCCTGTTCAGTAGGACTGAAGGGCACAGAGACCACACCTCCTGGGTACTGACAGACAAAGAGTCCATGCCTCCTTCACTGGAGTTGACAGACACAGAGACCATGGCACCTTCACTTGTACTGAGATGTAGAGGCCACACTTCCTTCACTGGGACTGACAAGCAAAAAGGCCACACCTCCTTTACTGGGATTGACAGGTACAGAGGCCACGCCTCTTTCACTGGGGCCGACGAGTCACAAAGGCCACGCCTCCTTCACTGGGACTGGCAAGTCACAAAGGCCACGCCCTTGTCACTGGGACTGATAAGTCATAAAGGCCATGCCTCCTTCACCGGGACTGACAGGCCCAGAGACCATGCCTCCTTTACTAGGACAGGCACAAATTTTTTATTGAACTCACTGAGCATGTGTAATACATCGACAACTAAAAGATTCTTTCTAGCTCAGAATACTGAGACCTCGAGTCTGCAATCACAACAGAATATGGATAGTGATTGGTCACCGCTACCTTTTCATCCTGGATGATAATTGGCTAGCAGATATAATCGTATTTGCAAGGCAGCTTCTTGTGATTATTACTTTTTAATGATCAAAATCATACGTGACCTCTATTGTGTACATAGCTTTAAAAAGTAACTTATTTCGCCATTTAGATAGCAGGCATTACACTCAAGAGTAGCTTTAACATAAGTCCCTTAAAGTTCTGCGATACTACAATTCCATATAGTCTTTCCTAAATGAGGTGACCGTAACATCTCTATCGATGCGTCATGCCAATTTGTTTGATCAGACATCAGCAAACACGTGGTTTGTTTGTTTCTGACCCCATCCCTGACAAATACTCACATATTAATTTCTTATTACAGTAGGTGTTACTTTGGTGTTTGCAGGCTGCCAGTCAGGGACATGGGAGGAGGCAATCCCTGCAGATTTGCTAACATACCTGGAACTGAGTTGCATCAAAAATCCATTCATCTGTTATTGATTTGACACATTCTGCTGTCTGGCATCAAATCTGTATGACTCCAAAAGTCCCCGCTTAGCTAAGATCCACTTTGGCTGTTCCAACAGTGATCATGAGATCCGGACTCACAGCTGAGGAGTTAACGGTTCTGTGGAGATTACACATACTACAGGCACAGCCTGTTCGAGAAACTCAAGCTTGCAGAGGAAGCTGATGTAAGGAATAAAACACTTGGGGGCATGCTGTTATCTGAAAATAATTAAAGGTGGGTTTGTGTGATGTGTTATCACCACAAAGTTGCTTACTTTTCAATAATACATCTGAGTGTTTTTACCACAGAAATTTGGCAGCATTACCAAATGTTTATTTATTAAAGGATGAGACGTTGTACACTTTATACATTTATGGTTACATTTAATGTTGGGGAACATCTGCAAAACAATTTAGTTTCTGTTATCACTTACATTATAACAGCTATAAACTGGTCATTATAACAGCTATAAACTGGTCATTATAACAGCTATAAACTGGTCATTATAACAGCTATAAACTGTTCATTATAACAGCTATAAACCCTCACCAGCCTCTCTTTTTTTTCCCTCACAAAGACTTTTTTTAAAATCCATCTGGCATACGAGTGCCTGTGTAAGTTGTTACTATAGAAGTGATAATGTATTACAACAAGCTCATTAATAGAAAGATGCAGTTTGTCTTGAAAAAGTGTACTCCCGTCTCACACACACACACACTGTTCCCAGCTGACAATGTTCAGAAGCACTTCTTACAAACCGTAAAGCCTCTGTCACTGGCACTGACAGCCACAGAGAAGAAAGGAGGAGAGAGTGAGAGTGAAATGCCTTCTGACTGGTGAAAACAGTTTTTAATTGCTGCAGCTGCATCGTAAATATTGAGTCTGGTGCACTGATTGAAACTGGCAAATCTTTACAACTCAACAGCATGTTATCAAAAAAAAACATAACATCTTTTATATCAGAACAGTTAATAATGATGAAATCATGGGACACATGAAAAAAGAATAAGGAACTAGTATATTTCTGCGGCTTGTAACTATCACTTGAGCTCTGCGTCAAATCAATATCACTTTGCTAAATCCTACCAGATGCATTTGAGCTCCAAAACTGGGCTCGGGGTATAATAATAATCCAGGCATGGAACTCTACACACATTCTGCTGTTTTGCTGTCAAATCTATACAACTCCAAAAGTTCCCGCTTAGCTAAGATCCACTTTGGCTGTTCCTGTCGTGATTGTGAGATCCAGACTCACAGCTCAGGAGTTAACGGTTCTGTGGAGATTACACAGCCTGCTCAAGGAACTCAAGCTTGCGGAGGACGTCGATGAAAGACAAAAGGAGGCATTAGAGCTGGCAGCTGAAATGTGATAATATTTTCACCCTTTCACAGTTCTCTGGAGCCGAAAACATGCAACAGGGACAGATTTATAAGCATCTGTTAAAACAGAGCCAAATCAAGCTCAGAAGGGGGTCTGATATAAGGCTTTTGGTGACGAGCTCAAGATTTTTCATAGCTTGGACATGAAGACAGGGCTTTTCAGTAGCATCTAGACCACTGCCTTTAAACATAAGTGACTGCCTTTAAGCCCTCTCCCCCAAAAAAATCAGGGATAGAAAATGTGGACTGAATAAAGAAAATGCTTTTTTATTTCGCTTTACGTTACATATGATTATAAAACCAAAAGACCATTTTAAGCATGATAAATTAAACAATATTGAATAATAAAATAATATATTGTTGCATGAACAGTAGCAGTTGTAATGATCACATTATTCACAGCAAATTTGGTTTGATTTAAAAATATGGCTGCCGCCTTCATTATTCGGCAGTTTATAAAATAGCACAGCACAATTATTATTATTCCTTTTATTCTGTTAGTTGTGCACATATCTTCTTACAATGTCCAGCAATGTCCTCCATGTCAAAAAAAGGTTTCAGACACTTTAATATCATGGTACTATAGAATTAATTAATAGTATCATATTTTTGTATTTAATATTGGCCTCAAATGACATTTAATAGTTAAGACACGCCTCTGTTTTACTCAAACTCCACCCCACATGAATCACTCTCTCACAACGTCTGAGTAGTGCTGGAGTTGCGTTGGAGGTCTGAATACCTATGTGTTTGATTTCAGTGCCAAATCCTCACTACTTTCTTTTAACTCAACTCTGAATAGTGTCTATATTGCTTGTTGTGTCTATTTATAGTGTCTGTTTGGTTACTTACGGTCAGGGTACTCATAAGGCAGCCAGTGGTGTTTCACGTTGTGGTACTCAAACTTGCTGTCCATGGAGCTGCACTGCTCGGCCCTGTAGTCCCGGTAAGGGTCCTCACACTCATGAGTGTTACACACCCGGAACTGGTAGTTTGAGCCAGGGCAGGTGCGTCCACCATTAGCAGGACTGCAGACGATGGAAGAAGAAAAATAATAATAATAAGACTTAAAATAAGTGCTTCATTATCGGCATGACAACCTTGACAACAACATGCTCATTTGGTGGAAAGTAAGCTCCACCAATTTAACAGAAAACTCCACCCAGAATCAAATTAAACATGTTTATATTGACATAATTTGCAAAAGTGTGTAGCGATTCTGGGGCTAGTTCTTTTGGTTGGTGCTGTATTTTCGTTATTTCTCTGAGAAGTCAGCGACAGGGTTTTGAACAATCCCAAACATAAGGTATAACATTCAGGTTTTCCTGTTAGGTCCTGAAAACAAAACAGCAAGAGCTTCCTTTCTTACTCGCAATTTTTCAAAGACGTTCAATGTCATATTACTGAGAAATCTAACACTGAAGTAGTGGAGAAGTTCATGCAGACTAGTTTCTAGTGGGTTGTATTTTCCAAGAAACTGGATGTTTGCATCACATGATCGCTTCCTTATATATCTAATATTAAATGCTGACAAATGAATAACTGTAAATGATTAGCAGTTTGAATAAAAAAAACAATTAAAACTTTTACAGCATTCATTTATCAGAATTTAACATTGGATATTTAAGGAACTGGCAGTGATACAACTAGTCATTATTTATAGAAAACTAAAAGCTGATGATATTGTGCATATGTGAATATAAAGTAATGCTTTATAACTGTAGCTGCATTTATAATGGCTCCTTTAGTCAGCCTGCAGGATCTCGCTTTTCTTAATAATTTTTTTCTTTCTCCTTCTGAGAATGCTTTCCCAGGTAGCATGTGTATTCAAGGTTTTACCGCCCAGACCAAGTGTATGGTTGAGCGCCTATTCTAAAGCATTCATTTTTTGTTTCATGATTCATCAATGCGAATATATTAAAATGTGTTTAAAATAAAAATGTATTTAATATCTGGGGGAGGGTCACTGATAAGCACGCTAGACTAAACATGAAAAGTAACAGCAGTCAAACTTCTCTTTTTCAATGCAAGGCGACATCTGCATAGAAAATCACAAACGTGTATATGGACAGGACTAAAATTAACAGACGACTGTTGAGTCTGGTGAAAAACAGTAGGTGATTCAGGCCGTAATTTTCGTTTTCCAGATGGAAATAAAATCACAGAGTAGTAACTGTAAAATAAGAAATTACCCCAGGACCCCACGTACATTCAGTTCTACCCGGATAGTGCTTAAGAAGTTCATTATAAAATGAATTATGGATGCCACTGAAAACCACATGTTAATTATAAAGAATGTAATAACAAAGTCGTTCATGGTGGAATCTTCCTTTAAGATTTATGTGCCCAGACACACACATACCGTGGATTGTCACAAGCGCGAGTGCGGAATTGTAGTCCTCTGCCACAGGGCCGATTGCAGGCACCGTACTCACTCCACATGCCCCAGTTCCCATCTCGCTTTATGATGTCTGGAGTCAGCCACACACAGTGTCCTTTAAAACAGTGCTAAGACCAAGAGACACAAAGACCGAGAGACACAAAGTAAACACAAAAAATTCGAATTGTGTGATAAGAGAGCTGTATTTTGCAGATACATATTTGTGCACGTGACCAAGAGCTAGCACCTTGCCATCCCCACATATCGTGCCATCAATTGGTGGTCCTTTTTTGGTCTTGCAGAAAAAGGGATTGTCTGGATGAGCACACCACAGCTGCTTACATGGGTCAAAGGGGCGGTACTGAGGGAGAACAAGCACATGCAAGATTATTGCTGAATCGAAGCAATCGCTTCTATTCAGGGACAGAGTAACAGATAATATGACAGCAACACTTGAAGGCAATCTGTTATAAACTGGTAAATTCTTCAGTGGCATTTATCTTAGATATTTGAGATCTACAGCTGCAGTAACACTTTTAAACACATCCACTCAAGACGTTCTTATGACTATTTTTAATTAATATTTTAGTCTTTTCTATAAGAGGGAATCAAAACTATGAAATGTATAATATGATATGATATAATACAATATAATATAACATAATATAATATAATACACACTCACAGACTGGTCTTATGCCAGACTGGTTTGAGTTGACAGAAAGGCTACGATACCTCAAATAACCACTTTTTACAAACATAGTGTGCAGAAACGCATCTCAAAATGCACAACGTGCCAAAGTACAACAGCAGAAGACCACACTGGGTTCCACTTCTGTCAGCCAAGAACAGGAATGTGGGGATACAGTGGGTACAAACTCACCAAAACTGAACAGATGCTTTTCCAAACTTCCAAACTAGAGATTGCTTTTTTTTCCATAAAAATAACAGTGGTCCTTAAAGAGTTACTGTCTGAGTTAACAATGTGTAAAATATACAAAAAGCTGTTTCATGCGGAGCAAAACATAGCAATGAAGAACAAAAAAAAAAACACACATTTTCAGTCATGGTGATTCTGACAGCGTTAGACCAACATCACAGTGAGCTTACAAATGTTAGCTAGCAATGCCACATGACCACCACTTAGGTTTAGACATGAATCGGAGCAAAAGTAGATAGATGAATGAAAATCAAATTATTGTTTTCTTCTGGAGCTGTTGGAAAGGGTTTGTCTCTCAAAAAAAGACAAGCTATATTTTTTTGTCATTAATTTCAAGAGAAGCAAAGAGACAATGGTTTATAGCTGTTATAAGTAATGACAGGAAGTACCTTTTTAGGTGGCTGCTCAACAACATTAAATGTAACTATAAAGTGATTAAAAGTACAACCTTTTATACAATTATAAAAGCACATTTGGCCATCAATATTCATGCCATAATAATATATTAATAGATACAATAATAAACTACAAATTTATGAAAGTATAAAATTGAAAGCAGTTATAAAATAACTGCTTAAAGTTTTGTAACTAAAACTAATGTTTTAAATAATATAGTGCATATAAGGATTTTAAAAATAGATTTCACAATTTAGATTTCACAAAAATATAATACATATAAAATGAATTCATTGAAAAAAAAGTACTTAAAAGTGAATTTTGTTAAAGTGTGACTAAATTCATGTTCATAGCACAATGTGCAAAATTATACAAGAAATAAAATAAATAAAGTAAACTAAAAAATAAACACAAAAACTATTTCACAGTAATAATTAAAACAAAATTAGTATAATTAATATTGGTTTAAATTTTTATTTGAAGAATGATCAAAGTCTACTTTCCAGAATTGCATGTTAATATATTTTTAGCATATTTTATTTAAGTGCATAAATTTGTTGTTTATATATTTTACACTTAAATTTACAATACTACATAGAATTCAGTACATTTTAAATACAAGGTGCATTTATGTTTTTACTAGGGACTCTTGAGCATAGCTTTGGGGATGTAGCATTGCAGAGAACATTAAAAGCAGGGATTGTGTTTGTGTGTTTTATTTGAGCTTTAAAACAGCTACTTTCAGCTAACGTCCACCAAAATCACTGACTACATTTGAACTTCAGCTTCAGCATCAGTCATAAACTTTCATGTCAGTGCATCACTAATCATCAGAGATTAATCAAACATAACAAGATACTGAAGATGCTGTAGGGAAAACGTATGAAGGCTAAAAAACAGTTTAAATGATAAATGGACTGTGTATAAATTGGCCACATGATATTTCAAGTTTATTCTAAACAGTGTGAGTACTATGTTTGGAGTCAGCTTGGTGCAATGTGACAGAAATAATACATCACCAAATCAAAAAATGTAATGGAATAATGACTGGGATAGACACAGGGAGGCGTGGTCATGTGGCTGGTCGATGCCTTCCCTTACCTGTGCTCCTGATGGCCCCACCTTTTGCAGCTAAGGGAACGGTTTGACAAGAGAGTAAAGCACAGTCCATGCAGAAGTGTGCACTGCCTGAGAACACTTATTTAAAAAACAACCTAGAAATGAAAGCTGCATCTGGTTGTTTTGAATTAACTCGAACCCTATCCTATACATATATATATATATTCTCAATTCTGAATGGTCAGAAGGTGTTGATTAATTTTCCGTAACGGCAGCTTCTGACTGTAATTCAAATCACAGGTTTATATTAATATGCTTGTTCTGATAGGGTATAATTTCTATAGTAACAAATTAGACAGGGACTTTACAAACTACAGATTAAAAAATGAGAGTAATCATTGATATGGTGAGGATATGGTCTGTGGGGAGACGTTTATATAACATTTAAGGAAGGAGTCTCCTGGGTCAGAGTTTTGTAACAGCTAGAAGTAAAGCTGTAACTTTAAGTTTTATAATATGATAAGTTGTCATGGCAACAAGCTGCGCATCTTGCCTTATTAACTTCAAGAGAGTGAAGGAAACAATGGTTTATAGCTGCTATAACCTATTTAATAACTTGATTGGCGGATGATCAACAATATGGAACTGTCAGCTATAAATGTATACTATAAATGTAACCATAAACGGAAAAAAGTATGATGTCATTCATTAATAAATAATAAATTGTTGTTGGCAAATTGCTGTGGTATAAGAGGAATAAAACACTTCAATGAATCAAGTTTGGGTTGGTAACATTAACTCCACTTCACAACAAGTCACATTACACCACCCTGTTGTTGATTATTTTCCTCTATGACCTCAAGCGGTTTTCTCCTCAATAACAGTATATTATTTAATGTGTGCATCTGTACTGTATGTGAAATGTGTGTGTGTGTGTGTGTTCCTCATACAGTTCCTGGATCATTATCTGTTTGATTACTTGTTAGTCTCAGTCTCAAAGGCCCCGCCCACAGACCTGCTGATGTAGACTTATAATGCATTATAAGTGGCAGCATGTATAACATCGCAGTGTGAACAGTCTTCATCGTTCCACGATGAACCATGACTGACTCGAAATGAAAAACCTATCATGATCAGACGATGGCCGTGGAGTTATACATGCTCACAGCAGTCCTAAGATGCCGCAGGAGCACTCCATAATGCATTATAGTGTCGGGGGCAAAAGTGTGTTCGTGTGTGTGTGTTGGGGGACAGGTCACCCACCGCTGTGCACATCATGTATCCGGCGCCAAAGTCAAAGCGACACTGTTCATTCATGGAGTAGTGTAGGCCTGGCAGCTGGGGCAACTCCTCCCATGTGTGCTCAAATGGATCGTCCCTCAGGCAGTCATATGAGCTGCATATGGGAAAATAATAATAATAATAATAATCATAATAATAATAATAATAATAATAAATAAGATAAAATAAAATTAAACAATATATAAAATTTCATAATTATACATGACTGTGTGTCTTTATGCAGTATGGTGAGTCCACTTGTTTCCTTATAATGTGTGTGTGTGTGTGTGTGTGCATGTGTGTGTATGTGTATACGCTCACTGTAAATAGTGGCCCAGCTCTTGCTGACCAGTGGAAGTGCTGTGCGTGTGTGTGCACGTGTGCACGTTTATACGTGTGTGTGTTTGTGTGTGTGTGTGTGGGTGGGTGTGTGTCTGTGTGCGTGTGTCTGTGTGCATGTGTATGAGTAAGTGTAAAGCTCACTGTAAGTAGAGGCCCAGCTCCTGCTGACCAGGGGAATCGGTGTGTGTAACTCTGTGTGTTTGTGTGTGTGTATGTGTGTGTGTGTGTGTGTGTGTGTGTGCATGTGCGTGCACATGTGTGTATGTAGAAAAGCTCACTATAAGTATCGGCCACTTTCCTGCAGTGGTGGAAACAGAGTGTGTGTGTGTGAGTGTGTGTGTGCTCACTGTAAATAGCGGCCCAGTTCCTGTTGGCTACAGCGGGACCAGTGGAATCTGTGGAAAGCGGCCTGTACCAGGGGAGCCATGATGCTGCCCATCTGCACCTCATCCCCACAGCGATTCCCCTGACCATCATGCTCCATTCCCAACCTGCAACACACACATACACACACACACACACACACACACACACACACACACATCTGATTTGTAAACCATTTCTATTATGTTTTTTAATCATTTTGTTTTGCATAAGCATGGCACACACTTGAGTCAGTGCCAGAACTATTACTGGTATCTTCATGATCCTCAGTGAAGACAGTAACATGGCAAAGTGTAGCATAATTGTAAAGAGGAGTTTAGGCATGTTGTCAGGTGTGCTGCTGCGATGTCCTGACAGAACTTGCAGCAAATGTGTTTTCTGCCTTCTTTGTCATCTACAGAATTTGTATTTTAATGAGTGTGTATTCTGACAGCCAACAATACAAAATCTAAAATCCATAACGCAAAAAAACCCCAAACAAGAACAGAGATACAGAGACAATGGCAAATACAGAAAATGACACAATCTAACTTTGTATTATTTAGTTGTAATAATTTATTATTCGATTAGTTTAATAAAGTCGAGAGCATATAGAAAGTGTGAGAGTGTGATTTAAATGGATTTCTGAGAGTTCCCAGTTTATTGTAAAAGTGTGTAAAAGAGTGCAGTAGGACAGATACTCACACATGACCGGTCTCGTGGGCCACTACGAAGGCAGAGGAGAAGCCGTCCTCATGGTTCAGAGTGCAGCTTCTGACTGGATGGCACATACCAGTCACAGGAGCATAACCTGATTAAACACATCACAATCTGATTTAAGGATTTTGGTATCTTACCATAAACACAATCAACACTATAAGATATTAGGACTATCAGTGGACATGCATCCATCCAACCATTTTCCATACCACTTATCCTACACAGGGTCGTGGGGGAGCCTGGAGCCTACCCCAGGGAACTCGGGGCACAAGCAGGGGGACACCCTGGATGGGGTGCCAACCCATCGCAGGGCGCAATTGCACACAGATTCACTACGGACAATTTGGAAATGCCAATCAGCCTACAATGCATGTCTTTGAACTAGGAGAGGATACCAGGAGGAAACCCCCGTAGCATGGGGAGAACTTGCAAACTCCATGCACACAGGGCAGAGACAGTAATTGAACCCTTGTGTGTGTGTGTGTGTGTGTGTGTGTGTGTGTGTGCGTGCATGTGTGTTTTCTGTACCCTGCATCCCTGTTGGTCCGAACTCTTGGCGGGTAAGGAAAATGGCGTGGTCATGGTAGTCTTTGTCATTAGCGTCCTTCCTCTGCTGCTCGAACGCCCAGCGGCACACGTTCTCCAGACTCTGAGACGGGTTTCCCAGCTCGATCAGATTCGTGGACTGGAATCAGACAAAAGAATATCATTCTTATTAAATTATTAAGCAGCTCCCAAAATCAAATTCTCAAATCAGAGAGCAAAAGACGTCTGAATACACTGCGCATATCTTAAAATATAGTGAAGTGTATCTACAAAAATATATGATTACCTATTCCTAGACATTTTCACTACTTTCAAGCTTGAAATAGTCATGTTCTATTAGCAGATCAGTTTGTGCAGTGTATGTCTCCTAGTTTGTCCAGACTCATGGACTAAATTCAGAAGAATTACAACTGAAGTTCATTATAAAAGCTGCCTGAATCGTTTCATAACATCTGGAAGGAAAACGATCCCTCTGAGCTCAAATATCAATCTGTTCTGGTATCACGTTCCCTTGTTCTTGTCTCGTAGTATCTTAAAAATCAGTAGTTTTCTCAAATTTGGGTGGTCAGGGACTGCAATTCTCAGCAGCTCTTCATGCCCATAGGTAGTTTATTAACAGGACAACAAGTTCAATGACTAAAAAAACATGATGTTGTCCATAAAATCTGTATCAGATTCCTGCTTAATACTGCAAAGCCACAGAAAAAAAAAAAAAACCACACACACACATTCAGTCTTTGTTTAAAGACACAGATTCAACAGAATCCTATCTGTTACCCCCTTTTTTTCTTAACATTAAATTTGAAAACACTACATTAAATAGTTCACACAGACCACACTGCCGTTCCAAGCTGAAGACCATTCAACTCATGGATTCAAAACATTAGACAGTAATTCAACTTGTGCTGTGACGTGGCCACCGCAAGCAGAAGATCCTTTCCAGATGTGTGTCCTGAAACTGCCTTTCTCCCTTTCCACTCCACCGAGTTCATGGACTTAGGGAGCTGAACGCTAAAAACAAGTGCAGTCATTGCGTCTGGCCAGTAGAGAGCGACGTTGCTGTGGTGAAGCCAAGTGCTGAAACCTGAACTCACACCAAAGCTGTCACTCTTAACATCACTCCTAGTGTTAATCACGCTATCATCACTTATTAAATTAGCAGAAGACTATTTTAGTAAGTGCTTACTTAATAATTCAACAGAAGAAGAAGAAGTATCTCACTGTGCCTGGTTTCATGGCTTAATACATTGTATTTTCCAGCTTTATTCCACACACCAATGGGGTAAATAATAAACTCATTATATGTTTAGTGATATTGTTCCATAGGGAATTCTGGGTACAAACTGAATATTGTTAATATTGTAAGGATGATGTTTATATCTCCTTCAAATGTTTAAACATCTGTATGTTGTCACCACAGGAAAGTCTTCAGGACAGAGGACTCGGTAACATGACAAGCTGTGTTTGTTTTGGTCTTCAAGAGCATGGAAAAAACAGAGGCTGATGAGGGAACGACTCGTTAGCTGCTATAATGTAAGTGTTAACAGGAATTAACTTGTCTTAGAGATGGTCCACAAATGCAACTATAAATGGATAAAAACTTCAACATTGTTCTTTAATGAACAGAAAATTGTTAGCATTTTCAAATTGCTGTGTTGTCAGGAATAAAACACTTTGGGATGCGCTATTATTGAAAAATACTCAAATTCTAGGTAAAATTAACTCTGCTTTGTGCCAGGCCCCTTCGCATCACCCCACTGTTGATTATTTTCCTATAATAGCATTCCCCTAAGCTTTTAATGCTCTTCCAGATACATTTCATTAATGCTGCACAGGTTCATATGACAGAATATTGTCTGGTCTTTACCATTACGAAAAAACACACAGACTCTGATTAAGATCTAACTGGCTTTAACTCTCCATCTAATCTCTTTATCCTAATCTCCTAATCTCTGCTACTCTACAATCTGCCAAATACACATGCTCTCGTCTTCGCCCAAGCTTTTCTGGGGTGTGTCAGCTCAAGGACACTCTCTCTCTCTCTCTCTCTCTCTCGCTCTCTCTCCAGAGAGCAGATGGGAAGGCAACTGCGTGATGTAGGAACCTTGTTTAAGGTACTCGGGGTCACTTGGTTGATCAGTTTGCGCTGCTGCCGCCAGCAACGGTTGCCACAGTAATTGGGGATGATGGACAGCCTGCTGGTGAGACAGGCAGGGCTGCATGCTGATTGGGCCCGAGGAGGCAAAGGCATGTAGACAGGGCATGGATGAGAAAGAGAGATGGATATGATGGAATTATAGACAGGTATTTGTGACTAGTTATGTGATAGAATACGAGCGAAATGAGAGACAAAGATGGAAAAGGTTTAATAGTTTAGAGACAGAGAGAAGCAAAGCTCTGTAGAGGGTGCTAGATAGAAAGATAGAAGCAGATTTGGATTTGGCTGGCAGGTAAATGTGGGACAGTTCGTTATTTTGTTTAATCCAGAAAGACAACGGCTCCAAATCAGCACATGAGACGCCATCTGCCAGAGTGCTGTGTATGCTCGTCCAGAGTATCACATCATACTGTGTATCAGATATTATCCTGGGTTTTAAACAAGGTCACTGGGTGGGTTACAAAGTACAAAGGCCAAAAAAATCTGGACTTGGTCCAAATAAGACCTGCAATTTCAGAAATACCCCAAATAATGCTTTGAAAACCACTCTGCTTGGGCATGGAGGGCATAATCATAGGATCACATGACAATCATTCATCCATTTATTCATCTTCTGTAAGCAGTCAGGGTGGACCTAGAACATCCTTATCTTGAGAAGACTGAGTGCAAGCTGGAAATACGCCCTTGATGGGAGCACAATGCATACACATGGCCACCTCCTGTCGATCCACCAACTGACAGGTTTTTGCGAGCTGGGTAGAAACCAGATAACCAAGACGAAATCTACACAGACACGGGGAGGTGAACACAGGTGAAACTCTGCACAGAGTGCAACCCCAGCTCAGGATTGAACCCTGGAACTGTGATGAACCACCTGATTCACCATGACTTCCATATAATAATCACCACATTTCTAACAGTGATATTTGTCATTCTAAGGAATCTCTTCAATTATCCTTAGGCAATCTTGCAATTCTAGCTAGGGTTCTAGCTGCCTAAAGTTATATCTGCGACCTTCTGTGAAATAGAAAACCTCTGTTGTAGAACCTTTATTGGCAACCTTTATGGGCAATTGTCTTTAAGTATAGTGATATGATATTTTTCCATATTGCCCATCGCTGCGTGAAGGGTTCTTCAGTTGGACAACCCACAGAACTTTTAAGGGTGCTAGATGGGACTTAATAGAACATGGAAAAGTAGCTCAGCTTTTCCACAGAATGCCTCATCAACTGCAAATTAAGGCAAGAATTTGATGGATTACATGAAAAGTCAGAATATGTAACTAAGTTGAAAATATATTTCCTAGTTAAAAAAAATCAGGTCAGGTGGAAAGGAAGGAAGCTGAATGTGCAAATCTTCTCCAGAACCTGCTGACTGACCTTGAGTTGGTTCCTTTGGATGCTGAACTTCATTCTTCAGATCATGAACATAAAGCTCAGTCGGTGCTCATTCTTACGAACAAAGACAACCACGTACTGAGCCAAGTGTGTGTTTATGTATGCGAACGCCACTAAGATCAGATGGATCTTGGAAGCCCATCATGGTGGAGATAGCATTGGGGTAGTGTGTCACTTGATCTCACAACATCCTCTCATCTCATCTCCTCTTACACCAAGCAGGAAGAGAGGGAGATTTTACTGCTTCGTGTTCATGAATGAGGAAGGGCTATCATTGATTGTTTATCTTGCATCTACTTCCCAGAATGCTTTTCTGCATTCCACTGGGAAATGGAGTGGGGTTAGGTTCAGGGGGCATCAAGAAGCCAATTGCATAAAATCAGTGTTCTGTGTGCTTTTGGTGCAGAGCTGTGAAGGTGTGCTACTTTGAAAATGCTCCCTCTGGGAACAACATGCTTTTAGTTCCTGTTTGCTCAGTCCATCTGAAAAACATGCCTTAGTGCTTGGACAGTGTCCATTTGAGACTGAGTGTGTGTGTGTAAGAATGAGTGAACAAGTGTGTAAGAGAGAAAGAAGTACCACAATACTGTACTACATTGGTATTATGGACAGCCATCTTCCAAGGTTCTTTGTTTTAGCCAAATAGGAAGGCAACATCAATTTTGGCTTAGGCAAGCTCATTTAAAATTTTAACAAAATAAAGTTTTAAAAATATCAAAATTGTTGATTTGTTTACTGTTTTAAAAGACATTTTGTGTGTGGAAATGTATATGCTAAAAGCCTTACCAGTGACTGATTTTAGCTAGCTGTGTGTGAACTGCTAGTGTAACTTGCTAGCTACATTACTTAGCTAGATATACGGCTAGCTTTGCTAGTCAGCCTGATATGCAACTATATCAACTAGATTTATGAAGCTAGCAAATACATTTATTTAGCTACATAAATATCATGTAACTTACATTCTATATAGATATCTTGTAGCTAATGTTTCAACAGTCATGTGGGTAGAGATTATTAAAAGCCTTTTCCAATGTTAAATTGAACTAATTTAAATGTGACTTGTCAGACAGTGTAACTTGCTAGCTGTATGACTTAGCTAGATAGCCAGATTTAGCTAGGTTAGTCAGATTGATATGACATACAACTGTATGTATAAAACCTAGTTTTGAGAAGCTGGCAAGCAATATTGAGTAACATTGCATGTACCAAACTACCAAACAATTTTAAGTAAATAAATATTTATCTAACAGTGAAAGCAAATGTCTTTTAAATATCTTGTAGCTACTGTAGCATATTAATGTTTTAACAGTTGTATTTGTGGGTGGAGATTGATAAAAGCCATGTAGCTAGGTAATGTATAGTATGTAACTTCCTAGCTACACGACTTAGCTGGATAGTCATGTAGCTAGTTAATCAGCTTGATATGCATTAAAACTGGATGTGCCTTGAGAAGCAAACAAGTAAATATTCTATAACTAACAGTGAATGTAAATGTCTTGTAAATATCTTGTAGCTAGCATTTTAATGTTTCAACTGTCATATTTGTGGGTGGAGATTGTTAATAGTTGATCTCACTGTTAAAATTTAGTTAATTTAATGTGACATCAGAGAGTATTTTACTTGCTAGATGGTGTTAGACAGCTAACTAGCTATAATAGCATAATCTCTATCAAGAAACGCTATCGAGATAGAAATAGAGATAAGTATGTAATACTACAATAATATAATAAATCATGATAACCAAATACAGGAATGAGTTGTTTGGCTAATATAATGTCAGTATTCTTTCTTGTATATGATAAAAAAAAAAACAGGCAAGCAGCTTGAAGCTTCCAGACTTCCTTTTTACCATTATGTCCATGCCTAAGCAGTTGTCTCAGATGCACCGTTAACCACTGTGAAGAATATGAATGGAGAATATGAATAGCATGCACAGTGACATGCTGATTTACCTTTTTGGCATCCACCAAGACAATCCGTACCAGAACCACGTTGATCCGCGCTCCCAGAGAATGGTCATGGTAGATTTCATTCACCTGGGGAGATAAAAACCAGACCTACATTTGATCCAGGGCTCACATTTAGTGAGGCAGAACAGAAAGTAGTTACCAAATTTATTATTGGGAAAATGATTTAGTCTAGCATGTAGCATAATTAGAAGCAAAGATTAAAAAAGATGAACTTCTTTATTCAGTTATTCACATAAGTTTCATAAATACATCAACAATGATGTTTTACCATATGAGATATTATAAATTAATAGTCATATATAGAGAGACATATTTCTGATGAATGGCTTTGTATTTAAGCAGGTGTATTATATTTTAAAAGTTTTTTTTTATTTTTTATGGTTGGTGTATTGTAAGAGTTGTTAAAACTAGAATCCTGGACCACGCTGAACACATAGCCAAAGAAAACAACACTCATAATTGTATATTGTGTTAAAAAATGTAAGCTCCAGTGACAATTAGTGTTATGTTATGTCCATCAACATTCACTGACAGATCAACAGACACAACACTTAGACATGTATACACAATATTTTAGTTAGCAAAATGACACTGATAAAATGAAGCAAGATGTACCTTCTCATTATTTTAATCATTACTATGATTTTGCAGTCATCTGCACTAGTCATCTACCCACCACCACTATAACATTCTCTACACTCAGACACTATGCTAGTTATAGGTGAAGCTTCAAACTTTGGTACAATGAAATGACTGGAAAATGGCTATGGCATTGGCTAATCAAAAAAAAAACCCAAAAAAACAGTACCATCTGCTTGTAAGCACATTCCAAAACAATACCTTCCAGTATTGTTTTTAACATTTCCCTCATCTGCTTGTCATCGCCATTTACTTTTCATTATGGCACGGACAGCCATTTCAAAATTTTATAGAATTTTTAAAAAATATTGGTACTTGAAAATTTTATGGATCGATTATGAGGATTAATCGTAAGGATTATGCGTGTGTGCAACTTCCTAACAGGACAAGGCTAAAGCCAGCAACAGATTTACCGGAGACCGAGTGCAAATGAAAAATATGTTTTTCAAAAATTACAATTTTTGAGGACAAATGGTTTTTATACAATTATTTTTGTTCATGTTGTTTCATGAAAGGTGCCAATAATTCTGAAATGACAATTTATATGATATTTTCCTATTTAGCCAATGTGACTCTTTAAATAATCTTATTCTTTAGGTTTATTTTTCTTCTGTAGTGTGTTCTTTTGTTA
This sequence comes from Pangasius djambal, assembly GCA_022985145.1. Classification (NCBI taxonomy): domain Eukaryota; kingdom Metazoa; phylum Chordata; class Actinopteri; order Siluriformes; family Pangasiidae; genus Pangasius; species Pangasius djambal. Next base: position 3,924,441 of record CM040981.1, on the reverse strand, counting down.
AATAAATAAATAAATAAATAAATAAATAAGTTTGTTGCTACACTCCGCTCCTGTTGTGCTGCAAGTGGTAGCTGATACATAGCTTTTTCATAGCTGATACACACTTCTGAGTCATTGAGGCAATGTTTAATCAGTACTGAAATACTGGGAATAAGAGACGACATAGATAACTGCACATTTCTCTATCGTGACCTCTCACACCTAAGCCTCACCCATCTTTACTTATTCAGTTCACTAAAGAATGGGACTGAAAGGATCCCCGACTGAGACAGCAACTAAGACAGGCAAATTGGCCCTGAAGTTCAGATATGGTGTCCTCTGCCTCCCTGGAAGCCTGCTAATGAGACACAGCGATATACACACAACCAGCAATAATGAGATTTATTACAGACTAGCCAGACTACCTGTCTGTTCTGCCATCTGTGTGTTTACTCATTCATCTTTTTTTGTTTTCTATATTCTCCTGTCTTCCCCTACTTCTCTTCCGTGTCACCAACACTGACATATGGACCTTGCCTGGCCATTAATGCACCTGATCACAAACAATATAATGATCGGTCACTCATCTCATAGCTGTTTCTGGTACACAGTCACATCCAGGGCTTGGAGCCACATTAATGCGAATACCTGAGAAAAAGGTGCCAAACTGTCTAGGCACTTTAGCAAGATGGTGCAAATATAAACACAACTCAGACCTGACACATGGCAACTACGGTAAGTAGGGAAAAAGATACTTAATAATGACATGTTTGTTAGACTAGTTGTAAAGTTGCATCTGTTCAGAATATTCACATAACAGGGGAAGGTAATGCATTACGTAAGGAGTAAAACACTTAGGCCTAAAAACTAATCGACGATGGGGTGTGTGAAGCCTGATGAGAGTTACTGCTACCACCCAAATGTTGATTATTTTCTTAACAAAGTCACATGGTTTATTCCTCTTAAATCACCAAATTTTGTCAGGGATTCATTTTTTTATTAATTAGAAAAACATCATAGTGTACCTTTCATCCAATATTTCATGTTGTGGAATGTCTGTGAAACAAGTAAGTTCCTGTTATCACTTATAAGAGTTATAAACAATCATTCCTTCGCCAGCCTTTTTTTCCTCCTCTTTCTTGAAGTTAATAAGATAAAGCACATAGCCTGTCAGGTTACCAAGAAACTGCAAAAGTTGACTCTTTTCCACATGGTGGAAAGTCCTGATGCTGGAGACTCCTTCCATAAATGCTAAATAAACGTCTCCTACACAGCACGTCAATGATTATAGAAAATGCCCAGGAAAAAATGAGAATCTAAGCTGTTATTCTCAAAACAGATGGAAATGTAGTTTACAATAAAAGAAGAAAAAAAAAAAACAATGGCAAAGTTCATGATTTCATATGTATGTCAATAAGTATGCAATCAGGGGAAGGAAAAAAAACCAATGGGGCTATACGGGGCAAAAAATAAAATTCTGATGTACTATAATACCACCTCAGGATGATGCAGGTCTCCTCAGTTCCCTGATTAGGTGAGGAAATAAATCATATTTGGTGAATCTAAGCCTATTTACTGTACCTTCCCTCATCATCATATTTAGGATAAGAAATCCTAGCAAATCATATTCAGTGCTTGGACCCCTAATAATTGTAATCTCCTCTATATCTACCATGTCAAGTTCAGTCAAACATGGCACTTTATATCTTGTTCACTACTGAGCTTTATTTCACTCCACATTATTATCGGTCATTATATCTGCCTGTAAATGCAGTGCTTGAGTACAGCCTGTTCCAACTCCTCCAAAATTATCTGCCAATTCCTTTAAATGGTAGATACAGGGATTTCCAATATTACAGGCCCAAACACATTTGGGGCTTGGGCCCCTAATAATGGGAATCTTCTCTATTTTATACCACTTCAAGTTTGGTTTAGTCAAACACAGTACATTGTACATGGTACTAACAAGCAGCCATCTGTGTTTAAATGAAAGTACTTGAGTTTGGCCTGTCGGTGCTTGGACCCCTAATAATAAAGAAGAAGAAGACTTTATTTGTCACATATACATAACAGGAAAAAATTTTTTCTTCACATATCCCAGCTTGTTAGGAAGTTGGGGTCAGAGCGCAGGGTCAGTCATGATACGGCACCCCTCCAGCAGAGAGGGTTAAAAGCTTTGCTCAAGGGCCCAACAATGGCAGCTTGGAGGTAATAGGGCTTGAACCCCCACCCTTCTGGTCAGTAACCCTTAACTACTGAACCAATTTAGACAAATGAAAATCTTCTCTATATCTATCATTTCAAGGTTAGTCAAACTCCGTACTTTTTGCATGGTACTAACAAGCAACCGACTGCGTTTAAATGCAGTAATCGTGTTTGGCCTGTTTGAACTGTTTGAGCTAAAACGATCTGGCGATTGCTTTAAACAGAGGGTTTGAAGTGAAACTTGATCTGTGACCTCTGATTTTGTGTCCCTGGAAGGGCATGGAAGCTTCTCACTGACCCCAACATTGACTTTCTGAATGCTAATGATCAGTAAATGAAAGTGGGCTTCCCCCAGCTTTACTTATGCAAGCTCACAGTCCACAGCACCCTAGGAAGGGCGTATTATAAGGACAGCTCTGGTGGTGATTCTTTTCAAGCCAAAACCTCAATGAACCCTGTCAAGCAGACACACGGCAAAACTGATTTGTCTATTCCAGAAGCTGCACCAGAACTCAGTAAAACTATTTTTAAGTATATGGCATCCATGACAGTATGCATTCTATACTGTCTTCTACACCGGGATGTGGCCCCAACCCAGCTCTGGCTTTCTTCCCCTCTCTCTCTCTCTCTCTCTCTCTCTCTCTCTCTCTCTCTGTATGTTAATGATTGTAAAAGTGCAGTTCTCATTAGTGCTGCCCTGTTTCCTGGCCTTGCGCAGGAGCTCAGAGTTTCATCAGTTACTCCACAGCCTACAGGTAACTAATGGAGACCTAGAGGTCGGCAAGTCAGAAAATCATTAATATCTAATTAATAATGCAATAGGGGCCAGTTGTGAAGACAGGGAATAAGGATGTGGGGAAAGCAGGAGGAAACTAAAACAGGAAGAAACCAAAGAAGATAGTGAAAGAGGGGTTAGATAACACTGAGGTAGCATGGGTATGGAGAACAAGGAGAAACAGTGCAAGAAAAAAAAAGGCAAAATACCCCCCAAAGGAACTTCAGCATACAAAGTGCCACATCAAATTCATCAAACCATCCGTATTTGTCTGGAAAGTGCTGCGGTCTATTCTTGATCTCATACAAAAGGTTCCCACCAGCGAGACAAATGTGTGAAACCTGGAAACATGCCATTTAAATATATCTCCAAAAGATACATAGGAGACAGCAAAGGAAAGAAGTTTCAGAAAAAGAGCAAGCGGGAAATGAGTTGCTGCATATCCACAGCTTAGGTGTAATTCCTTCAGAACCTCCTGACCTCTTACTCTTACTCCATTGTCCCATCCTTTTTTCCTTAATATGGTGGAGGAACATGCCACAGCAGCCTGTGCACATGGTCCACGTTCTCTCTGCCTTATTACTGAATGTCTGCCATTTTCACCTGACATTTTGGACTATTATTACCTGTCTGACATTTCAGCACCAGAACAACGTGTCTACAAAGAGCTGATTACATAATGCCCTCTCTGCTCACGCCTTGTTTACTCCAGAGCACTAATATGGAGGAAGCAATTAATATCGCCGACACGCAGTTCACACAATTAGTGCTGAGCGTGAAGGTTTGTGATCCGTTACTCATCCACTACTGATCCACTGACAGGATGTGAGTAATGAACTTGCTCCGAGTTCCCCATCACTGCATGTATGAATGTCGATGGCCTTCAAAACGAAGAAAGAAGAAGCTTGAGACTCTCCAGGGTGGTGTCCCTGGAAAGCTTTAGCAATAGGCTACAAAGGTTACTAGTTTGGTCTGACTCAGGGTTTGAATCACAGCTGTGTCATGTGAGGTCCATATTTGTGGGTCCATTATAGAGGAATACAGATGGCAATATATAAAGAGGGCAAGAAATATTTTACAACAGCTGCACAATAAACACCAATAAAGATTTTAATACCTACTAAATATAATGCTGCACACAATTTTTTGGCCAATTAACCAAACTGTTTAAACCATTTCTTCACTGAAAGTACTATTCAAACTGGACCATATGTCTAATTAATGTAGCCAAAGGATGACTATGTTAATTATGAGTCATTTTATGATGTATGCATGGCTGTCACTCCAAAAGTTCCATGTATACTAAGTACACATCATTAATTAATGCCAAATCTATACTGTACATGATGGATTTGGACAGGAATAAAATCCCATAGATACAGCTGTAATAAATGCCCCACCTCCCCAGTCTAGCAATCTAGCCCAAATACTGCTAAGGACAGGACACTTTAAAAAGAGTTTTCTTTCTTAAAACATTTGAGATGCAAATGAAACCATGAAGAGGAAAAGATTATGGAAAAATTGATTGTGGAGAAAAGACTACAACACCCAAAATGTATAGCTGTTTTTCAGTTGTATTTGGAAAGAAAAAAGTGCCAAAACATCAGCATAATGGAGAGAATTTCAGTAACCATAATAGAGATATTAGACGTCCCCTATGTCATTATACACTCAAAAATGTTCAAAATTTGTTTAAAAAAAAAAGTGTTGGTGTCCGATCCAGGGAATATTCCCACCTCACACCCAGTGTTTGGAATCCACCACAGCCCTGACCAGGATAAAGTGTTCACTGAAAATTGCCTTCACTGAAATTGTATTAGGAGGGAACTTTGATGTTAAATATGACCTGCAAAGATGGATGGATTTCACTTGCATAATAACATTTGACTAAAATGTGCCTCATGCCTCCCGAAGTGTCTTTATTAATCAGATGTAAATCTATTTTAAATGCATCTTGGGTGCATTTAAACCTCCATTTTTATGTGGACGTCATTGATTCTTCATCATTCCAATAATCCTGTTAAAGCTGCTTGTGCGTTTTTGTTTTTTTCTTCAGATCTTTGGCCTTGAGTTGTCTGAGATTAGGTCTATCCAGGTCACTGCTTTGCTTCTCATGCAATAAAATTCCCATTCAGTAATTCAACCGACTCCCACGCTGAGATTGACATGTTCTCACCCAGTGAGAAAAACTATTCTCAAGCATGTGCACGAAGTAAACGCAGACGCACACCACCTGTAATCACACGCTTGACAAGATAAGCATTAAACAAGACTTTTTTCTATCTTTCTGAGGACCTTCCACTGACATAATGATTACTGTAGAGAACTCTACACCTAAAACTAACCCTGACCTTAACCTCAATAACCAGAATGTTTCTTTTAATTTCAAACGAACAAACAAATAAAATATTCAAATAAAAGCACCATATTTCTGTGAGGAGTTCTTGAGTCTATAGTCTAGGAAAAACTCATAATGGTACATGCTCAATGTCAGACACACAGAAACTTTCAGACACACACACACACACACACACACAATCTGAAGAGCAGGGGTAAAGATTAGCAACACGCTGCTCTAACCCCTCATCACATTCCCTTTTGTTTCCCGCTTTCTAAGCACCGAGTGAGGAAGACCTGCTCTCCAAAAAAAAAGAGCAAAGTCAACGTTCAAAAACAAAGTGGCGATGCGTGGGAGAGCGCCTGTAACAATATTTTTATATTTCTGCCAATCCTTTTCAGTCATTTACTTGGAATGCAGAATCTGAATTTCCCCTTCTTGGGGATAAGAAAACGATAGAGACGAAAGGCAGCAGCAGCTTCACAAACAGCAGATGAGAAACGAAATGAAATGAAAAAGCTGGCACAATTTTTGTTAGGAATCAACAAATTATAAACCCCTACCTTAAATGTAACTTAAAAATGGATTAAAAAGCACAATGTGTGAATCTTTAATAAATTATGTTATTTATTAAAATATGGACAATAAAATATCTGCAGTTACTTTAAAGTGGGAACAGGAATTTGCGCTTTGTGTCACAGCTTCATCACACCACCCCGTCATTGATTATTTTCCTATACCAGCATTCTGTCGAGGGTTTTAGCGCCTGCATATGATTTAGTGCAGTACTATTCCAGTTCTAACATGCAATATATGTGCATTCTTTTCCTGTGAGACCAGGTCTTCCGAGTTTCTGAACACAGGTCATGGCCACCTCCTGGTACGGCAAGTTATCTGTGGTGTATTTGAAAGCGTATTTTCAAAACACACATTCAGTGATATGGGGGGGAGTCAGCGGTGGGTGGGTGTAAGTATGCTTTACATTTATTTGAACTTTTCCAGGAATCACAAGCAGAACAGGTCAAAACACAAGGTTATTACAGGAGAAGAAGCTATCTAAACACTGCTGACGTCTCTCACTGCGTTTCATTACACACACACACACACACATACACACACACACACACACACTGCAGACTCTCTCTCTTCACTTCTCTCTTTTCACCTCCCTGGCCATGCCGTTTAATTTGAGGAGATTAAAGGATGGATTGGGAGGAGCAGATGAGCAAGCTTTTCTCTCTGAGCCATATTTCCTCTGGCTTACTGTCACCTCAGGCCACATGGTGCAAAGCCTCTGACCTACAACAGCCAGACGCTTACATCATCCCGCAGGGGAAAGCTGCGAAAATCCGGCAAAAACAGCAAAAGTGAGGTGTCAAACATGAGAATGCATGATTTGCTAAGGAATGATATAGACACTGCAAAATCATAGATATTGTTAAACATATGAATATCATATCCACTGAGTTACAAGATCATTCCAAATAGTAAACTCAATGTAAATGTTTATGGGTCAGAGTTGCACGGTGTCATTTTTTTTTTAGATTAGATGATTGTTCATTTTATATAAAATCATTCAAATGATTCTTATGCATAAACATACTCTAAAACTTCAGCGCATTTCCAATTTTAAACAAATCCTATATTTAGGCCAATTCATCCATATTGCACAAATGCCACACTATAAAATATATAATACGAGAGATATTACATATTACTATAGTGTCAGTTTACTATACTCTTCTATAATAAAAACTTACCCTTTAAAAATGGGCAGATATTAGTTTTTAAGTCCAGTTGGCGATTTAAAGGCTGTGTCCAAAACTTCAGCAGCGTATGGTTAACGGTTACTATGGCTGGTATGTGCTTTATTATAATAGATAATCTACAACAGTGTACAATTTTGATATACTCTGTAGTTTGCTGGGTTGCAGTTTGCTGTGACAGGAAACGGAGAGATATTCGATCTTCAGCCGATGATAAGAGACGGTTTCTAATATGACTAACATGACAAGCTGCAGTTTTGTCTTATTAACTTCAAAAGACAGAAAAAAGACTGGTGAGGGAGTGACTTTTTCTAACTGTAAACATTAAAATTGACTATAAATGGATAAACAGGATGATACGTTGTTCATTAAACAAAATGTTAGCATTGGCAAACTGCTGTGGTATAAGGGGAATAAAATGCTTCAGGACGTCACACCACTTCGCACCACAACACCTCATCATTAATTACACTATTACACTATTTTCTGTCACTTTTGTATACAATTTCATCATTTCCTTTACTAGATTTCCCTGATTATAGATAATACACAACCAATTTCACAAACCGAAAGGCCATACATATCTTAGTCAAAATATACATGTAACTGTATATCGAAAGAGGAAGACTAGGCCAAAAGCACAACACGGAATTCCCCCAAAAACTAAACACACGTTAGAAACAAAGAAACAAAGAAACACAGGCAATTACTGTGAGCAAACACAGGCATGCTGACACAAGACTCTACAAACTGCAATGGCACCACAGGGACTATTTTTACATGGGTATTGATGAAACAACACACGACTACAGGTGATGTTGAACGGGCAGAGGCAGGGAGGCGGAGGAACAGGAAAACAGGTGAACAAGCAATGTTGATCCTCCTAGGATGGGCTTTCTCTAACAGCAGCACTCCTCCAGTGCTACACAGCTGGAATGCAGTGAAGTGAAGACACAGGGTTGGTTGCACAACTATTAATTATTACTAGCTGAGCAGTACTTATAAACAGTAAACTGATTCAGTATATGCTGTTATATTTGTGCAGTTAAAGGATGAGAACAGCAAAGAGCGTGTCAAACCCCACTTCAATTAACAGCCATACAAAGGCTACAAATTGCATTTCCAGTTTAAGTGATTCTTTAGGCTACACTGTTAACAATGAGAATAAATAAATGTGTGCAATAATAAATCTGAGTTTCATATTACACTATTTTAAAACCATTAGACACTTAAATGTGGGACACTTAACAACTAACAAGCAAAGTAAACATTTAGCCTGCTTTCTTTACCATCTGCCTCACTGTTCTTTCCACCACGTCAACTAGTTGTTTTTTTCACCACCACGTCAACTATCTCCACAGCGGCGACTAGTGAACGTATTAGTGGACTAGGCTATGTAATCCCTAGTTAGGTCTAACTGATGACTTATTATAACAGTGCAAAGAACTGTAACCTTGAGCTCTGTAACTGAACAAATCTGATTCTGAAACAGAATAAATAATGCAGTTTCAAGCACTCACAATGTTCATGAGCGTAAGCAGGTACTTCTCGACGTGCTGCTGTCCATGGAACTGCACCACCGAATCGTCAACCCCAAGCAGCACCTCGATGTTGTAGGCTCGCTCGGGAGACTGACGGCGAGATCTCCGACTCTGGTTCACACTCCGCTCTACTCCTTCATAGAGAGTCTCCAGATCCAGTAGACCTCCTAGATCAGCACCTGGAAAAGACATAAGCACGAGAAAAAAAAAACATAAGATGAGCAGAGAACATAAGATGAGCAGAGAACATAACATGAGCAGCGGCTGTCTTTTAAAGATAAAAAGACAATCACGTCATTTTTGGAATCCAGGTCAGATCATTTTCTGTTAACAACTGTCTTACGCTGGATTGTTTTGGACTTTTGTGTAACCAAGTATAACACCACTAACAACAACTGTAAGGAAAAGACACAGAATGGTATGAAGAAGAGGCTGGGGCTGATTTCTTTCTAGCCCAGACTGTAGAGAAACTAGAAACTAAAAACTAAAAGATAGACTAAACACATTGTCCAAATAAAAAATTAAAATTACACAAAAGGACTGTACAGAACTGCAAATTGAGTGTTTTATTTTGAACAAAATGGTTATATTTCTGTTTAGCATGGCTGAAATTTAAAGGAAACAAGGAATGAACCCAGTAGAGCTTTATGGACTTGAAAAAAAGAACATAATACACATGCAGCTGCCTATCTGCTCTAGTGTGTGTGTGTGTGTGTGTGTGTGTGTGTGTGTGTGTGTGTGTGTGTGTGTGTGTGTGCATAATAGTTTGTCCCACATCATTCTTATTATGCCACTGATGAAACATGATATAATGCATTACTCAACACTAATAGTTTCATTGAGCTATTGATGGATATTAGATGTCACTGCCTAACACACTTGGATCAAGTGCTATTAATATGATTAGACAGAAAATTTGGAATCTACATCCAAAATAAAATCCATGCATATACAAAAAAGATTATAAAGTAAGCTTTAAAAAAACAATAAATTCTGAATATATGCTACTTTTAACAGGAGTGTTGCCATGATAAATGTGACATTGCAACGCAGACCAGTGAAGCTTGTTTCAAACGGCTCAGCGCTCTTCACACAGCCACGGAAGAGAGAACATAACAAGAAGAATGCAGCATCTCCATCCTCATCTCCATCACCCCGTCAGCTGGGGGCATCATCTACCATCTGATTATATAACGTTTCCCTGGCAACCCGCTCATGGGTAAAACAATGCTCGGCGCAGGCTAATATTGGCTCAGCACTCACTTCCTTATTGGAAGATAATCCTGGAAGTCAGACTGAAATTCATCATCTTAACACTCCATGTCTGCTGCACGTTATTAAAGCATGGCAGAGCGAGTCGAAAACACGAGGATGCCAAAAGATCCAAACCAAGACAGACATGGAGGTGTTGTTTATTTATTTATTTTTTGGTAAGATTTTCTAAGGCTGCAGCTTCATTCCACTGCCAGGTGTTCCTGTCTTCAGGGTGCATGTCAGCATATTTTCCCCTAGCCTTGTTAACAAAATTAACCCAAAAAGTGCATTCACTATCAAAACAATTATCACTGTTTTGCATTAACACTTTATTTTTATAGGGATGATGTAATATCCACACCATCTGTTTTAAATAATAGATTCAAATATTAATGCTTATGCAAGAGCTTCTGCAGTAAGCAGGTCTCTATTGTTTTTGTTTTCATTACTTTATGACTTGGAGCCTTATTTTCCTTTGTGGGTTTATTTGGAATATTATCGTTTATATGAGTCGGCATGCATAGTTCACTAACTCCTGAATCTCTTGTATATGGAACAAAGAAAGTATTTGCTAATGAGAACAACATGTGGGCCGCAAGCTAAATCTGAATCTAGATTTTTGCAGGTTTAAGTCTCAAGAGTGGAGAATAATATGCAGCAATAATTTATAAATTATAAATAATTTTCAATATTTAGCACTCCTTACATCTTGAGCTAAATGGCAACCAGAATTCTCCACCCATCATGCTCTGACACCACCTCTATCTTCATAATGTATCGTGACCCCATGTTCTTCCTGTCCAGCTGGAAAACCAAACCAGAAGTCTCTCCTGCTGGAAAAAAAAAACATTCTGGACAACTCTTATCTCTGCTGCTGGGAAAACAACAAGACATCTTTTTCTTTTCCTGCTGGAGAAAATGCTGCACCTCTTTTCTGGACATCACCTCTTTCCATTCTGGAGAAAATGTTGATGCCTCTTCCAACTTCAGTACCTTTTGGAGAAAGGTCTGGACGAGCATTCTCCGTCCTGTGGAAGAGAAGTCTAGACATCTCTTTCCTTGGATTTCTCTTTTCCCTCCTACTGAAGAAAACAGTGGACATTTCTTCTAACACCTGCTAGACAAAACCCTCGCCCATTGCTCTCGTGCTTGGGTATCTCTTTGTCCTCTTGCTTGAGAGAACATCACTCTTTGTCCTCCTTGGGGGATGAACATTTTAGACATGTCTTTGTGCTCTTGATGGAGAGAATGCTGGACATATCTTTGCTCTCTTGCAAGCGAGAACATTAGACATTGCTTTGTCCTTCTATTGGAGAGAATGCTAGACATCTCTTTGTCTTCCTGCTGGAGAGAATGCTGGACATGTCTTTGTCCTCCTATTGGAGAGAATGCTAGACATCTCTTTGTCTTCCTGCTGGAGAGAATGCTGGACATCTCTTTGTCTTCCTGTTGGGTAGAATGCTGGACACCTCTTTGTCCTCCTGCTGGAGAGAATGCTGGACATCTCTTTGTCCTCCTGCTGGAGAGAATGCTGGACATCTCTTTGTCCTCCTGCTGGAGAGAATGCTGGACATCTCTTTGTCCTCCTGCTGGAGAGAATGCTGGACATCTCTTTGTCCTCCTGCTGGGTAGAATGCTGGACATCTCTCTGCTCTCCTGGTGGACATCTTGCTGGAGAGAACACTGGACATCGCTTTGCCCTGGACATCGCCCTCTTCATGGAGAAAATGCTGAATATCTTTTGCTCTCCTGCTGGACAGAACACTGCTGCATTCTGACGGGGGCAACCTCGCCCTTATCAGGGCTTGAAGCTGCTTTGTCGTTCAACCTTTATAAATGTCAGGGGTGTCTGGAAGAAAAGGAGAGGGCATGAACAAAAGGTACAGGGTGCAAGAACGAGAATGAGAGTGAGAGAAGAGGTCCTGTAATACATGGAAAGAGATGAATTGCTGCATCACCCTCTCTTTATAGAGAGATATACTTGTATTTCAAAACTCCAAACTTATCCAGACTGATCCAAACTCCAAACTGGAAATCCAGGACTGATGGAATATCTTAGGATTTGTGTTTCTGCTTTTGCTTTCACACTTGCATTATTTTTCTGGATCCTGGCCCATTTGCTGTGAGAGTTTGGTATGTTTGGTCAAGTGTGAAAGCTGTTTTTTGAGCCAGGGAATGTCCTTAGTCCTCACAATACAGTGGTCTGGGGCTCACTTCCACCAAAACCATGCAGTCCACATCAGATATGGAAGCAATCAGCTGTTGGCGCTCCATGCCGAGTAAGGTGATTAGTTCAACTTGTCACATTACTTCCTGATTCAGGTTTTGTGATGCCAGGGACAGGGAGATACACCTTTCTGATATATAAAACCAGGCTTTCATAGGACTGGAGCACTGTAATTAGCTCACCCTTGTGGTGTGAGTGCTTGCACTGAGAGCGTTGTGAAAAACACACCTTATGCCAGCCTGCATGGTTAAAAAGCTTTGTATACAAGAACAGTTCCTTGTTTGCCTGTATTCCTGCACAATAATATTCCTTGCAGCCAAAACGTTCTGTTCTTTGCCGCTTGAGCAAATGGAGGTACCTAGTGCCTACCATTTCGCAAACCTTCATGCACAAAAGTAAACTATAGAATTGCACAATCAATCCACATTCCAAAAAGAATTCTTCTATGTGAAAGCAAACCTGAGATTACAAATCCCCTCCTTCAAACAAGCCCAGAACTGGACCGGGCATCTTTAATTTCATAGGTGGTTCTGTCTTCCTATATATCTTACTGCCATCTACAATTGCACAATTCTGAAATAAAGAGACAGAAACAGACAGAGAGGGGAAAAAAGGAGCATGTCTTAGTTTTCCTAAACTAAACATGATTTCATTACTGAAAGGTACAAACCAGCAGCCTTAAAACTGTTTCAAGTTTCCACCAGGATGATAAAGCACTGTGGCATTGCAGAGCAGCTCGAGGGTTGAGCTGGCCTGGATTAGAAACAAGTTCTGGGAAACAAGTGAACACCTCAAGGTTACCCCAAAGCAAAATCCTGTTGTATATGACATATCACACACTATTCCCCACTGAGCGACAAATGTGTATGATACCGATACAGTACAGAGACTGATGTATGCAGTAGTTGAGGGTCTGGAAAGTCATGGTTTATTCTGTACTGCATGTGGACACTGTGACAAGTGAATCATTTAGCATTACACCACAGACCACCATGCATTTTAAATTCCCCTAACAGAATTCAATTAGGGTTAGCTTTGTTTTTCAGGTAATAATGGTACATTTATAATGCTAGTTTTTGCAAACAATATTATTATTTGATTCAACCTTCATGTTTTTCACCTCAGTCAAATCAGATGGACAACAACATGCTACAGTGTTCAATTTGAAGTATTTGAAATAGTGTAGCCTTAATATCTCTCTGCTGTTGGATCTCCAATTATATATATATATAGGCACACCACACGAGGGTAACCCAGTTCTTTCCTCATGAGAGTTTTTCGTTAATGTTTATGGGCAGCTGGTTCTTGTCTCTGCTGTGACACATAATTCTTTTATTGAAGTGTTCCAGACACTGACTTTCGCTCTGCGCCATCTCAAGTTTGCATGCATTTTGCACACCGCAATTCCACAGTATACATTGCGGTTCCTGAGCTTCCAAACACACATTGCAGTTTCAGAGCATCCGAACACATACTATAGTTTCACATCCCCTCAACATCCTTTGCAGTTTTCTGAGCTCCTCAACACCCACCATAGAGCGCTTTAATACACACCACAGTTCCAGAGCTCCTCAACACACCATAGTTCTACAGTTGTCAAATGCAAACACTGCAGTTCCAGTGCATCCAAACAAATCAGTTGTAGACCTCCCTAATAAACACACCGCAGTTCTAGAGCTAACCCATCACTCTTCTAAACCCAAGACACCTCATCACTCTTCTAAAGCTCCCAAACACACACCACTGTTCTAGATTGCAGTTGTAGCTTCCCCACTACACACTGTGGTTCCAGTCCTCTGAAACATACAGCGTAGTTCTAGAGCTTCCCAGAATACACCACCACCACCACCACTGTTCTAGAGCTCCCCAACACACACACACACACACACACACACACACACACACACACACACACAAGTTCCATAGTGTCCAGATATGCCCTGCACTATAGAGTACATGCATTAATACACACTTATTCTTACAGCAATAACTTGTAACAACTCAGGCTCTACCCGCCTAAAAATACCAATGAACAACGTCCCGTGGCTGACCTTCGGGGAACTTAGGTGTTCTTTATTGAGCTCTGTGTGTGTGTGTGTGTGTGCTGTTGTAGCACTGTGGCAATACAGTCCTGATATTAGACAGGTTTCATTAAAGAGTAAACGTGTGTGTGTGTGTGTGTGTGTGTGTGTGTGTGTGTGTGTGTGTGTGTGTGCACGTCTGTGTGAAGCAGCCATTCAGCCAACCTTTGCGTGCTACTGAAGAGTGCGAGTTCAACTTGAGGGAAATCAGACACTGCACAACATATTTACTAATTGCCTCTTCTTATCTACTGCACTCTCCCCATGCCTTTTAATCTTTAATGATGAGTTGTAAAAGCCAGGATCGAATTAAGCCTTTAGGACCGTGCTAAAAAGAGCTAGCAATAACAGTGGTGAGTAAATCATTTTCAGCAGTAATCAAGTGTACCTTTTGATTAAAACGCACATTAATATGCAAAGCGAGGATTAAATGTCTTTAAAAGGGAATGTGATACTCTATAATAGTAGTCATGTTAATATAATACAATTCTTTAGTACAGTCCTGTAAACAACTCTTGTGTTCATGATAAAAGAACTGAACTACTGTAAATCCCAATGGCTTACTGAAGTTTGGATGAAAAAAAAGAAAGCTGGTAAGGACTCAATATTACAACCTATTGATTTTTTTTTGTATATACACTGGGTCATTTTTCATCATTTGGACCAGTTGCACATGAGCTATTCCTAGATTGCTAGTTCTTACACTCTTATATAGTAGAATCATCCTCCAAGGCCAAACAGAGGCAGGTACAGACTGCTGCAATGCATCCTGGGATTAACGGTAAACTCTGCTATAAAGAAACATCAAGCCATTCACACATTTCAGTTCTGGGTGGCTGCATGAAAGGTGAGCTTTTTATAAATGTGGCTACACAAGGGAGAGAGAGAGAGAGAGAGAGAGAGAAGAAAAGAGGGAGAAGAACGACATATAATGGTTAGAGGAGGTTAAGCCAAAGGTGACATGCTCATTCAAACTAAGGGGGTTTGTAGTAATATTATAATGTTTTATATCACAGTGCTGTTGAATTTCTCTAATCGGGTTGGTCAGAAGGTGTTGGTTAATTCTGTTGGTTAACAGCTAATTCATACAGACTTGTATAGCGGATGTTTCAGTATAATCTAGGACTCGGCAGGTGGCAAAGACGGCTGCAGTTGCAGAAAATGACACGTGATCCAAAACTTGAAACCTTGGCGAAGTCAAAAACAGGTGAAAGGTCATGAGATCAGCAAACAGAATTAACACAGCAAAAACCAGGATACAAAACCCAGATCAGTACCCAGATAAAAATACATGACAAACAAGGCTTGGCACATCAGGTGATAAACAACACTGAACGACACCTCGCCTCGTGTGTGTTTGGTGTGCTTATTCATAGTGGTGTGGTAATTGAGTCCAGATGAGAACTTGACAGTGAGTGTGTGGGCTGAGAGGTGTAGTCCTTGGTTGCCATGTTTGTAGGCCATGATGCTCCTTGGGAAATAGACTTTGATGCTGATTCCGGCACTGACATGTCTAAAAAAATAAGTTTGTTGCCATTTAACAAATAATAACATATAATGATATGGTGAAGCTTTCTGTAAGGAGATGTTTATTTAACATTTGTGGAAGGAGTCTCCAGTGTCAGCGCTTTTAACGGTCTGTAAGTAAAAGAGATTGTGTTTGCAGTTTCTTGGTAACATGACAAGTTGTCTTGTTTTTGTCTTATTAACATCAAGCGGGAGATAAAAAAAGAAATGCTGGTGAGAAAGCAAAGGTTTATAGGTGCTACAATATAACCGATGACAGGAACCTACTTATTCCCTGGACTTTCCAGATATAATATAATATAATATAATAAATATAATATAAAATTTTGTTCTTTAATTGATAAGAAATGTAATCATTGGTAAATTGTTGTGGTATAAGAGGAATAAAACACTTTGGGATGTACTGTTATAAGAAAATAATGAACAGAATGAGTCGCATTGGGTCTTCACTTTATATACACTGATAAAGGCTGTATTATAATGTCTGAAAATGGAAAAAAAGCGGCAGTATAGTGGTACTAGCCTTGGGTATGATGTGGTACAAAAAATCACAGTATCCAACATTCCTCTTGGGATGTGGTTGATTACAAAGTGCTGAAAAAACACATCTGGTGCTTTGCATCAAGGCCGACAATGGCAGTGTGTGGCTGTGTATTGTTTACCCACTCAAGAAACACCCTCTGTAAATGTGGCAATCGAGGCAGTGTGTGGTCAGCGCTGTGTTACACGAGATGGAGGAGTAAGAGGAGATGCAGAAAAACCTGCGCTAAACACAACGCCCTGTTAAGCGCACAGAAGAAAAACTGATCAAGAAGACTGTGTGTCAGGGTGACCCTCTTGTCGCCCTTGCCCGTGCATAGACGGAGGAGAGGCGGGGGAAGCGAATCGATCGAGCTCTGGGAAGAAGCAGCCAAGGCACAGCTGACCTCCAGTGCTGCTCCACATAGCTGACACAATGATAAACACAACCGTGTGTCTTCTCACATTCAGACAACAGAGAGACACACAACAGAGACAGAGTGAATAATCTCTCTCTCTCTCTCTCTAAGTGAATTTTTTTTTTTCAGAAATTCTTAATTTCATTTGGAACACAGTTTAAGCCATATAGTGGCTTAGATGCTAGGATACACTTCAAGCCTAGACCTAGCAGGAATTAGCATACAATTCACACAGCGATGGAAAGACGCTAAAACAAAAAAAGGCTACATTGACAATATAAATCCAGGCCTCGTGAGTACTAATTCTACACATTCTATTCGTACATGTGTACAGTACAAAGCACCAGGGTGCCAATACTATTTTGAGTTGAAGCATAATGGTTAAAGCATAAGCATTTCTACTTTAATTCATCTGATGAGACCATCTTGGTGTCATACAGAATACATGCAAAAATGGAAACTACTTTGTTATCATAATTAAGCATCATCTGAATTCAATTCAACGGTTAAGCAATTCTAAAATCTGATTGGCTGAGCCATGCTTCGAAGCCATTGTAAAATCTTACAATCTGATATACGCACATGCCTCTGACCGCACCACAGTAACTAAATTCTGAATTAATGCGTAAAGTTTTTTAAATCAGTGAACTGTTACACTTAAGCCATTGTACTGTGCATGAAATACTCAAATCTTTTCACCTAGAGGATGGGTTCACTTTTGAGTCTGGCTCCTCCCAAGGTTTCTTCATCATGTACTCTTGGGGAGTTTTTCCTTGCCACCATCCCCTCTGGCTTGCTCATTAGAGCTCAATTTAAAAATTAAATTTGTAATTTCTGTAAAGCTACTTTGTGACAAATGCCCACTGTTAAAAGTGCTTTATAAATAAAAATTGAATTGAACTGAATTGAGTTAATCTTTGCTAACGTTGCTGCTTAGCAGCCAAAGCTTACTGTTAACATACTACACTGAGTTGTAGAATTGTTTATTGAGTACATGATTACTGAACACTGGTTTTTATCATATTGGTTTTGTAAAAACAATACCATTTCATAAAAACAATTGCTTCGTGTCATGCCTAAGAACACCCATACACATGTTGTTTTATAATACTCTTAGTTTTAATATGTTTCCATAAAAATCCACAGTTTGCTCCTTGTGTTTATTAACTTTTTAACTTCTCACTCCAGGATCTTAATGGGACTCTAAGCCTCAGAGGTGTTAAGCATTTATAGCGCTAGTATTAACTGTAAAACGTAAATATGTGGTATATGTAAAAGTATAGATTTAGATTTAGAGAAGAAGAAGAAGATAGATAGATTTAGATTGTACAAATAAAATAAAGTCATTTCTAACATTTCTCAACATTTCCCCATTCCCTATACTTTTCCTTTGTTAGAGTTTCAAATTTGAGAGTATTTACAATGAATTCATTTAAAGAAAAATGTTAATATGTTCTCTCTCTCTCTCTTCTCTGTCTCTCTTTCTATATATATACATACACATACATACACATACACACACACACACACACACACACACACACACACACATATATATATATATATATATATATATATATATATATATATATATATATATATATATATATATATATATATATATATATATATATATATAGTTAAGTTTAATGTACAAGGAAAAAGTTATGAGAGCTACAACAAATTGTCTAGGAAGAGCAATTACTCAAATATAACACAGTAGTCATAACACCATTAGTCAGTCTTACAGGTCAAAGAAGGCTATCTTGCACATGTTAGTCTAGACTGTCTAGACTGTGTTAAAACACTTCTGTCTGGTGTGCTAAAGAAGATAGTGTGATCAATCTTATGCTTG
Source organism: Pangasius djambal (assembly GCA_022985145.1). Classification (NCBI taxonomy): domain Eukaryota; kingdom Metazoa; phylum Chordata; class Actinopteri; order Siluriformes; family Pangasiidae; genus Pangasius; species Pangasius djambal. The sequence goes on along the minus strand of CM040981.1, from coordinate 3,905,955 downwards.
ATTTAATTACTGGCACTTATAATGAGTCCTGGAACATATAAAATTTTATTTATTTTTTTTTTTTTAAAGTAATATTACTGACATTGAACCAAAAAATATTTTTGATTTTGGAGTATTTGAGAATATTCAATTCAAAACAACAGACATAATCACAAGCAGTGATGACAGAAATCTGGAAGTAGATGTAGATCCCAAATGAATGATCCAGAGGCAACAGTGGAAAGCAAACCTCCCTGAGATGACATGAGAAACCTTGAGAGGAACTAGGTGACATCAAATAGTGGGATTATAAATCATTACTGTATACAGGTGGAGAAGTGAAGACAGACAGTACTAAGTGTAAGAGCAGATTATGAATTAGAGTCCTGCGATGAGCACAGGACAGTCTTTATGATTAGAGCAGCAGTGGTAAAATTAGAGCATTCAGATTTGGAAGAGATTCCACTGAACCAAGACTTAGTTATAAAATGTTTATGGGAAGTGCAAATCTTTATGGTACCCATGAGAGACCATTTCACAGTAAAAAAATTTTTTTCAATTGTCATGGTGCTGAACTTTTTTCTAATTGTGTCTTACTGTGGCAGTACAGACCCGAAAGCCAGCCAGCTCACAGCATAGAGTGTTACTAGTCATAAATCTTAAGCTTGAGAAACGACCCTGAAGTGTGTATATGGTGTGTATACAGGTGGGAGTATATCTGTGTCAGTGAGTGAGTGTGTGTGTGTGTGTGTGTGCGCGCGCGCGTGTTTGCAGCTCAAAGCACAAGGATAAGTTATAACATCATCAGTCAAGGTTTGTCTACCAAAAGACCTTGTCACTGAGGCCAACCCAGTTCCAGTGTAACCCAAGCACTGATCTTACGGTGATATATACAGTGTGTGAGCATATATATGTGAGAGAGAGAATGAGAGAGAAAAAAAAAGCTTTGCGAAGAGGAACTCAATTCATTGAGTAAATGTACGACTCGAGATTCAGTACATGTGTATGTGCATGCTGTGTTCGAACTGAAATAGCATTGACCCCAACTCTCTATTTATAGACACCGGCAAATCAATATCAGCAAGCGGTGGTTTAAGAACGACCCCGATCACTGTAATAAGGCCGCGAGGGACTCTGTGCACTGGCGTCCTTCACACTTCTAAAGCAAATCAGTCATTACTGGATCTCGTGGCCTGGCGTGCTATCTGAACGTGGCCTCATCGTTTCACCCGGGCCTAATTACTAACAGCTTGCGTATAAATACAGCGTGTCCTTGCTGTCACAGAGATCTGATTGGTGCGACAGTCTGACACGTTTCACAGTCACACCTCCTTATCCGCTACATTCGCATCAATTTCTCATCCTCTCTCTCTTTTCTCCTCACAGAAAAATAAACTGTTATTACTCTGGCTTAAGAAGCTTGTGCCAAGCCACCCACTCACAGCAAGCAGGCGTGAAAAAAAACAGCCAGCTACGAATTCACTCATCAGTGCTTAGACACATCTCCTGTCGCTGGTTTAGGATAAAACTCCAACAGTTTTATTTCATCGCAAAACACTCGATGTTCAGGAGAAGAGATTCAAAGGGCTTTATTTTTGTGATCATATCTCGACAAAAATAAAGAAATTTGCAAACACTGGCAAAAATATTTTCATGACCTTCGGTGTAATTATGTTGGATGGGGTGTAGAAAAGCACCTTATCAAGAGGTGTGGTTAGGCATGCTGCTGCTTCACCCATGTCAGTGCAGGCTTTTTTTTTTCCCTGGCCACAAAAAACAGCAACTTATGGGCAACCAAAATATAAATAATAAGCACAGCTATTAATTTTTACTAGTCCACGAGTAATTTGAAAAAAATAGTTGACTAGTCTTTTCCATAGCTGTTTTCAGGTTGATTTATTTGTGCAGCCAAGAACAAGCCAAACTGCGCTTCAATTAACAGGAATACACAGGCTACAAATTACTTTTCCAGCGTCACTGCTTTTTATGCTACAATGTTAATGACAAAAAATAAATAAATCAGCGCTATAAATGTGCAGAATAATAAATCACACTATAAATTTACACTATTTGAACTGAGAGCATGCAGTCCTCAAAGCTCATGTCCATGAACAGAGCCTTCGTTATAGCTCAATGAGCTGCCTTTCTTGAATGGAAGATGCAGTGTCTACATGTCTACAGCAGCGTCGTGGAGGTTTTCACCCATGTTCAAATATCATGCTAGATCATGATAGGATCTAGAAAAATCTTTTTAGCTGCTCACAGGTTGCAAACTAGCTGAGTGGGACTGGATAGTGATGTGCAACCCACGGCTCTGAATGCACTCTTTGTCACAGAAACAGAATTCACTATGCCACTGTGGCAGGATTTTATTTAGCTTCAAAGGACAACAAAAATAATATTGGGAGGAATTCCTTCAGCAATGGATGATTGAGATATTTAAAAAAAAAACAGTCCACAACGAGCAACTGACTGCAGAATTGGCTTTATTTTTTCAGACTAACAAAGTAGATTTAGCTGCTTTCTTTACCACTGGCTAGTCATTGCCCCCACAGTAGAGACTAATGAATGTATTAGTCAACTAGTCTATGCAACTACTTATCAATACACTGAATAAAGAATGCCTCTTGCATTCAACTGACAGAATATTTGCCTTGTTAATATTGCAATCGCTCCAAAACACAAGTTAAACCACGCCATGCTACTGCATGTACTTCAATAAGCATGTTTGTCTCACAGAGATTCCTGTAGCCATCTTCTTTTTTTATTTTGCTCAACTCGGTGAACCCTGCTCACTCTGCCGGAGAGAACAGGTTTGGAGAAGAAATCATAAAGATGTGGAACAATATGTATGCAAATGATGCCGTCTGGATGCGCCACCAGGGAATACACCCGCACCGTTTATGATTTATGGAAATTCATCGGCCACTTATATATTCTTTAATTGAGCAAAGCCCATGGAGGAATTACCAGGCTCTTTTTTTAAATAAAGATTTGCACTTGTTTGCCTTGATCCATCTTTCTGATGGTGGCGAACGGCGGTTACAGTAAAATAAAGAAAGAACTCAAAGCTAAATCAAATAGAGCCAGGTAGACTTTAGCGTGTTTTCCCCAAACACTATGAATTGCTCTATGAGGATCCAAGCTTATGAATCAGAAATTACTTTAAATAGCCATTTTCTGCTTATTCTTTAGCTTTTAAACATGTTGTGGTGATAGATGTGTTATTACTGTATCACAGTTCTCTTATTTTGCACAGCAGTTGCACACTGGTGGAAGGTTGAAAGCGGTGTATCAGTGGTATAAGAAGGTTTTTGCTATTCTAAGTGCACTGAGATGGACAACTGCAGTTTGACGACTCATGGTGGAGGGGGTCAAAGGACAAAAGCCGTTAACAGTTAGCATATTTGACCAGAGATTGTGAGTAGGGCAATCCTCTCAAGACAAACTTGGATTCCTAGATGTTCTGGTAGATTCCTTGATTCCTAGAGCATCTGTTTTGTTCTTTTTCTTCTTTTTTTCTTCTCAGATCTATACAGCATTCACACCCACACTACAGAAACAGCAGGTTTGCCAGGTGTCTGAAAAATAAACCCTTCAAAAAAAAAAAAACAGATAGACAGACAAACATTCTTCATGCACAACCTCCTTCTCTGATGGCACCAAGCTTGACAGATGCACCTTTGGCTAAGATAATTGCCGGGGCCCCAAATTTGATTCCAAGCAGTGCCATTGCTCATCGCTGGTAAGGAAGGATATCCTGTCAATGCCGAGCAGTTCTCATCAATCATGGACATCGGGTCATACAGAATTGGACACTTATGAAGTGTACAAGTTTAGCTTATTCAGCTGTCCTACACCATTGCATGAGCATTAGCTTGAAAACATGCTACACAAACAGCAGAGAAAGCAAATATTAACCTTCAATATGTTTGTCTGGACACAAATAAGAACTGGGAGACTATACCGCAGAGCGCAAGTGCTTGGTGTGATATTTATTTAGTGCAATCCATGAATCGTCGTCAGAATAGACAGCAGGCTCCAATACACAGGCAGGCAGCAACAGACCAGGATAAATCACAATCATAACCAAAGAGCAAGCAAGAGTTCAAGCCAGGAAACAAGGAACAATGAAGCAAAGCACCCGGAAAGAAATAGAATTAGGACTCGGATTAATGGACATAAAGCATGATAAGACTTCACAATGAGACAAAGCAGCAACAGACAAAACACAGAACACTTGTACACATTTGAGGAACAAACCAATGACAGGACAAGGAAGAGACAAGACCAGAACCATAACAAAGGCACATGGCAAAACATAAACAAAAGTACATGTATGTCAAAGAACAAGCCCAAGCAGAGTACGCTGCGCTCAGAACCGCACCATGCACTGGCAGGGGGAATTCATGACAGAGACATCTGAGTGATAAAAGTGCAACAAAAAAAAACCCAACTACATTTAATGCACATTATTTGACCATATACTGTACATTGAGATCATAATCATGGCCATAACTAGATATAAGGACACACAAGTCTGGACCTCTGCAGCTTCAGTTTTGGGTATGGGATTATTTTACCCTCCCATATAGCCTCCAGTTTTTAAACTCAATATTGAAACTCTGCAGAAAACTTGCAATGAAGACCCAATCAGACCTCAGAACAGTCGAGGTGGATGCTGTGTGTTTGCCCATTATGCTTAGCTCTCACAAGACGCTACACTTCCAGACTTTAAGTTCTTGTTGAGAGATATTCAAAGCACATATTACAGGCTAACATCTGACATAGCACTGAGATATAAGAACATGAGATAAATGAGAACATGTGATATAAATGTGAGTGTTTATGAGAACAATTGGTGGTGTGTAAAATGCTAACTATTTGTAATGTTGCTAGCCAAATCAGCTTGCTAGGTGCAGTAATGCTAGCTGATGGCAGTAATGTTAGCTGATGTACATGACTTTTTTATGTACGCTATTTCAGTAAACAGTAAGGAGAAGCAAAAGAGAAAAGGAGGACAAATTATAAATTAGCAATTGGTGTAGTACAATTTGGCATTGTGGTTACATCGGGTCACATCACACCACCCAGTGTGATGTTATTTTCCTAAAACTGCACACCCCTAAGTGTTTTATTCTGTACTTATCCTCTAGTGTCATGTAAATATTCTGAAGTAATGAAACAATATGACGTAATATAAAGAAGACCAGTGAAACAAACATTGCTATGTCATTATTTCTTGGAAAAAAACATCTACATCACATCTACTCTATTGATATGCCAGCTTTTCCACCCCAGCTAAGCATTATTTTTTCCTGGCTGTTTCATTGAAATGGTATTGTGCACAAATTCAAAATGCACATAAACGCAGGTTAAGTGAAACACCAGTTATGTGCCAGTGCACTTGGGTCGAACCATTGTCCAATACTGAATGGGGGAATTATGTGTTTTGGACCCTATAAAGTATCTCCAGCATTAATCAAAATGCTCTGCCTCATCACTTCGGTGTAATGCTGTATTCCTCCAGCAGTGTAGAGAAACACAATCTCCCACACTATGTTTTCCCATTTTAATGAACTGCCATTTTAATGGGATTATCTCAGGCGGATTTCAGCACCACAGCAGATGTCCAGTGCGTGTCATTCCCTCCACAGGGTTTCAGAGGCATTTCTGAGTCTTTGGTGGGGATCAAATTCCCATTTGGCTTGAGAACACATTACAAAGGTGGCATTTAAAAAAATAACAATTTCATTTCAGATGCAGGTTTAAAGTAGCCTAAATACACACCGTAAATCAACCAAGCATCATTATGTGCTACATAAAGTCTTCATATACATGTGTGTTCAGCAGTGCAAGACACTTTAACACACAGTCATAACACACTCATAAATCCATGTATATAGGAGAAATCCATGAAGGAATAATTAAGATGTTATGCTAATGTAAACAGGGTATAATAGGTAGAGATAAAAAAAAAAGAAAAAGAAAGGGAAGACAGAAGCTTATCTCTCTGATGAAATTTAATAAGCGACTTTAAAGAGGGCTATTTTTTTCTCGTCCAATTTGTACATGACACTAAGCAATATTTAATTCTCCCCACTTCACTGCACAGGTAATGCCCTCTAATCTGACAACACAGTGAATCACGGAGAGAGAGAGAGGAGAAAGGAGAAAGGAGAGAAAAGAATGAGTAGGGGAAAGAGGAGAAGAGATAGAACGTTCCACATTGTAAACTGCAGAAATGTAAAAGTTTTGGAGCCGCATGAGGTCCTGAGCGTGTTCTCCGTCTGCACCGCCAACGTGGGTGGCTTCTATACCGAACTCTTTTAAATGTGCTGCCAGACAAAGAAGTGACTGTCATTGTGGAAAAGTTGTGCAGGAAATCTAAGTGCAAAAGCTAAACTTTTACCTCTTTTCCACACATACTGTATATACAGCGGAGTTTATGAATAATTGGGCAATGACACGGTTGTGCAGAATGTGCAGAATGCAGTTGGGCAAAACTGTTATATCAGCTACCAGTCACTCACTAGTAACTCTACTCAAGAGAACTGGAGCCGCTACACTACATGCTACACTGCTAAAGTAGCTTAACTACACTAAAGCTATACCCGTGACCTTTACAGCTAATTACAAATAAACAAAAGACTCTGCCTGACCATTTGTTCTTACAATATTATTATGTTATTTAAGACTTTCTTTCTTTCCTTCTTTCTTTCTTTGGTAGTATGTTAACCGAGAAAAGACCACCTACGGATGAACTGAGGCGTAATTGTAAATTAAAATAAGGAAGGAAAAAGTCCAGTTTCATTTAGCATTTTCGGAAGGAGTCTCCAATGTCAGCGCTTTGAAATAATTGAGGTGAGGCTGTAAATTTAAGTTTTCCGATACAGCAAAGTCAAGAAACTATTTAGTTTATAAAAAGTGTATACATTTAGGCTAGTAAAGGAACGACTGTTTAAAATGATCTGCTATAATGTAAGTGATAACAGGAAGTTACCTGTATCGCTGAATTTAAAAAAAAATATATATATATATATACAATTAAGTGGATGCCTAATTTTGCGTGTCTAAAAAAACTTATATTAAGCCTGGTGAGCTAGTTAACTAGCTCAAGCTAATCCAAAAGTGAGCATGTGATTTATTATGCTCTTTTACAAAGGTTTTTAAGTGTAGCATATCCTATTTGCGCCCTCGAAAACTGTTTGGCTATGAGCTGTGGTATTCTCTCCGCGCACGTAAAAATATATTCAAACCTAAACTGTATTCAAGCCTGGCTAGCATCTTTATTTCCTTTTGGTGCGTATAGGTGAAGGCGTGTAGTCAGCAGGAGAATTATATAACGGCTTTCCGGCATGTTATTTGTGCACACTAGTGAACCTATTTAGTACAAAAAACAGACGATGTGTGTAGTGCAGCAAGCAGAGAAAGTGCTTTGTGAAAGTCAGTAAGGAGTAGTGTTTATTTTCTTTTTCTGGTTGTTGAACCTACATGTACACCGGGCAACTATGAAATCGGTTTGTCCCAGGTTCCTGGACTACTTATTTGTCCACCCCTGTGATGTTATCACATCCATTGATTGAACATGAGCAGTAATACACTGCTTCCCCTCCACACTCGACTACAAGAAGATCGGTGACTGCTGCGGTACACACGAGCCCCACGGAGAGCGCTCCAATCCCCGTAAGAGTTCATTAAAGAGCCTCGTTCACGTCGTCAAAAAAAAAAACAGAAGCAACCCAGCAAAAGCAGGCAGTGACAGCAAACAAGTCTTATGAATCTGTTCTAAAAACGTAGCTACGGTGCTTCTCAGTTGCACCACACCAAACACACACTAGCGTCCTAACACCTACTGAACCGCTGCAGCCACTCGTGGCCAGACACCAGCACGGAGAACCTAATAACAATATTCTCCAAGCTCCTTTTTCATTTCTAGCAGAAAGGAAGGGTGTAAAGGAAGACAGGATCGGATTCTTCCATCACTTCTCCCTCCTCCCTTTCGATGTCTCGCTTCTGTGGCGCTGAAGGATCCGGCTCACTCGCTATCCAATTCTAATGAAGTGGGTCTCACTGTGGTGGCAGTGAAAATTGCCTTTTGGTCCCTGCATGATCATGTGAGTGTGTGTGTCCCAAACTCATGAGTTATGTTTGTGAGTCTGAAGACTGGTGAGCCTCTGTGTCTGTGTGTGTGTGTGTGTGTGTGTGTGTGTGTGTGTGTGTGTGTGCGTGTGTGTGTGCATAGCCTATTATCACATTCAAATACAAGCTGTCACTGCATAAACGGCACACAAAGCACAGCTGACACTCTAAGCTAAGCAAATATCTCATACACACACAAACATGCACACCTTAAATACAGTTAGGACTGCACACAAGTGTACACACAGACACAAATGCTATCCTTACAGATCGTAAATATTGAAAATTCATGGGGGGGGGGAAAAGACTGCGCAAGCAAATTTTGGCCTGTGTACTATTTATATAATTATTTACTTTCATTTCACTCACTGTCATGCTAATCCAAATTCTGAAATTCAAAAATTCGCTGCACAATAAATCAAAATTATGTTTAACACAGCATTTAGCACAACATACTCAAAACCGTGTCAGATGATGCTTATGTTCCGCTAATAATCACCGGTGCTACTGAACACTAGCTGCTTTGCTAACCAGCACATTCTTTCACCCTACGACACGGTGCTTCAGTAAAGTTTCAGCCACACAGTGTGTCCACACAAACACACACACACACACTGCTAAGCGAGTCAATGGTGTAGGAGGTGCTTCAATTAGCACAGTGCTAATATTACTGCTGCTGTGTGAGGCAAGTGAGGCGAGGCGAGGCAGCACGGCTAATGGAGCAGCCAGGCTGTTAAGGGAGCTGATTTATTGTTGCCAGCTTGGTTGAGACAGCCAGGAAGGAAGTGTATAAGAGCCGAGCTGAGCGTACTGCTGATCCATGCTCATAGCACCATATAAATGGGACACTTTGCAGGAAAAGTGCTTTTTAACAATTAAAAACCCCACAGAATGGAAATATCTTGTGCCACCTAGGAAGTGAGTGTCCAAACATACCATTTTTGTCTGAGGATTATCTCATCTTAAAACCAGCGCTAAAAAAGCTACCCTTTAATCAAGAAAAAACATTTTTGCTGACAAGATCATTTCTTACGTCTCTCTCTCTCTCTCTCTCTCTCTCTCTCTCTCTCTCTTTTAGGTTAATTCCAGTTTAATCTTACCAGACTACTTTTATTGTTACTGTAAAATAGTGTAAAAATAATAGAAAATGCTATTTTTTTCACTAGAACTAGAGATTTTGTGCTAATTAGCAAATCTCAGTTTGTCAGCATGGACCATTTGCTCCAAATCATTAAACTCCTGCATAGTTCAGCAGGACAAAAAAAAAAAAGACAACAAATTTGTCTACACCTGCCTTTAATCAGGAGCGTAGATAACAGTTATTACACTAAATATCTGATTCTAGACTCCATTGTATCCCAATTCAGTCATGGAAATTTCTATCTGGGACAACAGCTAAGACTTGTATCCTCAAAATCAATGAAGCCATGGAAAAAAAAAAATCCAATTTTTTTCTCCCCAATTTGGTCACCTGCCAAATCTCACCCTCCAACCAGGTCTCCCCTATCATCTGAAAGCTACCAACTGGGAAAGGTGAAGGCTAGTACGTGCTTTTTTCGGAGACACCTGGAGCCATCTTTTTGAACTGCTGCTCACACACGGCGTAACACACTCAGGGGAAATCTGCCCTCTTCCTCATACATGAGCTCACAGATGCCCATGATTGGCTTGTGTTGCTGTAACAGATGGGGGGGGGTTTCCTTCCCACACAGAGAGCACGGCCATGGATGGCTGTCGCACTGCCGCCATTCAAACTTGTGATCTCCCAGTGCTTTTCAGTTACCTGCTGCTCAAGTAATGATATAGAGCAGCTGGCCACACTTGGAAGAGAGCACTACCTGCTCTCATAAAAATATATGAGCTCATAAATGCCCATTATTGGCTATGCTATTCTTTTAACCACCAAATTATGCTTTGTTGGTGACTTACTGAGTTGCCTGTGTTTAATGAATATTATATCTAATTACATTGTGTATGAATGTAAAGCCTTACTAAAGGTGTAAAAGGGTTAAACAACTGTGCCAACTCAGTGAGGATTATATTTCCACATATGGCACAGATGCTTTACATCCAGTACTACAAGGCTGTGGTTCAAATATTCACATTAAGAAAACAGAATTAAGGATTCATTTTCACTTGGTAATTTTCTTGCCTTTTGATCCTAATCTGTTATTGTATCTTAAGTAATGTGTACTCTGTTTAGGATAAAACTATAACAAGGTCCTAAAGTCTGATTGTGTTGCCAAGAACTCAAAATCGTTTAAATTCAGGATCTTTTGTGTTCAGGAAAAGCTAAATTACATAATTTTTCATTAAAAGGTAACACAGGGTGATATTATTGACAAGACTGATGTGATAAGAACACATAGACGAGTGTGCTAATTAAATCCATATTAGGTGTTAGCAGGCATAATAGATTACATTAATTAACACTGTTTATTAAAAGCATGCATATGTTACAAATTGAATAATATAAACTATACAGCATGAGAATTTGGCTAACTTTTGTACGAACTGAATATTCAGGTATATTTAAATATCAGAACTACACCATTAATAGAATTTATTTTTTTTTAAATCACCTGAATATCAGCTGACTAATATTAGTTTTTTTGTTTTTAGTAACACACTCAAACTTCTGGACCATGTATGTCGTTTAAGGCTCATAAATTTAACTTTAGAGATTTATTCAGTGCCCAAATTGACTTTTTGGGCAGAATGAACAACAAAAATGTTATTGATGAAGATATTATTATACAAGACAAGAACTCCAAAATGGCTTTAGCTGGAATAAATCAAGGTTGTACAGTTCATAAGGCATGCTGAATTTAATAATACCATGTAATAGTCCCTCTCTTCTCCAAATGCTAGAACTGATTAAACATTTCAAACAGGTAGGTTTAACCACCAATCAACTGATATTGCTCTTTCTTCTCTGAGAATACCTTTTTAACATCCAAGCTAACAAGGATGTGGTAACTGAAGTGGGTGAGTGTGAATATATAAGATAATGTGGTTGCACATTTGAATAAATTAAATATTTATGCCACTATTCAATTAAAATTCAGTGTACAGGATCTGGGGAACACATTAGAACATTGCTAATAGGATCATTTCCATATAATGCTGTCAGAGAAAGATAGAAGGGCAAGCCCAGGTCGCTCATGACTGCATCCTGAATGGGGGAAACCTGACTGCGCCGGCTGCACACGGAATTCCCAAAGCTTATTGAGTAAAAGCTCAGTGCTGAGTGATGTTGATGTATGCTGCTTAGTCATGTGCTCGTCTTTTTAGGAGATGATACAACATACATCACGACATCATGTAATCAGCTGTCTGACGTATGAAAGATAGATTTAAATTAACAATGATTCGTTGCAATATTATTTATAGCTGTAAAATATATGTGATAAAGTACTGCGCACATAGTCTGTGGTCAGTAGAAAAAATAGCTCTGAGGACACTTTGACTGACACAGACAGTGGCCACGCCCCTTCACTGAAACAGACAAGTCACAAAGACCACGCCTCCTTCATTAGAACTGAATGACACAAAGACTATGCCTCATCACTGAGACTAATAGATACAGGCCACGTTTCCTTCACTGGAACTGATTCACATAAAGGTCACGCTTTCATTGGAATTGACTGACACACAGGTCACACCTCCTTCATTGGGAACGACAGACAGCCCACACCTTTTACAACAGGACCAACACACAGGTCATGTCTCCTCAGTGATACTGAAAACACACTGGCCATGCCTCTTCACTAATACAGAAGACATACAAGGCCACAACTTTTTCGCTGGAACCGAATCGCACAAAGGCCACACCTCCTCCACTGGGAATGACACACAGGCCACACCTCTTCCAAAAGGACTGACACACAGGCCACACCTCCTCACTGATACTGAAGACACACTCCTTTTTTCTGCAATTTCTCCTTGTTGAAATGGCTTCATCCTTATATTAAAATGTGTCAATCATTATTTATTATCATTGATCAGATATCGATCAGAAATGTTTAAGACAGCCGGCCGCATCGACGGCCGGTGCTATGCAGTTCATAAACTGAACCATAATCACATTTTGTCAGCTCATGTCTTCATCACAGCTCACCTCATTGCAATCTTCCTAACACTAGCTCACAACAGATATTGGATTCCTCCATCTTAAGCCTCTATTTTGGATGTAATCACACTAGGGCTGTCATACAATACCCTCTTGTCCGTCTCCCCAAAGACAAAAGGGTAATGAAAAGCTGTGTGCTCTAACTCCTTTTTAAAAGAAATATGCCCAGATCTGAGCCACAAACATCTGCCTGTAGCAGGAGCAACAACAATTTCACTTTTGACATAAGCACGTTTAAAGAGCAACAGAATAAACAACATGTTCATTTTAGTAAATTACACCATTAATAGGAAACATTTTTTTTCCTTCCACATAAACTCTTAAATGGTTTAATCTGGAGTATGTAGCTCTGAGTAGACGTCCTGATCGCTGCTCAAACTCGGGCTTCGTTTTGAAAAGGTTTCAATTACGCGTAGTTTACACTGAAATCAGATCATCTTAGGAATGCTCCGTTTAGCTCTAATTAAAGTTATAATTAATCCCTAGATAACTTACTGTGAGTCCTAAGTGTCACTACTAACCATGTCATTATTACTTTTTTCTATTTTTTACCTTATGTGTGTAACAAAAACAGGCTCAGGAGTGTAGTGGATTTTATTTTGCACTTAGTCTCATCACGTTCACTGCAAAGCAGCACATTATGATCAAGAATTTCCAAAAACCAAGACTTATAAAAGGTCTTTATTTATTAACAATGTCACCTTCTCTCATGGCTATCAGCTAGACCAATCAGAGGCCAGGATACAGTCTTTTATATTCTTTGGACTAATCCTGAGCTTATTCCATTTAATGGGCAATTTCAGGCATAACCACCCAGACAGTCAACAGGACATGCACGTTGTGTGTGAGTGTGTGTGTGTGTATGTTTAATAATATCATCAGCAAATAAGTCGTCAGTCTTTGTTGGATGAAATTAACTTTGTGTTGGGAATCATCTATTATTAATTGCCACTGGCACAAGGCACTTTAGAGTGACGACCCTTAAAAGGTCTTCTGCTTTAAAATCCTGATTCAGAATCAAAGTGTAGCTAAACTTTTGAAAACCCCCTTCATGTCTCCCTCAAAGCATGACTGTGATCTTGATTGTGATGATATTATGCTTTTATTGGCAACACAAAAAAAAAACAACTAAAGAATATTTTAGCCTCATACGTCTTTTGAAAACAAGGCAGGCTTTCCCAGGAGATATTTCACTTGTCAAGTCACGTCCTCGACTGTTTCGAGGATTAATTATCATTTTAACATTTAGCTTCTGCATTCCGTCATGGAGACTGCTCTTCTGAACGAAAGAAAGAAAGAAAGAAAGAAAGAAAGAAAGAAAGAAAGAAAGAAGGAGGGCCATTGAATAAGATATAATATAATAAAAAAGAAAGAAAGAAAGAAAGAAAGAAAGGTGGTAAATATACAAACTAATGAGGGGAAACAAGGAACAGGTGAACACAAGCAGGGAAGTAACCAATAACAAAATAAAACCAATAAAAAACCAAAAGAGGAGCTAAAATGAAAATAAAAGCATGTACCACAAAGCAGGGAAGTACAGATGTATCTAAACATGCATCTAAAAATAATTTTCTGGAAACTCCATGCTTCTGTAATTGTTCTTGAGACACAATACATCTCAAGCATAAATCTGGGGTCTTTAAGGGTCTTGCTCCCAACCCAAACAGGACACTGCATTCCTGTTTCTAGTTTTAAATTATGTGCTGAACTTCAGACTAATTAAAATCAGTGTGACATGAAGAGAGAAGAAGTGAAGTGTGCTGTACGGTATCATTATGTAGAGATAGAAGAGTCGGGCTGTATTTTTCATGACTCATGTTTTGGCAGCATGTGATGCCAAACGCAGCAGTGTAGTGGCCAGGCTCAAAGTCACCAGGCAGAGGTTTGGTACAAAGCCAGCACAGCCAGGGCAGAGCACTACAGGGGCATCGAGCGCTGCCAAGAGAGATGCCAAGTTCTGAAAAACTCAAGTAGTGAAACCACCACCCACATATCTTACCTCAGCTCTTTGGCGAGGAACATAAAAACGTTTATGAAAAAAATATTGATTATAAATATTGATATGCAAGTCATTCAGGGTGGATTTTTCCTTTACACTTGATCTTTATAACATTCAGATTCTCTCAAATGCCAAGTGAACACTACATGACTTTCAGAATACAACTTTTATTGCAAACGAGACTCATACACTTCACAAACTTTCATCTGGAGAAATCCCAGATGAAGCACGAAGCACTCAGGAAAATAAATGCAAGAGCTGTCTATCATGTGAGTGTCAAGAGCAACTGGCTGTGATGGTTGTTTTTGCACTATTTTCTACAGAAACAAGAAAAAAGACAGACAACAGCAAAATCTGGAGGAATGATTGGTTGGGGAGATGCGGAGGACTGTCTGTTCCGCAAAGAGAACTGGAGGTATAATGCAAAGAAACATAGCTACTTTTATACTGTCGTGTCGTTTTGTTTTTATTTTTACTGTTCCTAACAAATGTTTGGGTAATTTTTTTTTGTAGAAGCAAAATTGCCCTCGTCCTCTCACAGAAAAGGATGAATGACAGATCTGGAGTCACAATTTCCTCTCAGACTCTGATTGGCGGTTGCTCATCGCTGTTCATTCTTGCTACGTTTTTCACAGATATTCATTGGCTAAATGTGCACGAAAATATTATCATGTTAGATAGGAACGAAGGAAGGAAGGTAGAATTGAAAGAAAGAAAGCGAAATGATAGAATAGAAGAAAGAAAGAAGGGTGTCAGGTGCTAATATTGAGCTTCTAGAAAGAAAGAAAGAAAGAAAGAAAGAAAGAAAGAAAGAAAGAAAAGATTGGGAGTAGGACAAAAATGGAAGAAAGAAAGAAAAAACAATGAAAGAGCAAACAAGAAGGGTGTAATGTTCTCAATTGTTTCAAGGCTTAATTATCATCAAAGAAAGAAAAAGAAAGAAAGAAAGAAAGAAGGGTGTCATGTCCTTGACCGTTTAAAGACTTAATTATCATTTTAATGATAAGAAAGAAAGAAAGATTAGAATAAAGAAAGGAAAAAATGAAGAAAAAGAATAGAAGACAGTTTTGAGGCTTAACTGTAATTTTAACATTACTGTCACACACTTAAAAATTTCGGCACATCTGCAGCAGCTCACGGACTGAGAAAATCGTGCTGCTGAAGTGCTCACGCTACACGAGCGGTCGGCATGTGCGATTTTTCGCCAAGCTTGGGGGAGGGGCCAAGGTGTCTCAGATCCCCAAAATGAATCTGCAAGAGAGAAATCAGAGCTTTCTACCTATTATGCGATGTTACTATCAGTTAAACAGCCAAGCACTTAAAAACACAGTTTCGCTTCTTTTTCCTCTTGTTTACTGAGCTAAAGGGTCGTAAGAACAAATCTGTGCACCCTGAAGTTTGAAATGATCTGAATTTCTGTAAAAAAAAAAAAAAAAAAAAGGCCCTGAAAATTGTATTTGATCCCTCGAATGATAACAAATCTGAAGTAAGGTGGAATAAGTATTGCTGTGACCCTCATAACCTGTCCAAAGCTGAAGCACGAACTGGAAAACAGAAGATAACAACAAAATTTAGCCTGAAGCACACAGACTGAGACATTCGTGATCGCAGAAATGTATCACAGCACAATAAACCAATAATATTTTCAAACAACGTGTCCTCGCCTGGTCTATCTGCGTGACCCTGAAGCAGGATACAGGACTGAAACGAGAAATCTACTCAACATGACTCGAAAAAGTCTGTCGTGCCTCGCTGACAATGATGACACCGAATAAGAGAAAAAGACCACGTGGAGCAGACTGGAGGCTCGCTCTAAAAGCTAACACATGCAGCTTCAATATTGGATAGCCTTGTCCTTTTTCATAAGACTGTCTTGACAGTGAATATTCCAAGCTATGTTTCATGCGACATCTGCTTTAATTGAACAAAAGAAAATCCTAACTAAAGATACAAGCAGCACGGAGATGTCGAGTTGCATCACAGTTTCAGAAAACACAACCACTCTGGGAATAATAGCTTGAGCATATTTAAGCAATATCGCACGAGCAAGAGTGCGGTTGTACGGAATATCAGCACGTTTGTGATTCAGCGTAGACGCGAAACTGCACGCTGACTGCTGTAGCTAATCACACTACATATCTGCTTTTATACAATAGTTCTACAAACAAGAAATTAATATCATATTTTAAGTCCAAAAGTTATGTAAGTAACCATGTCCGCTGTCCCCTGGTGATATCGCTAACTCTACTGTAGCAACTGTTTCGAACTAGGAAGTGCATTTTTACATGGCAAACACAGACGAGTGGAGTACCAAGTGAAACATCCCAGTAAGGCTATACTAAATACAAGCACTCTTGGAACACCGCTCGACCAATCAAATTAGTGGACCGGAACTAACTGTTGTATTTTTTGCCATATTTGGTAATTTTATTAGGCCTAGTTAATACTCTAAATTACTTTTTAGGTAAACAATTATTGACTGTTGAATAAACACTTCAGGATGTGCTGTTATAGGGAAATAATCAGCTTCAGGGTGGTAACAGTAACTTCACATTGACTCCTGTCACTAATTAATTTTCCTATAAGAGCAGGCCCCTAAAAGTGCCATTCCTCACATTAAATTTCTGCAATGTTCTAAAAACATTAGCCGTAATAATGGTTTACATCACAATGTTATTTATATATATATTAAGTTCCATGCAGTTTTGTTTTGTTTTCTGTTATGGGCCTGAGAGGAAAGCGCTATCCACCCTCTTCCGCATATTCCCACGACTGGCTAGTGTCACTGTGATTGACAGGGGAGAGAGCGTATGTAATCCCTCCCATCCAGAAAGCATGGCCAATTCTGCTCTCTTGGACTTCCGGTCACTGATGGCTGTGTCATCATTAAGACTCAAACTTGCGATCCCCCGACAACAGGGTGAAGGTTGTTGGAGAAATTAAAAATTAATAAAAATTCAAGGCGAGCTGACATGCAAACAGGACCATGCACTGTAGACACACCAACATGCACAAACAAAATGGATGTTTTGTCTAGACTTAATTAGCAAGGTCGGTGGGGTGCTATCTGACCTAAAGGCTGCTGTGGACTTTGAAGAGGAAAAGAAGTGGGAAAAACGAAATCAATTTGACCTCATTCAATTAGTTGTGCCCTGAGGAAAAAGAGATTCCTCAAATTACTATAGATCATCGTTTAATCAGTGACCCGTGTTTGGAGTCTGTTCCTGACTCCATCTGTAGTCAACTTGGAAGTGCAACTGCTGATTTTACTTAATCTCAAGGGCCCTTCTCTATAACTTATCATTCTATCCCAAAGACATACGAAAGCGTATCTATCATAACCTCTGCATTCATAAGGCATTATACACATTGTTATAATTATTCACGAAAAGGCATTGCATTTTATAGCATTATTTGTAATGCATTTATATGCATTTATTTATGACAAAATGCATTTTAAGCAGTGTTTATAACACATTAATACCAAAGAAATATAGCCCCAGCTGCATTTTGTTTAGGCAGGGTATATGACATAAATACTGTCGCTTGGGAATATTCCTTATTCCAAAGAGACATCATTTAAAATGACTGTAAATGAATAAAAAATAAGCAAATTATATTAAGATCAACATTAGATTAACATCAACTTACTGAAAACTTCACCATATGAACAACTACACAAGTCTTTATACCAGAGCACTGTTCTTTTTTTTTTTATTCTGATTGGTCAGAAGGTGTTGATTAATTTTCTAGAACAACAGCTCTGGCAGTAGTTCCGGCAACAAGGCAAATCACAGGTTTATATTAATGCGCTCGCTCTAATGCGTTATCGTTTCTACAGTATCAACTAATACTTTGTGTAAGAATGCATCACACATCAGCGCTTTGAACTAAAGGGAGAATGACTGTTCTGCATTGTGCTGGGTGACATCACAACATTCCATCATTGATTATATTCTTACAACAGCACTCCCCCCCAAGTGTTTTGTTCCTTATTTAGAGAATAGCTATCTTTTTTTCTGGTTTTATTTTAAACATATTTGACAGTAAGGAAATATTGCACCAAATTCCCGAGGTTGAGTGTTCCTATTTATCCAAGCAAAGGTAACACGGATGATCACAGATGATCATGTCCCTATCTATATAATCATATAGATAGGGACAGAGCTACTATAGCATTAGCTATCCAATTTGCCTTGTTTGGCTACACACTCCAACAGTCTAGTGAAAATGCTCAAATTTAATACAAAATTCTTCCTTACAAATGATATCAGCAAAAACTTTGAGTGGGAAGTGGAAATATTTACAAGAATTTCTTTGTATCTGGTATGTTCCACATTTGCTTTAATGACAGCGTGCACTCGAGCTGGTATGGACTCCAGAAGTTTTTGTGTGAAACTGAAGATCTGTGTTAGATCAAATCCATTAGAGTGTTGTCTGAACACATGCTTCAACGGAAGGGCTACA
The DNA here is from genome assembly GCA_022985145.1 of Pangasius djambal. Classification (NCBI taxonomy): domain Eukaryota; kingdom Metazoa; phylum Chordata; class Actinopteri; order Siluriformes; family Pangasiidae; genus Pangasius; species Pangasius djambal. Next base: position 3,887,236 of record CM040981.1, on the reverse strand, counting down.
AGGAAAATCTGACCTATTAAAATGGTCAATATAATAAATTTCCTTAAATTTGATCCATTTTTTTACGGTGCATGCAGACTCCTATGCATATTTCCTGGCAAATATCCAAATACACATGAACAACCACATATACATCATACTAGCCACTCAAAAGGGTATGACATGGCATCTGGCTATAAACTGGAAACAGTTCTGAAACCACGTATGCCACTCTCAGTCACAGGAACATATGCGCTATCTCTCATCAGAGTCAGTAAACCATCTGAAATCAATAATCGAAATGTTCTTTGGTTTGGTAGCAGCAGTGCCTCAGCATGAGTCCTTTTATAATTATACTGTTTCAGTGGCAGGATGTAACACACACACAATTTTACACCACAATTAAAGACATGTTGGTTGGCAAAAATGGATCAAAGAGGTTTTACTGCATCTTTCATGCTTCTTATTCAAGTTACCCTAAACATATTTGCAGTTTTATCTTCAGATTTAAACGTGATAGATTTCTAGTTGCCAGAGGGAACTGAAAATGTTAATATGAAACGTCTTAATGAATTCTGATAGGCTAGAGGTGTCAGATGGGAATTCAATTACCTCAAAGCGTCTCTGATTAAGGGCATGGCGACATCTATTAACACAGCCGTGTTCTTCATCACTGAAGAGTGAATCTTTAATAGAAAACATGTCATATGTATCAATCACATAATGACTCAGGGATGCAGCTCTGAAAACGTCCATCGCCCATTTATCTTAATTTATCTTATCCTGGTCAGGGTCATGGTGGATCCAGAGATCATCCCGGGAACGCCGCATGAGGTGGGAATACATCTATTACAAGCCACCATGCACATACTCATTCACACCTAGGGGCAATTTAGCATATTATCTCAAAAAAAAAGGCAATAGAATGAAAATTAGAAAACGTTATCCAGTATTTATAGTAAATATTAAATCTATGCCAAAGCACATGTCTTCTTTCCAAATTTCAGGACTCCCACAGTTTTTTTTCTCTTATTTACAAGTAACATCCTTTAACAGAAAGGGAAAAAAGGTACAGCAACAATGAGAGTCTATCACTACAATATGTGTGCAGATGTTGTGTGTGCAGATGTTGCAGAATGATCTAAAAGCACTCGCACCTTGCCAGATGTGTCAATAAAATCAGAAGTGAGGCACGTGCAGCTGTATTAACCAAAAGCTCCACTATTTATTCAGAAAGCTCATATAGAGCTGCATAGTGGCACAGCCTGAGAGTCCTGTCTCATATTAATGCCTGTATTGTCTTGTATATACTCTCTCCCTAGCAGATCTCTAGCAGATCCTTTGTAGGTCATATTGCAGGAAAGGACAAGTAGCCTGGGAGTCTGGCACAAGCAGATTTTGTGTCCAGTCTGTCAGTTGTTGTTGTTGCTGTTTTTGCTCAAATGACAAGTTGTGTCAACAACCATAGAAAGAAAATAAACCCTACTTCCAATTAACATTTACAAAACACACTTTCATTGCACATTTATGAGTCCTACTACCTGCTGCACTGCATACATCGGTTGAGATAAGATCGGGCTGATGGTAAATACCGACAAAATGTTCACCAACACCATGACTTTTTTGTTGAGGTCACAAACATGATGTGCTATCACAAAAACCTTATCAGAAGATGATAAGGACTATGGCTACACAGTGATTTTCATCCCCTCTCAAGCAATTCATATACTCCGTTGTTTCTCTTAGTCTCTGGACTAAATGGACCTAACTATCTAGCTAGCTTGATATACATTATTAAATTATACTAGAAACCACTTTTTAGCCTAGACAAAGATTTCAGGGCAATCAAAATCTAGAATTGGGAGGCAGACTGGGGCTTTTTCTTGCCCAGTGGGCTTGCTAATAAATTGGTCATTTGTCCACTTGTACTGTATTCTACACAGCATTTGTAAGCAGTCATTTGTTTTTCTTTGCCTTCTGGCTTCCTGGTTATTAATGTATGACATGTTGCAACTGTACAATGTCTATCTATAGCATATGACCCTAATTTCTGAAGTAGTCCATATCAAGAGTCTTCGCACAAACATCTTACTAAAGCTCATCTCGCAAAACAGACAGTCTGGTACTTTCTATCATTACACATGGCCATGAAGTGACAGATTTCACATGAAGAAATCCATCTGACTGACACTGAAAAAAGCTAATCACACATCCTCAGTGCTTACAGTTTCAAACAAGGTACACTAATAACTTGTGGTGCTGTGGACCTTTATCAATCCCATGGTCAAAAGTTTGTTTTTACCTCAAACACTGTGCATAAAAAGTGTGAATAGCATCAGATTGCAACGATTCTGAGGCTTGTTGCCAGATAAGTGCACAAAAGGTATTAAATGCGCCAGGGTGTATTTGTGTAATCAGTTTAGATTAGATCAGATCAGGACACACACCTTTGGTCCATGGTCCTTTGAGTTGATCTCATTCTCAAGAGTGCCTGAAATTTGGCAAGTAGTATAGCAAACGTAACGTACAGAAGTAGTAGAGCAAACAGGAGTTGAAAAAATTATATACAAAAAATTCTGCAGAACTAACAGGAAGTTTAAATTCAATATACAATGTACAATCAACATCTCAAAAAAACATTATGAAAAACACCTAACTGATTTTTTCTGAATTCACATTAAAGTCAATGAGTGTATGCAGTGGGAGATTTTCGGGGTCAAATTCCTCGTGAGCGTGTTTTATCCAAAGGCAGTAATCACCAATTTCCGTGTTTAACCCAGACACTCATCTAGAGAGTCACACTGCGATTTCCCATCACTCTCCTCTCTACGTAATGATAGTGGTGTGGCTCGGAGAGTGACGGCTCAAAAATACACTCACAGGGAACAAACACACATCACAGCTTTGCGTAAAACACTTGACAGAGAAATCTGTAGTTACCCTGAAACCAGTTGTGCAGTTTCAGCTGATAAAATGTAAGGTGTGTTTAGTAATGCACAGTGTGTTTGTGTGTGTGTGCCACAATTTATAGGTTTGCTAACAAACTGCTTGCAACACATTGATATTTTCCATTGAAAAAAAATTGATATTTTTTATTTAATGTCTACAAAAATACATAGACATTACATGACGCTAATTTTTTACTTATTAATCAGTGATATATACTTTTTATCCATTCATAGTTACAGTTAATGTTGGAACGATAGTTCCTACACTTATGTTAAATAAGTGAGAAATAAATTCAGCTTTTAACTGGGAAAACCAATCAACACTTTCTGAACAATCAGAATTGAGAATTTAACAACACTGTGGACATTTTCCTGGACAAGAACAACTACAGAAACTCCAGGAAACATGAAACAGGAATGAAAGGACAAACCACTGTCAGCTTTTTATTGACTTCAATCAATTGCTATTCCAGGTGTTAAAGTTAAAAAGACAGAAGAGAGAGAGGGAAAGAAAGAGAAAAATTACAGAGGTTTGGGGAAGGAAATACTACAAGCAGCTGCTTCCTGTTCTTCTCATTTCCACTGGGTTTCTCTCCAGCGAGACTGGGTGTGTTATTATTCAGTAATATTAGGCCTTGTGGAACAGATGTTATGGAGTCAAGAATCCATAAAAAAAGGAACTACTAAAATGTTCTGCTCTGTAATCTGTCCAGTTCAAACACATCGACTGAACAGCGCCGGACTCAGCAGGACGGAAATGTGTGCTTGTTTTTCATGCCTTATTTTTATCCGGCATCCCCTGAGATGTGCCATACTGATTTTGTTTCAATATCCATGAATTTGTTACCTTCATAATGGAAAACCTGATAAAATATCGTTCGTGAACAAAGAAAACAAATAAACAATTGTATGTTAAATAACACAATGAAAGTCAAAAAAGTTGAAGGATTTTAAAACATCTATATTTCTCAAAGTTCTCAAACTAGGGTCTGTAAAGTATAGTCAGGGGGTACGTGAGTTTTTTATTGATGTATTTAGTTTAATTGATGTTGCGTGCTGTTTTTAATTTTGTTACAGTGATGGAAATCACAACCCACCATGATCAAAGTTATTGTATTTATTATTATTGAGTCCGTATACACTTACCAGCCACTTCAATAGGAACACCTGTATCCAGTATAGCCTGGTCTTTTTCCAGTCTTTTACTGCCCACTGGAGCCTCAGATTCCTCTTCTTGATGTGTTGTGTGTTCTGAGATGCTTTCCTGCTCTCCATGATTGTACAGAGTGGTTATCTGAGTCATCATCGCCTTGAACCAGTCCAGCCTATTGTACCCTGACTTCTCTCACCAACAAAGTGTTTCCGCCCGCAGAACTGCCGCTCACTGGGTGTTTTTTGTTTTTCGTACCATTCTGTGGAAACTAGGCTGTTGTGTGAAAATCCCAGAAGATCAGCAGTTTCTAAAACACCACACCAGCCCATCTGGCACCAACAATCATGCCACAGATCACATTTTGTCCCAATTCTGATGTTTGATGTGAATATTAACTTACGCTTTTAACCATGTATCATGGAAACTTGATCGTCACATGCCCAAAAAGGCTGTAAAATGTAATTTTTTGTAAGAGAACAATCAGCGAAACAATATTAAGTCAGTGGAAAGTTAAAAAGTTCATTTCATTAAATACTGGTCTGGAAGTGAGACGTCACTGTTGCCATTCGGAAGCCAAACTAGACACCTTCAGTTTAACATGGAGGTACTTCAGTCATATGGCGCAATAAATATTGCTCTTGTGTGTATGGATTTTTGACCTTGTGGGGACATTTGGCAGGTCCCCATTAGTAAAACTGCTTTTTTAAAAAAAACTGTAGCTTGTACTGAAAAAAAAAAACAAATGAAAAGTGCTAAGTTTTATTTTGGTTATTGTACTTAATGTTAGGATGTTATTTATGTGCCTTAATGAGCTGCATTAATAATTAAATAACTTACTCACAAGAATAGTAAGACAAACGTGTGTGTGTGTGTGTATGTGTGTGTGTGTGTGTGTGTGTGCGCTGCAGTTCCATTGTAAAGAGCCAAAAGGTACAGCAGGACAAAGTGTAAACTAACAAGGTGCAGAAGAGCTATTGTCAAAACCTCTCTTTATAACACCAGCACCACTAAAAAAAAAAGGTATATTTTAGGTACACCATTAGCATACAAGACAAGGTGTTGATGCACTCTGGAGGACTTAAAGTATGCCTTTTTATAGTAAGTTACTTTCAAAATGAAGGTCCAAATGGATTAACTTTCACACTAAGTGTTCTTACTGTGTTGCCAGATGAACGTTTCAGTTTGTGCCTCATAAACAAGCCTCCAGGGGAGATTTTCCTTTCATTTCTCCCTCGGGGAGTTAGTACTGTTGCTAGTTCCTAGTGTTTGAGAAAAAAAATCATTTGGTTATTATTTAATGCAGGGTGCTATTCAACGACGTTATATATATACCACAGCGCTATTGGAATCTTGATTCTGATTGGTCAGAACGTGTTGATTCATTATCAATAACCGCATCTCTGACAGGAGTTCCAGCTGCAAGGCCAATGACAGGTTCAAACTAATGCTTGTTGTCATTTATATAATAACAAATTACACAGGGACTCCACATAAATGGATTAAAATTGTGCTTAAATGTTAATATGGTTATGTTTTCTGTGAGGAGATTTAGCATTTATTTAACATTTATGGAAGGAGTCTCCAGTGGAAGTGCTCTGCAACAGTCAGAAATAAAGCTCTAATGGAAGGCTAGGTATGCATCGAGGACCATCAAGGCAACCTTGGTCACTTGGGTTGGCGAGAATGACCAGAGGATGGGCGTGACTCAGCGGGGGCCCTTTTATGGATTTCACACGTGACGTAGCAGTCACGAGGTACTCAGCAAGGAAACGAGCAAATGGGAAAACTTCACAAGTTCCAAATGAAACTATGCTGGAATGTTACGTTTTCTGAAAAGAACGAGAAAAAAAGAGGCTGGTGAGGGATCAACTGTTTACAGCTGATATAATGTAAGTGACAGCAGGAACTAACTTGTTTCGCAGACGTCCCCCATCATTAAATATAACTCTAAATGGATAAGAACTAATACTATGTATTGTTAAGTGTCAGCAAACTGCTGTGGTATAAAAGGAACAAAACACAACACCTGACAAATCAGAATCAAGAGTTCCAAAAGGCACTGTGCTTAAATAAGACAATAATGATATTTTAGGTGTGGAGAAAAAAGAACAAGGTGTTAATAATCAGTGGCATGTTCAGGGTGGAGCTGGAGAAGATGAGAAAAATGCAAGAAGCAGGAAGTGTCTAAAAACAAGAAGTAAAATATTTATATATATTTTACAGTGAAGCATGAGTTCACAGTTCACAGTACTGTATCCATGTGTGAGTGTTCAGCTGCCTCTTTTACACTGCTCAAGGATTCAAGAAGGATTCGCTCTGTCTTTGTGAGTCTGTTTCATTTGTCCTGTATGTAAGGGTCTTTTTTACCTCTTTAACAGTCACGATGAGCCCTTGAAACAGCAACAACATGCTGTTTTAGGTTTTTTTTTTTTTTCTTAAAGAGCCCAGCCAGTACAGCAAAACATTCACAACACATTCAAAAAGATGAAGCCACAGCAGCAGACTGGCAGGAGAATCTGACCTCTCATTGACCTTTATGAAATAGCAGGACTCGAATCAAAGATTCCTGGTTTTCCTTTCCTTCTTTCTGCCCCTTAAGTGCACTACTTTTTTTTAATAAAAAAAAGGCAGCTTTGGTAGCCTCAGCTTGGGAGGCCGCTAACATGCATGCCTTTTACCCAGTATTTTGGAGAATTAGCTGCAGACTAGATCCAAGATCAACAGCTATAAAGTGCTTTATCGTTTTTATGAAATGCTTTACAGCAGTGGAGAAAGATTCAAGATGACACCATTGCTCTTATAACAGCTACACCGAATGGATTTACCCTATGTCTGGTTCAGCATTTACACTTTTATACTTTATTATTGTCTTATTTTAGTTATATTATTGTCGTCATTTTGCAATGGCGCTAATAAAAAAATATTTTTTTCATAGGCTTCCACAGTAAGCTAGTATATATACACAAATTAAAATGAATGTGCTGGATTTGATGCTTATTTGTCTAACCGCGTAAGCCATCATACAGCCAAGAGACAAGGCTCGAAAGAAAATACGATCCAATTATGATTAATATGTCACTATTATCTACAGCTCATGTGGGTGTTACACACAATCTCAAATGGCATTTACAAATCTGGACTGAGTGAATGTGACAATTACGTGTTACTACACTGGTTTTGGTGGATACTCGGCTCGCCGCCCACTTCTCCAGACCAAAATAATTGATCACAGAAACATATTTGCTCCAAAATTAGTCAGAGGAGACAACTGTCTCATTGAATTCTGACTAAAACCCGTTTTAGACTACATGATTTCAGCTGTCTTTTTAGATTATTTGTCACACTGTATAAGAATAAAATCTTGACCATATTCTACAACATACTGTGCCATACCGTAAGAATATACAACGAAGAACCTCTAATGTTAGACCTACCATTGGAGAAAATTACTACGTCCTGCTTATGATATCAATCAGTGTGAACTGGGATCATGCAGAAAATGGAATTCAATAAACACAAAAGCTCTCGGAATAATTATATTTAAAAAGGATATAGAAGAGGAGCTTAGAGCCATTCTTGACTGGGTAAAAGAGGACACCATGGAATGCCCATTCTTTAACGTGAGCTTGAAGTAATGAGGATTTCTTCTGTCCATTGGGAAGTGTAATAGCTTTGTTGTTGTATAAGAGGAACAAAACATGTCAGGGTGGCAAGAGTAACACTGTTTTGCATGGGGGCACCTCACATCTCCTTGTAGTTGATTATATTCCTATAACAGCACACCCTTAAGTGTTTAATTCCTTACATAATCACCATAACACTGAGATATGCACAAACCAGGCACTTGTCCACCATGTATCAAATCAACAGGGCTGCCTCAGTAGGGAAAGAGAAGTATAAATTCTAGGAAAGTGAACTCATTGACGGACGAAAACAACATGTGGTGTGGTGAGCTCTGGGTCACAAGACAATCTGGCTTTCAGAACAGTGACCATCTTCAAAAGCAGTGTCATGGTCCAGCCTATCCAACCAGTACTAGCCTTCAGTTGCAAGCTCTATAGCCCACCGAGTCCTGCCTCCTTTTCAGACTCAGATCTTTGCGCTAGGCGTTCCTATGGAAACTCAGAGCCATTCCCCTTCTCCTGGGCGTTTTCCTCCTTTATTGGCTGCTCGGAAGTCAGGCGCTCGTGCTCAGAATAGACTGATCCATCCCCCCCCAACCCTGGATTCACATGTACACACACATACCCCTGGACCCACACAGCACCACAACACAAAACATAGCAGTGATGCTGCTCAACAATGCAGCATAGCACACAACATGACAACAAAATCCATAAATCACACAGATACAATTCAGAATTCATAAACACACCAAGGGGAAATTTGCATTTTGTATTTACATTACCACAGAACTGATTTAGCATAGTGTTAATACAGATTAGCATAACATTACAGTTCGCAGATCTATCATAAATTAAAAACTTCTATTCTTAGTGATGCTAGTTTTGTTTATGAGAGAAGTTGAGTGTTTAAGACTTCCATTTCTACAAATGTTTACATCAAGAAGCTTTATAGAAGACCTCAGTCTCTCATGAGCAAGGCAGACATGAGGAAGAAGCCTTGAGAGGAACCAGAAGAGAACCCATCCTCTTCTGTGTGAAACCAAATAGTGTGATTTTGGTCATTAAATGGCAGACAGCAAAAAAAAAAAACAAAATAAAAAAACAAAAAAAAAAACCTGGCTAGTTGGCTAATACTTAGCCACACCTTATGTTTTTAGCTGTCCACTCACTGCTTACAGCAACTGCTAACAGACCACTATTACCTCAGTCTCAGTCTAGCAGGTATGCTAGCATTTCCAGTGGACATATTTTGAATTTGAAGCTCCATATGCTGTAGTCTGTAGCCAAGACATGTAGCTGGGGGACTCATAAAGCAACCCTGATGTGCTTACAATATAGATGGTGATGTTTTCTAGAAATTTCCAAATCCAAAAATGAAAATGCATCTTTCTCCTCAAACATAAGTCAATTATTCTGCTGTTTAATTCATAACATGAAAGAGTTTGTATGAGTATACTGTAAAATGCCAGGCATAGCCAAAGTTAGCTAGCATGACGTAGCTAAGTAGCTAGCTTCTCTTTGCTGACTTATCTGAATTGTTTTAGCTAAAGCATGTGTTAACTTGCACAAATTGTTCAGAGACTAAACTATTTTTATTGCCACTGTTTTTACCACGTAGGCTGTTTAGCAACATTGTCATATAAACAAAGTGCAAAAACTAGCTCCTCTTATACCAGGAGTGTTAGCACTTAGTGTAATTTTTCAACAGTCAGTACTGTTTGTGTATACTTCTAATATATGGTGAAAGTCTTGCCCTTCAAAACCTTCCCTGATTCTTTTACTTTTACTTTTTAATGACTTCAGCCTCCTTTTTTCAGAGCTTAGCTAAAAGAAGGCTTTCCTCACAGTCCTGGAGGAATGGTACATGTTTTTCACCTTTACCAACCCTTTCACACTTCTATGAGACTTGGTTCCTGTTTTCTCAGGTTTGGAGGGCAAACATGAATCATATTCAAGATACACTGCAAAAAAATTATATCTTAGCAAGTATAGAAAGAAAACATTTAGAATATAGGATTGCTGAAAAAAAGGAAAGTATGACAAAGAATAGCCTACTTGTTATAATGAACACTGAAAAAAAAAAAAAGAAATTATATATATATATATATATATATATATATATATATATATATATATATATATATATATGTGTGTGTGTGTGTGTGTGTGTGTGTGTGTGTGTATGTGTGTGTGTGTGTGTGTGTGTGTGTTAGCAAGTGGAAATATCTTCAGTAAACTATAGGTACATTAACATTTCTCATTGTTCACACTCACTCACTTCCAGTAACCGCTTGATCCCGGTCAGGGTCACAGTGGATCCGGAGCCTATGCCAGTTCATCTCAGGGCTCTATGTAGACACTCATTCATACTTAGGGATAATTTTGAGTCATCAATCCACCTACTGGAATGTTTTTGGGAGGTGGGAAGAAACCAGAAACCCCAGAGTAAACAAATCTCAGGATCAAACCAGGGAGGTAACAACAATACCGCCTGTGCCACCATGTAAAATATATGATATATATTTTAGAGCTCATTTAAACAACTAGACAAATTTCTCGGAAATATTCCTCAATAATCTCTTTGATTGACATACCTTAGCTTTTTAAACTTACTGTCTTTGTATGCATTTCTCTATTACTGACACCCACAGACTCTGCACAGAATAATCATCTGAATTATATGACAGAACCTTCCAGATCCCAGTGTGACAGCTTTGGATGAATGATAAATGCCTGGCCGCGTGAAGAAGGCAGAATTCGTTTGAACAGCTTCAGCACTTCGTCTCTTCAATCTAATAAATCTAACCCCTCCCTATCGTTTTGAAACCCTCTGATTACTTTATCATGTTGCAGCATGCCTCTTGTTCTGCCCCTTAACATGCAGGATCATAAACGGAGTGTGAAGGCTAACACATTCAGAGCTGGCCCGACCCCATCGATCACACACAGCAAGAGTCCAGCCAGCTCCATAGTAACAGGCTGGCTTCACCTATAGGCCAAATGTTTGAAACCAAATACCTCATTCTCTCCCAGCACTCATACGCACACACTGAAGCTTAATACTACATAATCCAATCCTTTCTTCATGTCTGTCAACTGCTGAGAGAGCTTATGGTCCCTCACGTTGGTGGAGATGCACAGAGCAGCACAGAGACTTGCGCTGCCAAGGACCAAGGACAGGTCACCCTGCCCGTCCGAACACGTTTCAGAAGCATTTATTCTGACAATGAATTGCCTCCCATATTCACCGGGAAATAAAAAGAACGAGAAAAGGGCTATTGTTGCTGCCATGCTGGACAGATATACCACAGAGGATCTCGTATCTCGTACATATATACGTGCGCCCTTTTGATTTAGCCAGACGCTGATTTTTTTGAGGCCTTACTGGTGCTTGACAGGAATGTTCATTTTCAGGCTTCCTATTATGAATTTTATTTATAGTCTATTTTTCACAAATTTGGAAATAGAAATATGCCATTTACACAATTATAATACCCTTCAAAGTAAACAAAACTGTAGTCTTTTTTGTTTGTTTGTTTGTTTGTTTCCCTAACACTTAATTTCAAATTTAAAAAAATGCTTTGGACTTATTTGCTGAGGTCTACTTTTTTCTTTTCTGACATGGTACCCAAAAGTAGAAAACAGACTGCATTAGCTTCATGCTTCCTTAGATGAAATTACAGGTTAAAGAGCTTTAGCCGAAAGCTTTTGGGACATCTGGACACAACCATAAAGCAGAGTGAAGACTATTAACAGTGAAAATTAGTGCTGAATTTCAAGTAGTGATGTTGAAGCAAGCAACACAGCAAGTGGGTTTGAAAAATTTCCGGATATCCAGATATGTGAACAGAAGCACTAAAACATCTGACTCTACCTCTAACTCACATACTACCATAATGCAATAGCAGTTTTGTATATTATTATAGCATGTGCTAATAATTTAAAGAAAAATATCTAAGGCAAAGCTGACCTCTGGAATGAAGGTCTGCGGCTAGCGGGCTGGTGGGAGGCTTCTTCATGGCAGCAGAACGGTACACGATGTGAGGACGACCGCCGCCACCATCCTCCTGCTCCATCACATGATGTCCCGTCTCCACCGGCTCGATGAAGAACTCCTCCTTCTCAGTTCGGATCATCCCCGCCTGAGTAAAAGAGAAAAGGCACACAGAATTACCATATAACCCTGCTGGATAATCACGGTCATGTTGCTTAGGAAATGTGAATAAATATATTAATACCACAGAACTGCTTCAAGAAACAGTTCTTGATTCTGATTGGACAGAAGATATTGATTCATTTTCTATAACAGTAGCTCTTACTGTAGTTCAAATCAAACATTTTTAATATGTTATCATTTCTATAGTAACAAGTCATTCACAGGAACTTTTATGATGGACGCTCAACATAATCTAAGCCTATAACATAAGTAATAACTTTTGTGGACGTTCCACAACATTAAATGTAACTATAAACAGACAAAAAGCACAACATATCATTGATTAATAAAGTAAAAATTCCAACTGTTGGCAAATCACTGTGGTATAAGAAGAATAAAACACGTCAAGACATGCGGTTGGAGGAAAATAATCAACCATCATGGATTATTTTTCTACAACAGCACAACCTGTCCTGTTTTATTCCTTACAAGTCTATGTTTCCTTTGACCACTTGGTGCCAAGACTGTTTCTAAAGTCCAAAAATATTCTAGAAAACATTGCCAAAATAAACAGTGCCCTTTTATTACTACAACTCCACTGGGAAATATGTACTTAACATCTGGAAATCTATATAACAGCTTAACCAAAAAGACTCAAAAAGGCAAACAAGGCCAAGTGGAAATAGAATACAATGTAACACAAACAGTGCATTATGCATTTAGTTAGCCTCAGAGCGTTAACCTCCATTTGTGTTCCTGGCTGCTGGAGAAAGAAGGAAAAAAACAGTGAGCAGTCACCCATTAACTCTGCACTTGCCCCTTATCTGAGCTCTTATTTCTTAGCTCTTATAAACTGCTTTAGAGATTTCACATTCATTGTGTTTCAAAGTTTGTAACCACAGCTCCACCCCTTCTGCTCTGGAGATCCACCCACTTGGCGACGCCCCCCAAAATGTTACAATAGTGAGATATTTGTAATTGTGTGCATTGGCAGTGTAGCCAGCTCTTTGTAAACGACAGCTGTTAAAAATTGTGACTTATCGCAAAACAACAGCAAACAGTAAACACTGTAAATTAGGATTTGTAATTAAAATATGAGAATTGTACACGCAAACGCTGCTGCTACAGTTGCACGGTTTTTGGGTTTAGCAAAGATCTCTGAAGATTTATTTATGGTTACTTTTAACAGGAAAATAAGTCGATACTTATTTTATCCTAATAAAACAGTCTAGTCGGGGCAGCAGCATGGCATGACAAAGTGTAAGTAAGTTATTTACTTTCAACGTGAGCTAGCGATCTGCAGAGATGAGCAGAGCAGCATCCATTGGTGGGAAAAGTGAGGTGAAAATAGCTTAACTTTATGCAAATGGGAAGTGTAGCAGTGTGACAACTACCATTTTTTTACTTTCTGATTGGCACAAAAGTCAAACAGCATGTCGTTTTAACAAGTCTGAATACGTATTTCAAAAGACTGACAAGATCGAACTAGTATCATCACGATATAACCTGTCAATAAGGCTTTCATGTGAAAGGTTTAATATGATTTGAAAAAGGTTCTACTATGAAGATGATATAAAAAGTTGCATGTTGACACAGACATAGACAAATGTGTTAATTTATTACCATATAAAGGCTAGCAGGTGGTACATGTGCTAATTGGTAAAGTCAGCTCTTGATATATTGTTTATAAGTGTGTGTGTGTATGTGTGTGTGTGTGGATGTGTGTGTCAGAAGCAGCTGACGCTTCCTTTGACATGATCCACAGTGAGAGAGCAACGCTGCAGCCACACTCAAGCATGGCTGGAGATCACAGTGCAGAAACGTGCTAAAAGATCCATATGTCAGCCGGAGTTATGTAAGAGGCCTCAGAAGGCCATCTACCCCGACTGACCTTCTCCTCTTTCTGCAGAAAGAGAGATGAAAAGAAAGAGAAAAAAGAGTGAAAGAGACGGAGGAATGGAGGCCATAGGGCAAGATGTGTCCTGTCAGGAAGGTGAACAAGTGGCACCCCATGCTAGTAACGGTAGAGAATGGTAGATAAGGTCATATTGTGCAGTTTAGCTATTAGTGCACCCCTCCTTTCTCCATTTCCCTCTCTCTCTCTCTCTCTCTCTCCATGCCTCCATCTCTCTCTCTGCTCTGAAACAAGCGATCAGAAAAATGTCAGTCACTCTCCCCAATTCCATCTGTCTGTTTAGACAACTGATAATTACCGACCCTCCTGACAGCCGCCGCGTACCATCCACGAGGGAGATCTCATCGCACGTGCACACACACACACACACGCGCGCACACACACACACACACACACACACACACACACAGACATGCTCCACACGCACTCTCATGCTTCTCATTTCAAAGTGCTACAGAGGATGAATAATGCTGCTGTTGGAGCTCAGTAAGAGGAATTTTTGATTTTTTGCTTTTTTCTGGCATAAAGATTCTAGCATATTCTGTTATAGTTTGGAATGTATAGCCCTCAATCACTGACAAAAACTATTACTGACTATTAAACATGTGACTTGGTACACCATAAACCATGCAACTTATTGTTTTGCTATTGTACTATTTTAATATAACAATAGCACTGAAAAAGGGTTGATTTTGCCTATACCCCTAACTGACTGGTAATGGTTTTTGGCTGTAGACCTAACATTTTCTAGCTAACAGTTTAGCTAAGCTATCCAGCTATGCCTATACTCAGCTAGTAGTTAGCTAGCTAGCATTACCTCTCCAGCAGTCGCTATTTGACTCTAGTTAACCAAGTTCACTAGAAAGCTAATTAACATTAGTATTATATCATTTAATTAAAAAAATTATTGTGTAAACCATCAAATGCTAGCTAGCTAACTATTAGGCTAACTATTCTGTCGTGAAAACCAGTAGTCAGGCTTGATACGTGGGTGTAAACAGCCTCTACCAAAATAGGAAAAAATCTGTATTAATAACTAATGAAAAAAATGTTATACACTGTTATAGAAGCTGCTCTTAGTACTGAACTCAGTGGATTTGTGGACACCACAATATGATTAACCCTTCAAAGAAACTAAATATGAGCATTCAGGAAAGAAAGAAGAGAGCAGAGACAGAGACTTAGCCCTGACCTCGCAAACTATCTCTATCTCCGTTTATGCTCATCCCTTCATCTCCGGCCGGACTGATGGATAAACGCTGTGGCGCATGAGGCACTCTCGCACCAGAATACCAAGCAGTGGGCAAGTGGAGAGACATGTCAGCCAGGAGAGATGACAAGAGGGACTCTGAGACACGGACATATCGATCTGAGGAAGGGAGAGAGGGAGGGGATGGGACAAGGCTGTGCTGTCCCCATTGCGTTCAGAGGAACTGCTGAATAAAACATCAGGGACCTTCTGGAGCCGAACAGAACAGTGTGTTCACTTCCAAGCCTGGACTTAAGAGACAGGAACTAAAGCTTGGGAGGTAGAGAGAGAGACACAGGGACATGTCCAAATCCTCTAATATGGCCTCTGGTTGCTGGTTTAACCAATAATGCCAAGCAAATGCGTTGGCAGGTTGGAGTTTATGGCTAGGCAATATTTTTCCACTTTTAAAGAACTCAGTCAAGGCCTCAGTTATGGTGGTGCAAATTACAAACATGTTTCTGGAGATGCAAACTCAAAAACGTCAACACTGAAAAACCTCAACACTGAAATTATATTTATTCATTTGGCACGTTATACTATGCACTATGCAGTATATTATACGCTTTCTACTATATTTTATCACAACATCCCAAATCCTAAGTCAAAATCAAATTCCAGATCAAACACTAAAATGCTCTTCGTCAGAACTATGTCTGAAACAAGCTTCCCAGCTCAGAGCTTTTCTAGTCTTTCATAACAGCTGTCTATGAATCAAGGGGGCGGGGTAACGAACTCTGTTAATTTAATCCTTCTTGGTACAACCCACACCATGGTACAAACCCTCAGTGAGGGTTTCCTTTTTTCTTTTCATTACTTGCTTGCATTATGTGGGTTTTATCCATTGTCTCGATTATACAGTATATTTTTATTTATAACACAGCGCTGTTTAATTCTCGCTTATCCTACCTAGGGTTGCAGGGTAGCCTGGAGCCTGTCACAGGGGACTCGGGGGACACCCTGGATGTAGTGCCAACCCATTGCAGGGCACAATCACACACCTATTCACACACTATGGACAACGCATGTCTTTGGACTAGGGGAGGAAACCAGAGTATACGAAAGCTCCACGCACACAGGGCAGAGGCGGGATTCGAGCCCCCAACCCTGGAGGTGCGAGGCAGCAGTGCTAACCGCTAAGCCGCCGTGACCGCCCCAACCCCATATACGTAACCGATTTTAAAAATGTGTTGTTATTTAACGCAGAAAAACATAGAATCTTTGATATGGTGGCGTTTTCTTTAAGGTGACTTTTATTTAATTGAAGAAGTCTCCAGTGTCAATGTTTTGTGGATGCACAATGACATTAAATGCAACTATACATGAATAAAATGTATGACATTTTTCTTTAGTAAATAAGAATTTGTAATTGTTAGAAAAGCAATCGTTGGCAAAGAGAAATTAACATTTCGAAGTGAAGTGAAGTGAAGTGATGTGGCCAAGTATAGTGACCCACACTTGGAATTTGTGCTCTGCATTTAACCCATCCAAGTGCACACACACAGTAGTGAACACACACGCAGAGCAATGGGCAGCCTATTTTGCTGCGGTGCCCTGGGAGCAGTTGGGGATTCGATGCCTTGCTCAAGGGTCTCACCTCAGTCGAGGTATTGAGGGTGGAAAAGAGCACTGGTCATTTACCCCCCATCCCCATCCCTATCCCTATCCCTGCCCATCTGTGACTCAAACCCACAACCTTCAGGTTACAAGTTTAACTCTCTAACCATTAGGCCATGACTGCGCCCCAAGGCCCCAAGGCTGCCCCCCAAGGCCCCAAGGCTGCCCCAAGACAGTCGAGGCATGCTGTAGTAGGAAAATAATCAACTTTGGTATGATAACACTAACTCAGCTTCATGTCAAGCACCATCACAACACCCTGTCTTTAATTATTTCCCTATAACAGCACAGCCCCAAGTGTTTTATTCCTAACATATTCAAATAAGGTTCCATTAATTCTATTATTCACATAATTGAGCCATTAAAGCTTTTGATTCAGTCCATTTCTCTCTGTAGTGACTGCCTGCTACATTCTACTCAATTTACTTCAATAAAATCCTTGGGATGAATTACGGAACTAAGCTGTTTTTGGGGTACCTTTTTGTACCTTTTTGTGCATAATGTCTTTGCTGGCAGTTTAATTCACATTGTTGAAGCTTACACTAATTTGTCAAGCACATCGCACATGTTTAGTTGACATCATTTGTCATAACACCCTCTTATCTCCTTGGTGCCATTTTGTGTGTGTGCGGAACGGATTTTGCAGGCGAATATTTTGCATGCTTAAAACTAACATACAAGTACAAACATAAGAATGTGGTGTAACTTAACATTCTCATACACCACAGCACTTCATCATACAATCCTGTCTTGGCTCATATGTTACGCTAGATGTGTGTGAATGTAGCATATGCTCTGTAAGGCAATAGGCTTGTGTCAACTCATTAGACTGTATCTCTTGTCTGCTTGGTGACTGATCCTGTTGGCAGGAGGTGTAATGTCTGAGTGATGTGCCGTGATGATCTCCATGACATCTCAAACATGCTTTGGAGGTGAGAGCAGCCTAAAAAAGACCAGTCGTGATATTGAACAGTGGGGTGTCTGACAATGAGGGCCACATCAGCGTGATATTAGCCAAGTTTACTTTTTTCTTACACGCACACACAGACACATTCAGAGGAATATGTTAGCACTGAAGCCCCCTGAAACTTAGCGAACTATTAGTTTTGCAAAGATTCAGATCTGTGCACTGAGCTTAATATTTAATTTAACCCTCTGTACCAGTAGGCTGTATTGTGAAGGAGGCGTGGCCTCTGTACCTGTCAGTTCCTGTAAAAGGAGGCATGGTAGCGAGGGAAGTGTAGGCTTTGCATGAAAGAGGCATGGCCTCTATGTCAGTCACAGTGAAGGAGGTGTGGCATCTGTGTGAAGTAGTTGTGGCCTCTGTGTCTCTCAGTCCCAGTGAAAGAGGTGTGGCTTCTGTACCCATCAGTTGCAGTGAATGAAACCTGGCTTCTGTGTCTGTCCATCCCAGTCAAGGAGGTGTGGCCTTGTTGTCTGTTAGTCCCAGGAAAGAAGCCAAGGCCTCTGTGTTTGTCATTCCTAGTAAAGAAGCTGTGGCCTCTGTGTCTCTCAGTCTTAGTAAAGGAACCGTGGGGCAAATGTTTTTTGTATTTTTTTGTAAATGATATACATAAAAGTTACAAAACTTCACCTTGTCAACGATTATACATCTGTTATACACCAATATGTTAGTTATTATTAGACTTAGATTATGTGGGTTGTCTGCTGTACAAGTCCCTGTGCACAAGCTGTTAGAAAAAAAAGTTAGAACAAGTGCAAAATGAATCAACACCTTCTGACCAATCAGAACAGAGAATTCAACAGTGTTGTAGTATAAGAGGGAATATTTACATGCTCATTGAAAAGCAGATAAAAGATGACAAGCTTTAAAAAAAAATTGTAAAAAGTACTGACATGATAGACTCGGTCAGGATTAAAATTTGGATTACTCCCATGTGAAACTAATCCCAAATTAAAAGCTTTATAGTCTGGAAAAAAATGGTATGCTCATTGTAAAAAGGCCTAATCCCATTTCCTCATGGATTCCCCCATCAATAGGAAGTGGACATGATTTAAGAGCCCTTCTGACCTTTTAGCAGGCAGGAAGAGGTGACAGAGAACGACACTGAAGAAGGGACAGGAATTAATTTAGAGGGAGCTTTAATTGAAAGCACACACTCCTGTGCCAGGAGTAATTATTTGGCGAGAGAGAACATCGCTTTTGTGCGAGCCAGAAAATGACAAGGAGAAAAGGAGCCCTCAGTGAGCACCCACGCACACACACACACACACACACACAACTGGGCTGCAAGGAGAGAAATTTCAGCATCAAGTGCATCAGACATAAACAGAGGTTAAAAATGTGAGTACATGAAGCGTGTGTGTGTGTCTGAGACTGCTCTGTGTGTTTGGATAAGTATGTGTGTGAAATTTGTCCTCAATTTCTCACTCTTTCTGTCACACACACACACACACACACATACACACACCTATCTCATACAAATCAGGCTCTCAGTCGTGCAATCTTTTTCTCACTCCTCAACTCAGACTCAATTTCTCACCCACAGATGTCAGAAATTTCTAGAGTAAAAAATTTTGGCCAGCACGGTGTTGTTCCATCGGAAACACAGATCTCAGCGCTGACATCACTCTTGCTCTCTTAAACTTCCTCACCGTCCTACTGTCTCACATCCAGGGCCAAAAAAGTTCTAAAAGCCAGAGCTTCTTTCTTACTCTGATAGAACACACACACACACACAGGAAAATATGACATCAGCATGCGTCTGGCTGAACTCTACAGTCTGAGGGAAAATTCTTACTAAGTTTAAGCTTCACTGTCCGAATGAGTATCTATGCCAGGTAACAAAAGCTGAATGGGTGAGAGACATAAGCAAAAGAAGAGAGAGAGAGAGAGAGAGAGAGAGAGAGAGTATACATTCTTCACCTGTATATACAGATCAGCTTTCAGACATGTCATAAATTCCACCTGCAGTTCACTTTTATTGGGATGTAAAACTTCTGGACAGCTTTTTTCTTATTGCGCTTCAGTAACTAATCACAGACATGTTGGAGAAAGAAGTGAAAGACAGAGAAAAGGGGGGGGGGAATATCTGCTTCATGGCCGTCTCATGGAACAGGTACAAGTTTCAAACCAGATGAAATCACAAAAATGACACCACATCTGTCCTCCTTTTTTTTTTTTCTTTTTTTTTTTTAACACTGTGTGTTTAAGGAGTGAAGTGTGAATGCAATAAACATCCACTGAAATCACACTCTTTCATAAAACACAGTGATGTGCTTCGATTCAACTGAAATTTGTGAACATCATAAATTCTTTGATTATAAAGGTCCAGACAAGCGACTAACATCTGCATGGCAACAACAGTTACCTTTTAATGCTTAACCATTAATAATTAGCTCATGACTACACGCATGACAATTCAAAGTTCTTTCGTTTCGTAGAGACGCTTCAGATCACGACTTTTGACTAGTGACCCTGAACAGATAAGACGTCGATTTTGAGCTTGAAGCAATTATGAAATGTGTATCCCCAGTCGGTAGCTGTCATGTGACAGAGGAGAGGTGGGTGGGAATTGGCCAAGAGAAAATGGGGAAAAAATTTTAAAAAATGATTTTAAAAAAAAAACACACACACACACACACAAAACAAAACAATATAATTTCAAAAATACTCTCAACCCCGACATTTTTGAAGCGTATATTTATAGTCTTAGGGTTGATTTGAGTTTATCACAGACAGCGGGAGTGTACTGTGTTGTAATTGGCCCAACTTGGACTGATGAAATTGTTAGTTGTTGCATAAGGGTATTAAAAATTAATCACGCTGTCTGTCTGTTCCTATTTAGGAAATGGAACTGAAGCTGTATGGACTGCACATGTGGAATTAGCTTACGCTAAGCTTTTGCTACACACACGTGTGAAGTCTAGATTTCCATTCTTCACATGTATACAAAGATCAGGTCATTGAGAAAAGAAGTGGCTAGAGGTTTTTTGTGGGTTTTTTTTTTTTCAATTTTTGGACAGTGGATAGTGCTGGGCAACATGTTGTGCATTCTGAGATGCTTTTCTGCTCACCGCGGTCGTAAAGAGTGGTTATTTGAGTTATCATAGCCTTCCTGTCAGCTCAAACTAGTCTGGCCATTCTCCTCTGACCTCTCTCTTCAACAAACTGTTTCTGCCTGCAGAACTGGATGTTTTTTTGTTTTTCGCACCATTCTGTGTAAACTCTTGAGACTGTTGTGCATTAAAATCTCAATAATTAGATGTTAAAATTTTGAATCTTTAAAGTAGAATTGGTTTATATTTAATTTTTACTTTTTATTTCTCCTGTTTTAAGTGTTAAATAATTAAACTGTAGTCGTTAACACAGCTTTTATTTATTTATTTGTTTGTTTGTTTATTTGTTTGTTTAACTCTACTCTTGCTAGCAGATTGTTAGCGATTTTTTATGTCACGGTACATGTTGTGTATCATAGAAATTAGGGCAGTATAACAATATAATATCAATGAAATTATGTCACTATACACTTTTCTGTTAAAATTTTGTAATGAACTATTGAAATTGAAATTTATATTATAATTTATTAAAATTATTTGAATTTATTTTTTTCCCTTTTCAGATTAAAGTAGTTTATTGTTATAGACATTAAAGTTTTTCATTGTTTTACTGGCAGTTTGTGTGTGCGTGAGTATGAAAGAGAGAGAGAGAATCCGCATTTATCTGACATGGTATGTTTCCGATATGTGTCCTCACTGTAAGTGATTTAGTGTTCTACGCAAAAACCGTGTGTAACGTCATACGGATAAAATCTCAGTGAAGCATTACTCCTGTGTGCCATAAACCGCTTTATCCTCTTCATTCCTCTCACATCTGGTTGGCTCTCGTCCATCACTGAGGAAGTGTGTGTGAAAACAAATAAACCTGAGATGCTAGGAAAAGGTTCAACAAGCTGTGATCAGTGCTGCTTTCTGATCATGTGAGATCTGTGCTAATCACTGACTAAACACTGAGTAAGTGTGCGATTTAGAGCTGAGAAAACCAGGAAGTAAACAGGAAGAAAAACTGGCCTCTGTGACGTGTTTGTGTGTGTTTATCTATTTGTGTGTCTGCGTGTGTTCTGTGTGTGTGCATATACAGTATTTGTGATATTTATGTCTGTGTGTGTCTGTATGTGTTTATGTATGTGTGTATGTGTGTGCATATATTTGTGATATGTGTCTGTGTTTGTGTGTGTTTATGTATGTGTGTGAACGTGTGTGCATATATTTGTGATATCTGTGTGTGTTTATCTATATATGTGTGTGTGTCTGTGTGTCTTGTATGTGTGTATATATTTGTGTTGTGTCTGTCTGTGTCTTTTTTATGTGTGTATGTGTGTGTGGGGGTATCTATATTTATATTCTTTGTGTGTCTGTGTGTGTCTGTGTGTGTGTGTGTTGTATGAGTGTGCATATATTCATAATATTTGTGTGTGTGTGTGTGTGTGTGTGTGTGTGTGTGTGTGTGTGTGTGTAATCAACACCTTTTGACCACTCAGAATCAAGAATTTAACAGTTCAGTGGTATAAAAACCGATGAATGCATGTGTATGTGAAATATTACGCTACAGTTATGCTTAATGATTCTTTTATAATGAGCTTCACTTGTGGCTTTTTCATGCCAGTTAAAATTATTTCAGAAATGCGACTATTTCTCTCCTTTCTAACCCAAATAGAATTAATTCCAGTTAAAGGCTCCTCCTGACACTTTAAACTCACTATCATTCACTTCTGTCTAACCAAACACACATTTTATACCAGCCGGATAGTTTACCAGCCTGCAAGTGTCTCATCTGCAGCCCAATGAACATGCTGACAAATGACTCAATCCTGCAAGCAAATGTAAATCCCTCTCCTAAAGGTCAATTCAGCTTCTCCATCCACCATTCAGAGAGAAGCGGAAGAGTGCAAGCACTGCATCACTTCACAGCATCAAGGTTCAAGACACATAGAGGACTGGAGGTGTCCATCATCCTACTGCACACGCTTGAGCTTTGGAAAGGGAAACGTTCAAAAGAATAGGATATGTGTGGCTGCCTAGGAATACACTTCACATGGTGCAATTTTGACATTTTCTACGATATAAAGTTCTGTTTCTCTTTTGTATCTTATCCACAAGCAAAGTCTGAGCATTTTAAAGAAAATCTGAATTAAAGATTTAATTCCAGCTGTGGCACAAGAGCATCACAGACATTTTGAAAGCCAGTATCTGATTACAACCTAAACTGATTAGAAATATGACTGTAACATTGTGGCGTGTGGCTACGCAACAACTACATCAAAGCCTGAGAGAGGAACTGTGAGAGGAACTCACACTTAGGTTTTAGATATTAGGTCTTAGGCGTATTTAAGGAGACTGACTGTTTTTGCCATCATGTTTGTTAAACTGGCTCCTTGGACCCAACCGATCTTTGCAGGAAGACAGGACTTCAGATGTATTTAAAATAAATAAATAAATAAATTTTGGCCAAAACCTTTTTTTGTCATGTTTAGCTATCTTACCGAACTCAGCCACAACAACATCTGATGGGTTTTCCCAGACCGCCACACATACTAGTTAAAATGCATGTGGTCTGTAAGAGAAGTCATGACGCAAGCAGCGGCAACGTGAGCTGTTTGTTTACACACTCACCTGCAAAGTTCAGTCTGGAGGATTAAAAGCGATATCCAGTATAGTCAGAGCCGAAACATCCCTTTCAGTCTGGTTTCCAAGTCAAACTGCAAATGTTTAGTGATTTCATGCACAGCAATGTTAAACATACTGATGAGTTCTGTTTCTCTTTAAAAGCTTACGCCATCATCGTGATTGTTGCCATGCACTGTCTCAAACTGAAAACTCTGACCTTACATTCAAAAGTATTTACTAATCTAGGTAATTCAGAAGACTGCTATGTAAAACAGACCTTTCGTTAGTTTTAAAGGCTACACGAGAGGAAAACCGGTTAGTGGTTCGTATTCACTAATGGTCTAGAATCGTGCCTAAGTATGTGATCTGAGGCTCCTCATCAGTTTGTTTATTCAGTTTATGGATGGAAAGGGCCACAGGATATGTGCAGCAGCCATCTTGTGTATGTGTAGGTAAAAGCAGTTATAGCTAGGCTTAAGAGAAACAGAATGAGTTCTTAGAATATCTTAGAATCTCTGCAGCAAGACTTCACAGAAGGTACGTATTATATAAAACAAGATGCATGTAAACACAATCTAGAATCCGACGTCAAGACCAGAAAAAGAAGAGAAAAACATTAAGTAACTTCGTATGTGAAGGCTTAGCTGGGGAGGGGATTACAGGTTTGAAGCCACCTGAAATATTTAAGCATAGTTTCAAATGCTTATTCGTGCACATGCACTTGTCGCCATGGGAGCTACGAAGCGAAGGAGGAATCTGTGACAATATATTGAGCAGAAATTGCGCTATAATTATGTTCATAAAAATGTTTCACTTGTTCATGCATACATCACCTACACTGGGCATGTTTTTGTGTCATATCCTCACGTTCCAGGCAAAATTTCGAGTTCTCCATGAAAGCCTGAGCATCAGATGACAGGACTATACTGATTAGTGTGTTTGGGAGTTGAACCTGACGATAGTCTGGGCAGTGCTACATGGTCGCTTGTTGGTCCATATTTTCGTTGAATCATCAATCCCTGTTCACCTACAAGCAGAAGAGGTGGTGATCTTTCACCTCACTTAACCCAGATCGACTGTTCCGGAGCAGTAATTTGGGTGGCACTGAGCAATGAGAAGCCAGTTCTACTAAAGCAGAAACTATTCATGTGCAACAATCAGTGCTTGGACCCCGAGTCATTATCTCACCAAGCTTTGAGCAAGAAATGAAATAATATTTTCATGTCAACACTCAAAATTTGATTCACAGAAAGTTTCAGGAATTTCTTGACTCAAGTCATTCACTTGTTTTTTTTCCCCCCATCCATATCTATCAGCCCCATCAGGTACACCTGTAACCTAGCAACAAGGAAAGATATCATCCCGCCCTCAACCTTCGCTCACAGTGGCAGCTGGAGGCTGACAGCCAATAAAACGCAAGGAACTTCATCTCCCAGGGGACCGATCGACCAATCTGTGAGTTTCACAGGACCTGTTGAGATGCATATCTTCCTCTCGGTGTCTCTTACACACATACACACACACACACACACACACAGCCCCACCCTAAAAGCAAGAAGACGAGATCACAAGATCAGTGCAGATATAGCATACAAAAACATACTCTTGCTGACAGACAGACTTCATAACACATCTATTCACACATTGGCTGATATTATTAATATCATTTCTGTCTTTTAACAGTTTTATATATATATATATTTATGAAAAATGGCATTTTTTGATATGCCTGTGTATCCGATTAACACTCGTGTCACTAAATACACAGGTATTAACCAGCCATCACTTTGCAGAACTGTGCACCAGTGCCAAGAACATTCATCTATTCCATCTGCTGTGACTCACAACCTGGTACATGTGTTATTTATTCCTCTGTCGGTCTAACACACACTTGCCTCAGACGCAATTGCCGCACACAATTAGCTCGCCGTGTAACACAACACAGCAAGAGGAGCCGGCGTCGGCTCATAATCAAACCAATACTATGGTCAGTCATGCCACCTCCGGCTGCTTCATTAGAGCCCGATCGCTCCATTTTCCCCTCTCCCTCGCCGCCTCGGGCCCAGACAAATTAACCCCCGCTGTGCCGCCCACTTCCAACCAGACGTCCCTGTTTAATAAGCCGTCTGCAAGGACAGCGACTCTTGCATATATACACTGCCAGCAAGAGCATTCAGTGACAAAAAAAAAAAATGCTGATGATACAAGAATTAGGGTTTACGCTGATGTCAATCATACATACTAAGCTTTTATTTATGTGTTCTGTGCATAAGTGTTTAGGTAATTAGGATTACAAAGAGAAATTTCACTTAGCAGCATTTACAATGGTTTTAGGTTCTCCTTTTCCAGCATAATTTCTGAACCGAATCCAAATGCAACAAAGTTATTTTACATATTCCTGTTTATGTGTTTCAATGATTTTTAAATGCACTAGTGCTAATATGCTTTAGACTAAATCTCTAAATCTGTGAGTAACTGTACCTACAGTATACAGCCACAAATTTTCATTTTTCTTACTTTTTACTGCTGGCTGCAAAGCAAGTCACAGATTTATTAGAGGTTATAAGAGGTTAATGCATTCATTCATTTCACAGGGACTTAATGGTATGGTGGATGCTCCACATGATCTAAGACTAATGACTTTGTAAAAAGATGTTATTTAACAAAGAAAAATATATAATCGTTAATATGGTGAAATTTTCTCTAAGGCGAAGTTTTAACATTGATGGAAGGAGTCTCCAGTGTCAGCAGTTCGTAACAGTCAGATGTAAAGCTGTTCCTTTAGGTTTTCCACCATGAGAAATTGCATTATTCTTCTTATTAACTTCAAAAGAACGTGAAGGTACGACTGTTTATAGCTGCTATACTGTAAGTGATAGCAGGAACTAGCTTGTTCCATGGATGTCAATCTTTAATAAATATCACAGAAATATCTCATCACAGAAAATTTCACAACACTTTTTTTTAATCCGTTTATGTGGCGCGTCCACTATATAAGTCCCTGAGAATGGGTTGTTACTGTAGAAACAATAACATATTAGAACAAGCTCATTTATATAAACCTAGCTTCACTTAACCTCAACCTTCTGACCAATCAGAATTAAGATTTCAACAGTGCTGCGATATAATAAAAAAAAAAAAATTCTGATGGAAGAATCACCAGTCCGCTTAGTATCATATTCATCGTTTCTGCCATTGTTGTTTCCTTTTATCAGGATGCTTTGTTGGTAACTATCTCCGTCATGTTATCAACCAGTGGTTGCCATCCAAAGAAAAACATGTATCTACCATTAACAATATAAGCTATTTTGGTTCTTCTTCTTCTTCTGCAAATCAAAAAAAAACCAGGATCCAAGACAAAGCATCAGCTCCTGTTTCCGCTCTAGCTCTGTGATCTCTAGACAAGAAAACTCTTTACACCTTCTCCTTCCTTGTCACAGCATCACTATTTATCTGCTCCCATTCATTACCCTGCTCTTAAATCTGTCAAAGTTTTGTGGAATTGAAGTGAGAGCGAGATACTTCTCATACCTTTTTGAACATTGAGGTTTTTTTCCATCTCAATTTTCACAGCTTTTTAAATAACAAAGCAGTTAAATTAATAAATTAGAAGTTTTATGGACAGATAAAAATTCTAAAGGTAATGAAATACACCAGGTGTAGGGATGTAACCTAATATAAATACATCATTCAGAATGAACAGATAAAGTGTTTGAAATATATACAAATGCAAATGCAGAAGGTTGGTATCTTGTGGAAAAGGTTCACAGGGCATCTGAGAATACTGTGTGATTCAACAGAAAACCTAAGAGGTTTTTAACTCATGCAGAACGGTCAGATATCAAGCTCGCACGACAATTTACGTGATGCATCTATAGCGTACAAATAGAAATAATACCTGCATGAGCGGGATTAGGAAACTTCTCTAGTTGAGACCAATTATGAACTTCAGTGATGTAGCTGAGGTTGAGGAACTTTCAGAGCCAGAATTCACACAGTGACATTGCTGCCATTTTTAAGTACCGCTTGCTGCAGAAGCAAAAGTCCAGGGGGTGGAGTCAGACCTGATCCAACTCCTCTGACCTGGGTGAGGTCAAACCAAAAGTACAAGGGGTAGAGATAACTCAGTGTGTTTCAGGTTGGATAAGTGTGTTTATTGTTTCATGTTGTAGAGCGTCTCATGGCTTAGGGGTTAGGTTTATAGAAGGAGCTGGATCAGGTCCAGTTCTACCCACTGGACTTTTGCTTCTGCAGCTAGGACTATCTTGACTATTTCTACATATGGATTTTTCCCAGTGTTTTCCAGTGTTTTCAGAGGAATAGTGTTAGGGTTCATACTTATTAATTGGTCGGAAAAAAAATCTTCTAGTTTAGGCCACACCCACTTTGAGTTTAAATATGTATACAGATACAGAGACAGACAGTAGCAATGCATTACACCAATATTTTGCTGAAAAGGGAAAACCATTTCCTTCATCTGCCACAATCCAACAAGCTGTCCTGAAGGATGTGAGAGAGGTTGAGAAAGTCCAATTTGCTCCAGTTTCATACATGTTAAAATGCCGTGACCTGAATATCTAGATCATAATAATCTGCCCTTTTCACATTATTTTTGAATTCATTTCATCTACATATCTCGCATTGCTCTGAATAAACTTGAGAAGCATATGCTGAGTCAGATTTGGTTAAGTCCTTTCCATATTAGAATTAGAATTCCTGGAATTCCTGCTTCACAGAAGATGTGCAGCATTGACTGGGGCATGGGACAAGAACATGTTCGGAGAACGAAAGCTGAAAGCTGGCTGAGGGGAAAAAGGCTTTGTTCATTAGTCATGTGTCTGCACAGAAAGAGAGAAGGGGAAACATAGCACTGACAGGTGGGTTCTTCTTCGGATTCTAAAATAAATATTATTCCAAATTTTTCCAAAGTGAGGTGTCATGGAAAATTTAGAGAAAGAAAGATGAGAAGGGGAGATAGATTTGACGGATGGATGGACAGCTAGGGGGATGGATGGAAAAACAGAGTGAGAGAAAACAAGATGCTGACAAAAGAGAGACAGAGAGCAAGAGAGAGAGAGAGAGAGAGAGAGAGAGAAAGAGAGAGAGAGAGAGAGAAAAAGAGAGAGAGAGACAGTCCAGGACCCTCATTACACAGCTGGAGCAGAGCGCTGCAACCCCCCTACGGGCCACTTTAATGAGCCAACCCATCACACACAACGCAGGTAATCAAGGTCAACTTACAGACCACGCTTGCAATCAACACATACACACACACACACACACACACACACACACACACACACACACACACAAAATACAAATATGCAAGACAGTTTCCTGTGAATTCACTCAATCACCCTCTTCCATTAACCACTCTATCCTGGTCCAGGTGAATCCAGACCCTATCCCGGGAACACTGCGCATGAGGTGGGACTACACCCTCGATGGGACAAATTCACACATTCATTCTATTTTCTGTGACTTGTGGATCTCCAATCATAAATGGACAAGTGTGTAAATGCTCAGGAGTTAACACGTGACTATGGCTGCATTTCCATCATGGGCTTTGTTGCACAGTTCTGATATTTTGAAACAGATCTGTACGGAAGATGTTTGCCATAATCACTGGTCACTGGCATGCTGCTCCAATAGAGTGCCAAGTGAAGGCCAAAATATAAGTATAGCCATGTAGAGAAAGATATCACAAACTTGTAGAAGATATCACAAACTTGCCAAGACTTGGCCTTAAAAAGTTATAACCGTTTAACACTGTGTTTATCAGTGGGCTTTCTTTTATTATTACTTCTAAATAATTCAAAGATCAATCAATAATGCAGCTTTAATTAGCTTAGTTACACGGTCTGCATCGAGGACTGCTGCACCTGATCTGGCTGCCAATGCAGAATCAGCAGAAACATTAAATAAAGGAGGACGGAAGAACGAACCAGCTGCAGATGAGATCGCTAATTGCTAATCACAAAAACAAACCATTTTTTTTCTATTTAGCGAATCATGGTTAAGGATCAAATTGTACTGTGCTGTGTGCATTCGCACTGTATGTTTCCTATCTGCAGGTAATAAAGACATAAATCAGTCAAGGCACTAGCGCAAATAGTGACAGAAGATCTCAGTACTCTAGAACGAACATGATATTGCAAAATCCCTTTGCCAGTTATTGTGATCGTGACTCCCCGAGTTTCTCCTCAGAGAGAGATGAGATAAGGGGATTACATGGGCTGACCTTGTGCCTTAAAGCTGCTGAGAAGATGTAGTACTCAAGCTATCAAGCAGAGATAGGATCAGACAGGAAAGATTCACAGCCAGACAGAGAGACACAGAGAGATAGTGAGAGAGGCAGCTTGAACGTCAGGTACTTCTTAACTGTGTTTAAAAGACCACCTTTCATCATCGATTGCCCTGATAAAAACACGACTTCTGGCTCAATTTGTGCTGAAAAGATAAGTCCCCATTAGCAAGGATCAAGAGTAGAACTTCGACCTGCATTTTTGGACTCCCTGTTTTCAAGCTGGAACAGCTTCAGGCTAGTCACAGAAGCTGAGCTAAATGTACCTATAGATTCCATTTTCTATTTTAGAGCACCAAGCAGAAAGCATGCTGTTGCAAAGTTTCCCAGCATGTCTCACACAGAGGGGAGGGGTTTCCATTTGCATGTGTGGGTCTGTGGTATGAAAAAAGTATGGAGTGGAGAGAAAGAAAGAGAGGGGGAGAGAGGAAAGAAAGAGCAGGTTAACATTAATGGTCAGTGACACAGAGCGGTTGCTAGCGCTGCTCCTGAAATATTAAGCAGCCTTCTCACAGGTGAATAATTCCTGGCTTTAATGTAGCAAGGCCACGTTGCCAGGAGTAAAAATGCTCCCCCGTCTTCCATTTTACGATTTACAGAAGGCACAAATACACGAATGCATCCTGGGTGATAGGTGATCACAAGTGGACAGGGCTGAGTACAGGTGTGAACGGGGTCAAATGTGTCTCGAAGACGCACTGTGATCCGATCACACGAAGCACATCGGAGGTGATCTGATATGCATACGGCCACAACACATTTGTAGTTTGAGCATGAATGCGTCTTGACGTGTCCTGTACGGCAATGAAGGACCAACTACTGGACTGCGTCATTGCCCGAGCCAGAAGACATACAGAAGTAATCATTGCAAGACTGTTTAGAAATCATGCTGAACTGTAGAGTTCTCCAATGGATAAAGGTGACGCTATTACAGCAGAGACATAATCAGCTGCTTTACATAGTTTCATTTGTCACCTCATCACTCATTGATTTCTAAGTTTCGTTAGTAGACCATGTGATTAAAATGTCTGAAACAGTCCGTGCAGGTCCTGCACATGAGATAGAATTTGCAGGACATTTCTGCCTGAAAATAAATGCAGCGGAAGACTGACATAATAAAATCTGCATGACTGCCTTGATGTATGAAAGCTGATCACAAGTGGTCACTGGAGACACACTCATAATGCCAGGTGGGAACGGAGCTAAACACAAATAAGGAACATAGAGGCTGAGCTTAGCTTGGTGCCTTGATGGTCATATTTAAGGAAAATTATAGATATGGGGAATCAAAGATTGACTCCAAAATGTTTGGAATTGACCAGCCCTAGCGGAAAAAAGTAGTGGTGTCTTTTGTGAATAGATCAATAAGAAATACACACTTGCGGACATGCTGTTACAGGAAAATAATTAATGATGTGGTGGGGTAATGTGGCCTGACGTGTGGCCTGCTGTTACCTCCCTAAAGGTGATTATTTTCCTATAACAGCACATCCCAAAGTATTTTATTTGTCTTCATACCATAGAAATTTATCAACAATTACAATTTTTTACTAATTAAAAGAATGACATTTTATTTGTTTCTTGTTACATTTAATGTTGTGGAACGTCTGTGAGACAAGGTTCTGTTCTAACTGACGTTATAGTAGCTATAAACTACTATACTATCCCTCATCTTCCACTATTTTTTCTCTTTCTCAAGTTTATTAGACAAAAAAAAAAAAAACGCAGCTTGTCATGTTACAGAGACGCCACAAAGTCCTCTATCCTGAAGACGCCATGCTGGAAAACAAACATATTTTACCTTTGACACTGGAGACTCCCTCCAAAAATGTTAAATAAACATCTCCGAGCGTCACCATATCAACAATTACATGTTTTTCTTAAATAACACAATGTTTATTATTAGTCGTACATTATGTAGAGCATCCTCCACACAAGTCCATGTAAATGAGCTGTTACTGCAGAAACGATATTGTTTTAAAACAAGAGCATTAATATAAACCACAACTAAAGTCTGAGCTGCTGTTAGAAAGAATTAATCAGCAGCACTGTGGTATAAATGGTGTTAACCTACATGCCGTCACATAGCACATATTAATCCAACAGACAGAAGAATGGGACCATTCCATGAAACACTCAAACATATCTTCAATTAGTAGCTAAACACATATGGGAACTGTCAACACTGAAATGACCTTGGAACTGTTTTCCTCCACAATAGAGATTAATGAGACAAATGTCTGACACTGTGGTAATTACAGTCTGGCCACTTCAAATTTGTTTCTGGTATTGTTCCACATAGTTCATGGTACAACTAGCTTCTACAATGCAAAAGCCATCAGAAAGAGTGCAGGCCTCAGGGACGAACAGCCTCCTCCTCGTGATTTACAGCACGTTGTATGCTTGGCCTGAGAACAGTCAGTGTTTCGTGCATTTCTACTCCCTCTCCAGTTTATCTCTATTAGAAGGACAATGTGCTTCAGGCCACTTCTGCAATCCAGAGCACTGAGGATTTTGGCCTGGTTTGACCACAGATTTGTATGGAGAATCAAGTGACTGGGAAAAAAAAAAAAACACAACGGTATATTCATAACAATCCTTACAGGCCAGCGCTTGGGGTTTATTTGACTTGGAGGGGACGGTGCACTCTTTGCTGGGAAATAAATCCACTAACACCGGGCTGGACAATGAGCTTCATGGATATCTGGGGGTTTGACATCACAGCTGGAGCTGCATCCAGCACAGCTGTGGACAGCGGGCACGTATACAATAGGAGAATCATCATCATTTCCATGATGGTGGAAATTTCTAAAGGTGCTCGGCAGTTTAAAGAGGTTCACCTTTATGCAGTTAATCTACTGCTTACGTGATGCACAGAAAATTAGATTACTCGTTGGGGTATTTTCAGTGAAGATGCCTATCATGACTCTATTGTGTTGATGAGGTCATTTGAGAAGCGTGACTTTTTAGTATTCCAAGCACTGAGCAAAAGTTCAAGGTGACTAAGTTTAACTGAACCACTAAGTATGAGAAAGTGCTTGATGCCTGAGGTCATTCCACTGGATGAAGTCCTGTGGCATCTGTCCAGGGGTTTCCACTCCTAAACTTGGTGCAATGGCTTAACTTTCCTAATAGCTTTAGTCCTGGTGTAGATACCACCTCTAGGTCATGACAAAAGATCACAAGATCACAAGGCCTCTGGGTCAACACGGTGCTTGTTTAACAATACCTTAGAAACAGAAATAAAAAAAAAGAAACAGAAAAAAAAAGAAATCAGCCACAGTGAAGCAACACTATCTGAAAATATTCATTTTTGCTTTCCCAGCAGAACCGTGGGAAAGTGTTTGATGGTGCAGGGACACTGAACTTTTGGATTTTCATCACTTACTTCTCCCATTCCCTCAGTTTTGTTTAGCATAATTTGACTCTCTTAGCATCTCCATGTGCCAATAGAAGCTTCCATTTATCTCTCCAGTTTCCTCAATTATCTATTCATCTCTGCACCTCTCTTTCTGTCTCTCTCTCTCTCTCTCTCGCTCTCACCCTGAGGCAAATGTGCCTAGGAGCCAAGTCCTGCCTGAGTTCAGCTGACAGGTAGGTCTAAATATTTAAGTGCTGGGTACACACTTCCATGCAGAAGCTCAACACACACACAACCTCTCGATTCAACAGAAACACAATCTCATTCACTAAACTTTTACGCATTTTGCTTAGGAGCTCTGCGTTTTGAAATCAGAGTACGCTAGTAAGGGTCCAAAAATATGCAAAATATGCAGTCTTCTCTTTTTTTCCCCAATAAAAATGTCAGATGAGCGACCTGACGAATGAGTCTGGGATGACTGACAGTTGTGTTGGCGTTTTTGAACTCTCCAGTAGTTCCCCCTGAAAGCCCCGCCCCCTTCTCCTGGCTCACATTAGTGATCATCAAGTCGTCTCGATTTTCTCACTTGAAGGATCCATCCTTGCTTTCTGTCATGGTCAACGGAGAATGGTTTTATTTCATTAATGTGAAATAAAATCGATCAAACACTAGAAAACACTAGAAATGTTTACATGCACAATTTCCTATTAATTTATGTACATACCAACTTTTTGCTAGAATAGGAAGAAAAAAGTCAACTTTCACCTTTTCTGCACGTAAACTAAAACAGATTATATTTTTTCTTCCAAAGCACCTGGTGGTTATTGTAAAACCCCATATCGTGCAATATAGTTTCTACCTTAGACAAGCAATCTGTGAAAACGCTGTATCGAAAAATGTACTGTGCAACCACTTAACCCCAACTCCCTTCATGCCCTTCTTTCAATACACAGGTTTATATACTCTTCACAGTTTTTCTATCACCATCACCTAATTTCCTTCTTCCTCTGCACTCGCTTTCTGCCTCACATCTCTACGGCTGCTAATGTAAGTGAAGAAAAATGATGCAGTGATGCAGGCTTGGGACGTTTGACAATAGTTTCGGGAATCGCCGACAGATTCCTGATGGCTATCAAGTTGGATGATATAGTTGGACGTCTGTCAGAAAACGTGGTCCTACAGCTTTAACACTGACAAAAAAAAAGGGTGTTTTATCTCGTAATGCGTTTTCTTTTCGTGTTTGTTATCCTATTTTGCATCCTATATGAACCTTAATAACCTGACTTCAGAGCAGAGCAACAAAACATCTTTCCCTGATGCATCTTAGCCTCCTTGTCTGTGCTGCCAAACAGATAAAGCCAAGAATGTGTTCTTTAAATAAAGAAAATGAAACAATGTGCTGTTTATGAGGGCGACTTCACTATACGAGAATTTAATAAGTATCTCTGCTGCTGTTCACCACAGAGCACATACGGTTGTTTGTATATAGAATTTTATTTCCATTTTGTAATGAGTTTAGTTACAGCTATTAACTCATTACGTTTATTTATTGTCCCATTCAGCGTTCCAGACATTGTGGATGGGTAATTAAGCCAAAAAGGACTAAACGCTAATGCTAGCTACTGCAACTACAGCCGAGTAACTTAATTAGCTTCAGGTATTTTTTCCCCCGTAATGACAGTGTGTACACAACAAGCATCATATATGTATGGCCACATCCCCTTCTCCCCCAACCAACCCTCCCCAATCCCTATCCACCCCTCACCGCTTCCCCAGAGCCACAGGCAATGCTATCGTCAATCAGCGATAGTTAGGGGACACGACAGGACAATGGCATATTACACACAATCTCACAAGCCTAATGTTTTGTAGAACTGCTCATCTCTAAATGACAGGAATTCGATTTCACCATCTAAAATGCCACTACAGAAACATTTCTGAACAAAAAATAAATAAATAAACGCATTCTTAAAGGGCACCAGCTCCAGCTAGCACACATAACAAGCCGAGCACCTGGGGAAGGAATATAAAACACATCATATTCTCTATCGAGCTGCTGTATTGAATACTTCCCAGAGATCCTTGCTCCTTGACATCCTCCCTTTTTGGAATGAACCAACTCTTACACAAATTAGGACTTCCCTGCTTCTTAGCGATTCCCATTTCTCCATTTACTTCTCCTTTTACTTTTTAACTTTTTAACTTCCCATCACCAACCTCTCCTTCTTTATCTTTAATTACCTGCCGTCTCCGCTCACAGCCAGACAGAGAGACTCGTTTACCCAACACTGTCTGATCTGCTCGCTGCCTCCTGTATTTCTGTCTTTTTTAATCTATTCAGTCTGTCTGTCTTGTTGTTGTTGTAGTACGTCTTAATTTGTCCTGCATCACGCATTCCCTCACCCACTACTATAGTCATGTCTGGCAAAAAAGACCTCTGCAACACAAGAAAAGACATAGATCCAGGATCCTAGAGGGGGCCAAAGGGACAAATTCAACCAAGTAGTCATCCATTAAAGAGCTCTGTGTGGGCTGAGGAAGGATTGTTTGGAGAGATGCGAGCAGTGAAGGTTGTCTGTTCTGCAAAGAGAACTGGAGATATAATGCAAAGAAACATAGCCATTGTTATACTTTGCGCCAACAGGAACCATGTCATGTTTGTTTTTATTTTTGCTGTTCCTAAGGATCATTTGGCTATGACATGCCAAATAATTAGCAATTACTGCTGTGCTTATATTTTGCCCTTGTACTCCCGTACAAATGCAGTGCTGTAAAAAGTGTTTGTCCCCTTCTTGATGTCTTCTATTTTTGCATACTTGTTACACATAATTGTTTCAGATCTTCAAACTAAGACAAAGACAACCTGATTAAACACAAATTAATTTTATAAATGATCATTTCATTTATATTTAGACATTCCATTTCTAAAATAACTGCCCCATAAACTTAATAATTGTACCACCTTTCCCAGCAACAATTGCAACAAAACACTTCTCATAACTGGAGATCAGTCTTTCACATCACTGTGGAGGAATTTCAGCCCACTCTTCTTTGCAGAATTGCTTTAATTCAGCCACATGAGAGGGCTTTCAAGCATTAACTGCCCGTTTAAGGTCCTAGCACATCATCTCAATTCGGGTCAGGATTTTAGGCCAGGACTCTGACTGTTACAAAGCTCTGACAGTGGAGACTCTTTAATTCTCCTTACTTCACCATATCAACATCCCAGTAGTATATGTTTTTATTTGTAACAAACGGTTGTTAACCTGTGTATTATTAGGCTTAGATTATGTGGACCATCTGCCATATAATGCTCCATCAAATATGTGTTACTAATTCACACAAATGCTGTGGAATAAAAGTGAAATAGTTCTTGCAATGGTCTAAAACATTGGCTGCTATAATTGCTGGCTTCACATTAATGCTTCCAAACACAACATTCCCAGTTAAAACAAACAAAAAAAATCATTTTGGAAATTCAGATGTCATTTTTTCTGCAACTAAAAACCTAGAATAAAAATGGACACTTTGTCCAGATGCACTAATTATTCTGTCAAAGCTGTTCAAAAACCTTTGACTAGCAATGTACAAAGATACAGGATATCAGAGGGACAGAAGCATTTTATTAGTTCGTAGGTAGGTGAGACTGGGGTAACTTAGTCTGTTTGGTTATCTGAAACATAGAGCTGAAAGTTTAAAAGCCCTTCTACCATGAACACATGGAGCATTTTGTCAAAAAACATATAAACATACAGAAATGCATCAAGCAAACCTTATGTCTGGTTTGAATAATAAAGTGTTAAATTGTCTTATGAGTTGAAATTCTGTGCCTCTACAGTTTTCTAAAATCATCATGATAAAACAAACATGTACTGTAACTATCTAAGAACTGAGAATTGCAGCGCTCAAGGCCGCCATATGAATTGTTTCACAGAGGGATTACAACAAAACGAGGTTGCCTTGGTAACTCTGAAGCTACAGGTCACAAGGGCGTCAGAATATCTGTCTTCCTCCCTCTTTTTCTTCCCACCTACCTCTCTCTCACTTCTCTTCTGTCGCTCTGTCTGACTGGTGTGCAAAAGAAGATCCTTCATTACCTCCAATTACTGTGATTGTTCAGGGTGTCAATGATATCTCGGTCCAGCCATTTAGCTCCTTTCGACTCATTGACATTTGGTGGGGGCTCAGGGCATTCCCTCAACTCTCCATCTTAATAGAAAGTACCCTATGGCCAGGGCAATGCTACTGATTAACACTGTCTCTCTCTCTCTCTCTCTCTCTCTCTCTCACACACACACACACACACACACACACCCCATCCATCCAGCTCTCCTTTTAATGAGTGAAAGACTCACGCACACACTCTTTCATCTCATTCTTTCTAATGCCTTCATCAGCCAAGCAGGAGCTGCATGGGCAATTTTTTCCA
This sequence comes from Pangasius djambal, assembly GCA_022985145.1. Lineage (NCBI taxonomy): Eukaryota > Metazoa > Chordata > Actinopteri > Siluriformes > Pangasiidae > Pangasius > Pangasius djambal. The sequence continues at coordinate 3,849,872 of CM040981.1, read as the reverse complement.
CTCTCCGTCAAGCTGCTTTTATCTGCACACTGCTAACAAAATGAGAGGCAGGTAAAGAGAAGGGCTCCTATGAGAGCACTGAACCTTTTCTCTAAAGGTGTGACTTTTGTTCGCGCTGGCGGCGCAGAGCCGGAGGTGGCACACACACACACACACACACACACACAATGGGGCGAAAGCCTGGAGAGTCTTAATTCAGACAGACACCGCAGGGCGTCTTTCACATACAGAATTCAAACTGTTCTTCATGACGTTCTCCAGAATGGCTGACAGGTAAAAGAGAGATTTCAGTCCAACTACAGCATACACACTTGTTCTTTATATAACATTTTATGTCAATTAAAACAAATCCAAAAGTAAGCTCACCTGGTCAGCCCCCCTGAAGCCCCGATAAAGAGGATGCTATGTGAAGCATGCTATGGCTATGGCTGGTGTCATTTTTGGACATAGAGGTAATCGATTACCAACAGCAGATTTTAAGACTGAAAGGAGTTTGTGGGATTCTCATCCTCAGTAGAGAGCACATTTAGCATTTTGAGAGAAAGGCATCAGAATTTTGATTTGAATTCTCATCCTTAATAGAGAAGAGGATTAACATTTTGAGCAATTCTCATTCTCAATAAAGAGCAGGATCTGCATTTTGAGCAAACAGAGACCTCAACAGAGACCAGGAATGGTGTTTTTAGTCACTGTCATCCTCTGCAGGATCCACATTTTGGGCAGAGGAAAGCTCATCTTCAATAGGATTTTAAGTGATTCCCATCTTCAGTAGACTAGGAATGGCATTTTGAGTGATTCACATCCACAACAGGCAGCAGGATCAGCATTTTGAGTGTCGCGATTCTCATCCTCAATAAAGACCAGGATCAGCATTTCGAGTGATTCTAGGCCTTGATACAGAGAAGGACCAGCATTTTGAGCAATTCTCATCCTCAACAGAGACAAGGATCAGCATTTTTGAGTGATTCTCATCCTGAATGGAGAAGAGGATCAACATTCTCATCCTCAGTAAAATATGATAACTACACTATGGTTCTATATGTAAATTTTTCCTTATTAAGGCAATCTCTATAGTAATATTTAGATAAATAGACAACTGTGATTTATTTTAATGTTCAAACTTATACAGTATATTAATTATTGGAATTGGAAATAATCATTGGATTAGTCATTTATTTTAAAAAAAAAAAGTCAGCAACAGTATATAAAAATATACAATTGTTTGTTGAAGTATAATGTCTATAAGTATAAGGTCTTTTTTCATTTTTAACATTTTTATCAATCTCTCTAGCACTTCGTCCTTCAATTAAAATTCATCAGCTTCACTGCCCATTTCAAAGCTGTCTCAACATCAGAACCAAACCGCCCCCCTGAGTCCACAGCACTGCGGCTGGCTTCGATGTAGCATGCCAGACTGCCTCTCCAAATCCACCCAGGGACATATCCATAACAACTGTCAGCCCTCATGACAAATGGCAGTGAAAAAGAACAAGAGGCAGTAAGCCAATCCGGCGGGGAGAGAAAATAATTAACAATTAACAAAATTTCTCTCAGTCAGATATTTGATTGTGTCCAATTTAGCCCGGTGTAATAGAATGAGTGAGGGGAAGCTTGGCTTGGGGAATGTAGCTGAAATGTCCACTATTTTTCGGCTATGAATTTCTTTAAATCTAAAATTCAGTTCACAGACAGAATCTTGATTAACATATTGGTCTTTAATTTTTTTGTCTGGGAAAAAACTGGGGGTCAGTTACTTTGGCTTATGAAGCCTCGTAGTGCTATAAGGAATTTAGTAAAAAAAAAATTAAAAAAAAAAAAAATGAGAAGACAGAGACAGTCTTTTCTGGAATAGGATGTCTCTCGTGATCCTCTCTCTCTCTCCTTCTCTCTCTCGCTCTCTCTGCCAGGATCTGCCTTGCTGTACTTATAAATCCTGACAAGGGTGTCAATATGTCAATGCAAATAGGCCGTGTAGCACCCTGCCTGGTGTACTGGGCCCTGCTCCAGCAGTGACAGGGAGACAAGAGCGAGAACCAGTGTGTGTGTGTGTGTGTGTGTGTGTGTGTGTGTGTGCATGTGTCAGTGAGTAAGTGTGCAAAAAGGAAAGGAAGCTCATTTTCAGCGCTAGCTGTCACTGCACCCTTGAATAAAGCGTCCCCAGGTTAGGATATAAAAAAAAAATCAGAGAATCTGTTGTTGCTTTTTTCTTTATTCTTCAAAACCTTAACACAACTCCACCTGCTGTCTTTTCTTTCCTAGCTGCTACATGAACTGCATCAATTGTGGTTAGCTATTAATTTATAATTAAGTGTGTAGACTTATGCACTGATTTCCAGAGCTGGGTACTAAAGTAGTCCCTCCTGCCCGTTGGCTAGGCAACGTCTTAATTTATTCGTCTCTGTGTCTCCTATGCTGTCCCTTCTGCAGCTGGGAGAGAAAGGAGCTAAAGAGGTGATGATACTAATGTCACACGGCTGAGGTGTCTCTGAGACAGCCGGGTGTGGGGTGCCGGGGGAAGGGGGGGGGGGGGGGGGGGGGGGGGGGGGGGGGGGGGGGTGGCACAACTCATCCTCTCATCACTCCACAGAGAAGAATTCTTTTATGTCAAGAGCTGAGGGGTCGGGAGAATTTCACTACATGCTCATGGGCACTCAGCTGATTTCCTTTAGGTGGAACCATATCTTGCACATTTGTGAAGAAAACACTTGGGAGCATGCTGTTATAGTAAAATAATCAAGACATGAAGCTGAGTTACTGTAACCACACCAAAGTTGATTATTTCCCATTAACAAACAGGACATCCTGAAGCATTTTATTCCTCTCTTACCAAAGCAATTTCCTAACAATTACAACACATCATATTTTTTATCCATTCATAATTATAGTTACATTTCATATTGTTGAACCTTCCCAAAACTAGTTCCTCTTATCACTTATGTTATGGCAGCTATAAATACTTGTTCCTTCACCAACCTCTTCCCTCTTAAAGTTCAAAAGTAAAAAAAAAAAAAAAAAAGCAGCTTGTCATGTTACCAAGAAACCAGAAAATGCAAACTCTTCTGTCCTAAAAAAAAATAAAATTTTAAGTGCTGACACTGGAGACTCCTTCCAAAAATGTTACTTTTTGAATTAATTAATGTGGAGCTTCCACCATACAAGTTCTTGTGTAAGATGTTTCTACAGAAACAATAATGTATCAAAATGAGTGCATTGTACAAAATTAATCAGGTGTAATTAGTCTCAGCCTCAGAGGCTCCACCCACATGCCACAGGATTTCTCTTTTTTTCTCCAACAAGACAAGAAACCTTTTAAACAGTGTGAAAAATGAGTGGCAAAATTTCATAAGCCTCTCCTTTTTTTCATTCGGCATAAAACAGTGCAAAGTATCTCAAAAACAAAATGTCCATCGGTTGTTCCCTTAGACATAAACACCTCTAAGGGTCCTTTGAAGGAAATGCTTTTCAGCACTTAAGTTTGAAGTGACATGACAAATGGCTGCCGTTGTCAATTCCCAGAGTTCATCATTTCCGAATGAACCACACTGAGAAGGTACCAAACTCTTTACCAAAATGCTAGAACTCTGGCTTGCAAGACTAGGCTGTCACAGAGTTAATCTAAAAGACAGCTGAACAGGACTGGTGACAGAAGAAAACTCATTTCAAAAAGCTGTTTTTAAAATGTCACAGTTTTATAAAAGTGACAGGAAGCAAGGCAGCAAGTGCTCAGTCATATGACACACACAGCACTGTGGAATTTATTGCTCTCCTCCAAGCATGTTGAGGCACTGACCCATGCTCAGCTGCCACATCAAAAGTTTAGAAGCCATCTGTTTGTTTTTTTAGGCATTTTTCATGGAATAGGTTTTCTCTTGCTGTTATACTGTGAACTCTTACCAAGGCCAATTTGGTGCTTGTGTGTGCGGTGTCTTCTGCATCGGAAGGCAATGCTAATGAGACCGAATCGGTGCACATGATGGGAAATGGGTGTAACTGCTATTTCTGTATCAGGTTTATCCATAAATGCTGTAAAGTAATGTGCTCAATCATAAGAACTGAATGATATTAAATGCTTCATTTCATTGGAGATGAGTAGCTGAAACTGTGCCCGGTGTTTCACTATTGACTGTTCATTGATTATCCCAGTGCCGGCAGTTTAGAAGAGAATTGCTGATGCTTGTTACTGCGATGCCATTCTGTATTAATGTTGATGAAGCACAATTACTGTAATAAATCAACACAGGTGAAGTTAACACTGACTCCCGCCAGGGAGGATCCCCTTGGGCAAACCTCATGCACACACGTTTGCAGACAGACACACAAATGCTGGCAAGAAGTGTTCTTTCCACACACAAATGCATACACATTAACATCAATACAGCCACTAATTATTCATTCGCTCCTTTTCCCAAAACCCAAACACATTAACTCACATACCTACGCAGTCAACCTGATGTAGCAGTCTGTCTCTCCTGAGCATCTCCTGAGAAGCCTGAGACTCCATGGAAACAAACAAGGAACCAGATGCACGTCTATATCACAAGGTACAGACAATAAACGCACACATGCACACACAGTGCATGCTCAAAGACATTATGAAGAAGGAACTAAAATGATCCCAAATTAAATTGTGTAAACTCTGGCCTTGAAGGTCAGTAGACGGAACATTTACAATGATATGGAGATACAAAGTTGCACAATGGACCTTATAATAGGGTCCAAGCACATTATAGACAGAGTGGACAAAAAGACTAAACCAAACTAAGGGTCATGACTCTATGTTAGGATGCTTGATTTACAAATGAGGCTGTTACCGAAACTCACAAAGTCCATGCTGATGTTTTCCAGTTGAAAAAAGGTTACTACACTACAGCAAGTCTATATTTAAGTGGAAATCAAAACTATGAAAGGCATTCCCAGAACAAGTGCAAGGCCAAGGCGACCCGTAATGTTCTGCCCTAAAACATGACCTGTAGTGTGAGTTATCCTTCTAAAAAGCTAGTATATTTGGTATTTCCTTAGACAAGAAGCAGCACAAAAGGTTACAGCATTCTGTCTGGGGAAAATACCAGCGCTTGTATCAGGGACTGGCAATGAACCCAAGCGCCACAGCTTAGAGCTCCAACCAGCGGGCGCAGTTTTCCACCTTATGCAGGTCCTGAAATTAAATCATCTCTGATTGGTGCCAGTAAAAAGACAAGGTCTTGAGTAAAGGGCATTTAATCTATTATTTCAGACAGCAGAAGTGCACTTAAACTGCAATTCCACACAGAAGGAGATGTTTAGTTCTAATTTCAGTGAAGCAAAAAATGGGAGAATTTTTGCCATGATGACGAAAAAGGCCACTTTGGCCATTAGTCCTACAGCTTGGTGCTTTCCGCCTTGTGATGAGCCCTGCTGGTGTCACTCTGTAATGCGCTGCCTCTGTAGTGCTGAATTGCCGTGATACATCACAGCTGCGGCTGCAGCAAAACACTGTGGCAAGACAGCCCATTTCTCCTAGTTAACCTCCTTAACTGGATTACTTCCTGCCATCTTGCAATCTCCACAGCGGAACCTCACGCCAGCATTGGATCCATCAATGATAGCAGGGTCAAGTACAAGCTAATGGTTAGCAAGCAACAAAAACAAGTCAAGAAGCGGGGCAGTTATTAATATGAACAGGATTACAGAATACTGAAAGTTTTCCACCACTTTTCTTGGGTGAGAATCTAATTTGATGGGATTCTTTGAGTGATGTTGCATCTCCCATGAAAAAGAAATTGTACGAAAAGCACTTAACAATTCAACAGCCTTCGATATGAGGTAGGTTAGGATAATCTGATAGATTGGCAATCATGTGGCTATTTTAGTGTCTCAGGTATGTTAACAGAGGTGTATGATCTAGGAGATTATTGTGGATTGACTTCTGCTTTAGCCTTGATTCAATGTTCCCTTCTTTCCTCCATCAGTTGTTAGACATTGATCATTGGCAGAGGTAAATGTCAGGGCAGTGACCCTTTGCCTGAGGTGCAGAGATGCACATGCAGAATTTTTCAATTTCCTACAGCTCAAACCACTACAGAACTGTCTCTTTTCCTCATGACAGTATGTCCACTTACTTCAGACTAATGCCTGCTAGTAGACTGTCAAACAAATTAATGCCATCTTGATGTGAAAACCAGTTTTGGTGAATTATACGTGAATTCAATCCAACTCATCTCATCAGCACAAGCTGTAATAACATTGAGTCTTGGATCTTTCTAGCTCTGAAACTGGCTGTTTTTTTTCCCACAAAATCCTTAATTTGACACTCTTGCAGGTATTGTAGCAGCCGTAACAGCTTGTGTCTCAGCAGGATCTTTGACCTCTTCACTGCTTCTCTGTGTTCAAACTCACTCATCTGCCTCAGATGCAAACACAGCGAGCTTCAGGTTTGGGATTAAACTCACAATAACAAATCCATCTCAGTGCCATACCTTTGATGCAGCTACATTTCAACCATCACATCTGAGGCGCCTTCACCCTTTATAAAGAACAGATTTTCCTTGTTTTAGAAAAGACAATTATTTGTTTATTGGAAAGTGCTGACTTTGGTTTGCATACTCGTTGTCTGTAAGATAGTTTGTCAAAGATCAACAGAGTAACATTCTATCAATTTCCATGTCATTAGAGATACAAGATGTCTGCTCAACCCTTAAATTTATCACAGCTATATTTTACATTTTCCACCTACTTGATTTCTGTTGTTATTTGGTATCCTTGGCAGACTTTCTGTCTGTGCCCTGTAGCTCTGTGTTAGCAATACATCTGTTAGACTGCAAGCCTCCCTGAGCATGAGTTACACAGCAGACATGAGGGTCTAACACCTCCACACTCTGTTAAATTTAATTTCTCCTGCCTGTGCTGTAACAATTGTGAACCTCAGCTGGGGCAAATGTATGATTTTTCCACTTAGACAGCACATCTGAAGTCCAGCTTGGCTAACTGCGGCTGCTCACTCTGAAAGATTGACCTCAGACAGCCTCGGTCATGACCCATGTCATGACCAATCTTTAACCCATGGTACACACTACAGAAACAAGTGGTGTCAAAAAGCAAGGCAGATTAAAAGTATAATAGAGAAGCTACAAAAATGCCCTTTCAATGGAAAAGAAGGTTAGCACAGGTACAATAAGGAAAAGAAATTCAGCATACCATTTTTTTCAGACTGAGTATGAGTACATAATGATAATGATACTGAGTAAATGAGTAACTGACTTAGTAAGCAATCAGGGGCATCATGGAACATTTTATTTAACTTTGTTTCTGTTGATTGCTGCTAGCAATGAACTCTTTATGCTGAGTGTTATGTGTTAGATATTGTTCATACACTATAAGATGTTTTATCTGGTTAATTGTATTGTAGGAAGACTCTGTAGTTCCTCCTCTTGATATTTTCACAGAGCCCGGTTTGCACCATGCTTTGATTTCCATCATTAATTGTGAAATATATCCAGATCGCTGTCATTTCATGTCGTCTTGTTCATTGGTGCAGTAACGTCTACTAGACTCACCTGAATCTGCAGAATTGCAGAATCAATTTTAAAGAAACAATAACAAAGAAATATGCAGTATAAAACTAGTTAAAGTAAGATAACAGTGAGATGGCCTGATTCTAAAAAGACAGTCTATTATAACTAGGCTGAGTAATAGGCTTACACAAGGCCAATGAAGCCATATTAAGCTTAAAAGATAGTGAGCGTTTAACAGAAGAGTCTAGGAGGCATCATATCACACCTCACCAGGGTGCTATGGAGTGAGATTCTCAACTCTGAGGAGATAAACCAGCACCCCTGATTAGTAGCACAGTTTCAGAGCAACATAATCAGCTCAGAATCCTGCTTAATAATGTATTTTATTAAAATAATCAGCATAAATAATCAATAGGAAACCATAGTACGAATACGCAGTATGTGTATCACCAATATCATTGTGACTGGTGAATTCATCTGATTCTATAGATGTAGACTGCAGCAGTACCTTAGTTAGGAGGCATAAATGAGAGAATTCTAAACCATTTTATGATTTCCTCCTGCCTTACTTCTTACAGCAAAAGGTAGCATCACCTCATTCCCTATGAAAGACAAAACAAAGACGGTCTGGGGAATGTGAATAATCCATTAATATGTCCCTGTGGAACACCAGGATCTACAAGCCTGGATTGACAGCCAACTGTTTTCATGCGGTTGCATGGAGAGTTCAGTTATGTCAGTGCAGATATCACATATTAACCAATGGAATGCTACATCTCCAGTATTTCTTAACATTTTGAAAGTGTGGCATGGTTGTAGCTCCCTCATGGTGATGCTGAAATAGAGAAAAGGCAAAAAAAATTCTAATGCCTTGGTAACATAGTTCAAGAAGGCTCAACAGGAGTGTGATTTCCAAGTATGTGATTTACAGCAAAGAAACTGGCATCTTTTGAGTTCTGCATTATCTTATGTGACATGCTGTGATACCTTGGTCATGACTTGTCCCACTGAAAACAGCCAAAATGGCATCAGTTCCTAACCACATTCCTATGTGATCCTATTGCATCAGCATTTTTCTGAACTCAGTAGTTTTTTTCCCTGCTAGTGAAAATCCTGCTGGCTCAGACCACTGTGTCATGAGCACGGTGCAGTCTGGGTAATGGCTGCTGAATTGCTGTGAGTAAGAGTCGGTAATTACAGGTCTGGAGCGTGGCATTCGTTGCGTCACTGACTGGTTGATAATAGGTCCTTGATTGAGTAATTGTGGGTTTGAGGGCCACGCTGACGGGTGGAGTCTGTAATGATAGCGCAATCGTTCGTTCATTCATGCCCCGATGCTGACTGGTTCACACAAATAGCACCAAAGGAGGTCAGTTAACAACCGCTCAGTACAAAATTGATATAATAACCACACTCAAAGGTAATGATACTTGAGCTGGGCTCAGTCTGACTCACTACAGTAGTTAGACACACGAAGGCAAAGTCTCTTAGTCTAAACACCTGCAGTTCCACTGAAAATACCTCACAGCCACAACAATAAGACTCACTGGAACTGCATGCTCACACATACTCATTATGGCTACTATATGATATCTGAGGGGAGTCTATTCTATACGTGACCTACATTTATCTACACTAATCCTCTCAGGCTAGAAGAAAGAGGGCAGTCGTGGACACTAACTGAACTTTCTAGTTGACAATCTATCATCTCTCAACCCTCTTCATAGTGACTGATGGTGTCTAGGGAGTTTCCAGAAGCTCTCATCCTTGTGAACTCAAAAGCAAGCAAGCCACACAAGCTACTCTAAATGCATGCTGACAGGCGCTTCATTGCTCCCACAATCCCCTGCTGTCCCCGATAACATAAGGTACATTGCTTACTGATGAGCAAATAACCCGAAACAGTTGTGTCTCATCTGACTGTTTAACCTCTTCACACTTCCAAACTGACACAGTTCTCCACAGCGATAGTAGCTATTGCTACTCTCTAAGCCTCAATTGTGTAACACCTTCAAGACAACCATATGGCTGCATAGAGATTACAAGGGCTATTAGCCTCTTAGAGGCTGGAGCTGAGCAGCAGTGGTACTGTGATTGAGGCCAATGGACAAAAGGGTTCACTGGTGATACAAAACCATGATCCACCCTGTGAGAGAAGTGGAGGTGAGGATATAATTGCATGGGGCAGTGGAGTGTGTGAAAGGATCAGGCCTTCGGCTGCTCCTAAAAGAGCAACACCCCTTGAGGAAAGGCCAAGTGCCGGGCCTGCTTGTGTACCGAAACAAACACGACAGCGGCAGCCATTCATTATGAACAAGTCTCTCATCCCTTCCTTTTCATTGTCACCACCTTGGTTCTGTATTTTAGCAACTCTCTTGCTGACAGATACACTGGGTGCTGTCTCTGTGTCTCTAATATCTTCATTATTCTGGCAGTATTACCAGCCAAGATGCCCTGGGGATCTGTGTGCTGAGGCTTTTTGCCCTGCAGAATCTTCTGTATTTCGGTTTAATACTCCAAACAGGACTGTGTACCATTATACAAGACCACAGAGTAAGAGATTTTTGGATAAACAGAAAATGAAATATTTTCATGGCATAACAGGGTCACCCGAGGAGGTAAATCAGCACGCTTGATTGGAAGCAAGATTCAATGTACATGCACGTCACACATGCCAGTTATATAGCCAATCCAATGGTTTTGGGAGGTGGGGGTAAACCCAGAGAACCTAGAGGAAGCCCATGGAGACATGGGGAGGATGTGCAAAACTCCCCAGACACAGCAACCCAAACTTCAGATCAAATGGCAGTATATAACAGATTTTTATGATTTTCAACTCCCCGTTTTTTTTAATACCAAAGGCTGTCATCATCAAGTCTTTCCCAGTAAAAGACAGAGGGTGTGAATGGTCCAGTAATTTATCCCATTTGAACACCAGGCTCTAAGTTTGGATAGACAGCCAACTGCTTTTGTTGACTTGATCATGGAGAGCTGGGTCAGTGCAGACATCACCAACTGACTGAGGAAATTCAAACATTTCCCACCAATTACTACTACATGCTACAAGACATGAATTGAGCTCATTTACACTCATTTACCCCAATCAGTCTGATTTGCAAGTGTTTCCTGTAGAGACATGTGCTCAATAAAAACATCACCATAGACTATAACAGAAAAATGAAAAACAACTTTTGAAACAACAGATAATTCTAAACAATAATTTCAAGAGTGATATCAAGACAAACAGTACAAGCGGTACCAAATAGCCAATTGTTCCAGCTTTTTAAACATATAATCTTATGCGCAGTCATTGCTACTGAGATTACTACCTCTGCCTTGGTCAGAAAATGATGGTGCATTGTAGTGAGTGCAGAGAGCACACTTCAAAGTTGTGAGAACGGTGAAGCTCTCATGGGTTGTGTGCTGTTCCTATTGCTGCTGTTTCAATCAAGATTACAGTTTCACAATAGTCATAAATCAAATAAAAAGGGAAAAACTAGGAAGAACACTTAAGTAAGACATAAATAAGGCTTTGCAACATTTCACAGACACAGTAGGGTAGACATTGGCAAACTAATCAAGAACTAATACAAAACAAGTGCGCACAATCAGGTAATACGCCAATGACAAGACCAAAACAGAAACAGACACAAACAAGGGCATGTGGTTCTTGTCGACATCGGGAACTGTAATACGAAGGGGGAAATATGTGACACCTACCCATATAGGTTCATCTATTAAGAGCTTGTCTGTGTGTCTTAATCCAACTTTAATAGGAGTTGATGGATTTATATTTGCAGTCATTTATTCATTCATTCTTCAGTAAGTTGGTTGGTGAATCCAGAGCCTATCCCAAGAACACTAGGTGTGAGACAGGAATGCACTTTGGATGAGATGCAGAGCATAGGGCACAGGGTACCATTCACAAACCCATTCACATCTAGGGGAAATATAGAGTTGCCAATCCACCTATGGCACATTTTTAGGAGGTGTGAGGAACCCAGAGAACACAGAGGGAGCCCACATGGACAAAGGAAGAACATGTGAAGTTCTGCAGTCCGTAATTCTTACAATATAAAATGGTAAGCGAATACAATATCTAAGCATTAGCGTGTTTGTAAACAGCACAGAGGGAGAGGAAGTTTAGTATGCACTCAAGAGTTGCACTATGAAAGCCAGTCTCTTTAACACAAATGGCACCTCTCTGGCCTGAGCAATTCACCCCTGTCATCACTGAACAAAACCTCTGATTATTCAGAAGAGATCCCGACTCCAACACCTGCAATATGTTTACCGCCTGGTTCTGGTGGGAAAGGAATCTCAGAGGCGTTCCGCTTTCCAGTTAATAAAATGTGTACATAGAAATCGACTTACAAAAGAGATTTTGATTCGTTGCAGCGAATGTGTTAATGACAGGAAATTATATTTGGAATTGAAACTGCATCGCAACAAATAGCTTGTGAGCAAATTATGCCCTTGTCTTCATTTATTTTGTTTACTTACTTACCACCTGTCTGCTATTTGATATGTTTCCTTGTTAAAAAGCTTAAACTGTAGAATGAAAAGTAATTAAACACTTTCTCATAGGGTTTATTTGCACTCAATATTGTTACATATAGTGATCTTCACAAATCTTGACATTATACTTCCTGCCAGAATATCGTCATATTAAAAGTTTCTTTTAATTAATATTAAATAAATAATAATAAAGCCATCATCAAAAAAATTTACTTCTGCTTCGAGGAAAACAATTGCTTTCTCTATCAGCAGATGTTACAGCCAGCTGTTGTCCTCAATAAACGGCTTTCTCAGACGCTCAGCATTCCTACGCTCACGAAAATAACCTGTCCCACACCAAAAAAGTCTAGGCACATAATTATATGTTTAATTTCAAAAAGTGTGGTTTCTTTTGCCAATGTTATGGCCAGAAAATAAAAATAGTTAGACTGAAATATCTGGGCGTGTGTAGAAGCTGTGGCTGGGAGTGTAACGAAGCATCAGAACTGCTCTCTATGCAGGATGGCCCTCAGCAGCAGCGCAGTCTAACCCTGAGGGTTTCAAGCTGAAGGATAGCAGGAAGACGCACATCACACAACATATCGTACAGTGTTTTCCTGCCACAATTCTCGCAGTTATTTGCAGGAGAGCACGAACAGAAACAGTGGAACAGAGTGAAAGGTCATCACAATCTTGATTTTATCTGCATTTCACCTACATCCACTTAGGCAGCTTACACCAATGACAGACATTTTGACATTTTAAAGATCACCAGAACCACGATACAGATCTGGACACAGCGAAGTATTTCAGCACACCATAAGAACCAAGCACTTGAAAAATACTGCAGTAGAACCGATATAATGTATGATGCTCACCGGTCTATGATATACTATGGTATCATGTAGTATCATCAGATAGTGTTGCCATCTCACAGTTCCAGGGTCCTGAGTTTCAGCCTGAGCTCAGGTTACTGTCTGTGTGGATTTTCACATGTTCTCCCTGTGTTCTCCTGATTTCCACCAGGTTCTCCGGTTTCCTCCTACCTCCCAAAAACATGCAGGTAAGGGAGTTGGCTACTCTGTATTGGCCCTCGGTGTGTGTATGGTGCCTTGCGATGGACTGGCATCCCATTGAATTTTCCAACCTTGTGCCTAGCGTTGCCAGGATTGGCTCCAGATCCACCATCACCCTGACCAGGATAAAGCACTTACTGAAGATTGAATGAATGAATGAATGAATGAATGAAAGAATATGTAAATAAGATAGATAGACAGAGTGTAGAAACAAGCCAAATTGCTATACAAGCATCATCTGTCCATTTTCTTTGCTACGTGTTTTTTGTTGAAAGGGAAAAACAATGGTGTATCCTACAGACAAGCACTTTTTTACGAAATGCCAATCTTCAAACAAAAACGGGGAGCATGCTCTACCTGATCATAATCTGAATCCTGAAAATGCATCTTACAGTTTTTTTTTTTCTCAGTATTTCCAATGCCGTTTCTTCATATAAACACATTGCCATTGCGTAAACAGTGTGCAAATCTGGAGCACTACTTTTGCCAAACTTTTCACGCTCTCAGTGGACGAACTCATCTCTCATCGTAAGCACACCTGTCACATTTTTATGCACATTTGAAGAACCAATCAAAACTCAGTGTGCTAATGAAACAAAAACACATCACACCTGTGTCAACACCGACTTCAGCAAAATTAGCACTTAATATCTCAAGTGTGTAAAGTTACACGTTGTTATGGGAACCAAAAACCAACGGAATAAAGAAAGAGCACTGGTGGACGCAGAGGAGAAGAAAGACACAGAAATACTTGTAATGAAATGAGAGTTTCTTGTTGACTGTGTTATTACTGTAACCATGACATGAGCAAAAGTGTGATTCTGAACAGCAGTAACACAATTTGTGACACAATTTCTTTTCACAATTCCATTATTTTGTTCTGCAGAACGTGGAGAAGAAATTCCACGTCAGGGAGAAATCACCCAGGATCAAGTGTCAACATGGTTTTTGAGATCTTCACTGTTAGAAAAAAAGCTGTATCTACCAATCCTAAAGGTTGTTTGGTCTGGGAAACCCTTAAAGGTTCTAGGTAAACTATAACAATGGGTTTCTCTATCAAGCTAAAAAAAGAACCCTTTTTTCTAAGAGAGTTGATTATTTGCCCATAACAGTGGGAACGGTGGGTTCAACATTTAAATGATTCCTGCCCATGTTCACAAAAGCTCCACCTCCAAGATCTTAGCTGGTCCACATAACGTCTATAAAATGACTGACAGAAGGCGCATCCAGACATAAACAAGCACTCCGGAGCGGAAGTCAGTTTTCTGGCTTTCTCAGCCTTTTGCTAAGGCCACTGCTTAATTCCTTGTTTATTTTAATCATGTTCTATATCTTCCAGATTATTTGTACAAGCAAGAAATTAAAAAAAAAGAAGTACTTATTTATTCTTGTGGAACGTCCATGAACCAAGTTAGTTCCTGTATCACTTAAATTATAACAGCTATAAATAGTCGTTCCCTCACCAGCTTCTCGTATTCTTCTGTCTTGAAATTATTAAGACAAAAATATACAACCTGTCACATTACCGAGAACCCACAAAGCACAACGTCCTCCATCCGGAAGACTTTCCTGTGACGGAAAACTTTACTTGACTGTTACAAAGTGCTGACACTGAAGACTCCTTCCAAAAATGTAAAATAAACATCTTCTTTACAGAAAACTCCCCATATCAACAATGACACATTTTTCTTTGTTAAAACCTTTGTTAAAGGTTTTTTTAAACCATTCTCATTCAGAGAATCCGCATGCAGGCAATTTGTGCCTGTAGGTAAGGCTGACACAAAAAACAAAAAAGTTCCTCAAGGGTTGTTTGTATAGATAAGGTTTTAGCTTTCTACAGGGGTACTACGTGGAATATTTTAGCACTGGGATCATCTCGGTTGTACATACAGTATCACCATTAAAAGAATTCACAGAAGGATAAAATGAAGAGCCTTTGAAGATGCTAGATGAGGTTTACGACAAAAAAACCCATAGAGGTTCTTCGAGTGTATTGTCATCTTTAATTTGTATGTTATATTCGTATTCGTGTGTTACAGATACGGTCATAGGGAATGATTATTGAATGGTGGTTTCTCAAAAAGTTCTACTTGGAACCTCCTTTGATTGGACACTGTTAGGCTATGTTCACAATGAAGATGTAGAGTTAATCTTTTCTTTATGTACTTTACAATAAACAGGGGTTGGAAATTAACAGTCTTTTTCAGTTGTTTTTATTTTGTGGCCATAAAGAATTTGTGGTTTAGAATGTAAAATAAATCAGTTATTCTTAAGCTTTTTGTGGTGCTTCTTGTGTTGTTGTGTTGCTTGTATCACGCTAAAGGGTTACTCAGCCTGTCCACCAATAAAGGCTTTATGTAGACCCTTACACCACATGGTTTTCCTTTCATAAAAGGTCCCAATTAGAACCGCTTTAGAAGGCTAACCATCCAAAGAACCCATGGCAGAAAGCACTCTTTTTTTATATGGGTGTTTGTGTTTTACAACTCAGTGTCTTTCTCAGTGGGACATGTGTGCTGACTGGATTATTTGGCTTTCGGTGTTGTAGAGAGAAATAAGTCTTACTTCTTGGTTTACAGTTTTGGGAATAAGGTGTATGGGATTTGGGGTTGTATTTTTGGGAAATGTGTGTTTTATTTTTGAGAAATGTGTGGATCCAATTGGGAAAAAACTGTAAGTAAAGTGTAAATGGGGCCTTAGACTTGTGAAAATCTCTCATCTCTACTGCACACACTTGTCAGCCATGGATATGCTGCCCTTTTTTTTTTTTTAGTTTCCATCTCCTCAGAACTTTATGCATCTCTTTCATTTGCCCTTTAAGTTTTGAGCAAAGCTGTCCAATTGTCCGCCATCACTTAATCATTGATTTAGTTCATGGACTGAATGTCAGCTGGACAGAATAAGGCTACACATGCGCCAATAATCAGTTATACTATATACTGTGACTAATAATATTTTGTGAGTAAAGCTCTCCTGAGACATGTATACTTCTCAGTGAAGACAAAAATTATAAATTAAAGTTTGCAAACATGGTGAGAAGAGCTGCTGCAAAAACTGATTTTTTTTTTTTATTAATAATAGGACGATCTGAACAAAGCTTTTGTCCAACGTGGCATGCAAGTGAGGTAAAATATTGTACAAAATTAGAGCTGAGCAGTCAAAGGTCTGGCTTTGGTGGTCCTGAGATTTGAACTGACCACCTTCTGGTTACTATTCGCTGCTCAATTTTGTGATTCATACCACAGCGCTTTTAAATTCTCAATTCTGATTGGTCAGAAGGTGTTGATTAATTTTCTATAACAGCAGCTCTGACAATAGTTTTCTAGTTCCACCGAGAGAAAGTCTTCAGGACAGAGGAGTTTCTCAGTAACATGACAAGCCTTGTTTTTTTTTTAATCTTATTTCAAAGACAAAAACCTCAAAACACAGAAGAGAGGCTGGTGAAGGAACGGCTGTTTACAGCTGCTATAAGTGATAACAGGAACTAACTTATCTCACGGACATAAAGCATGACGTGTTGCTCGTTAATAAATTAAAAAAGTGTCACAGATGGCAAATTGTTGAGGTATAAGAAGAATAAAACATTTTGGGGTATGCTGTTTTAGGAAAATAATCCATTCCAGAAGCTGACATTTCAGTTTGTTTCACTGGGTAATGGATCGTTCATTAGTGTTGAGATGCAGTGCTTGTCCTGGTTAAGTCGGTGATTATGGCTTTGCGTTCAGTGGTTATGTGAAGTATGGAATTAGAGGTTTTCATGAAAGTTATGCTTAGAACTGGAGCACTGTGGCAATTGTGTTGGGGTTAAAGAATTATTATTATTATGTGCTGAGATTTGTGACAAAACAAGTGACCCTTGGTGGTGTAATAACAATGTGTAACCAGTGGTGGATATCAATCTCATCACAAAAACTTCACACTGCTCAGGTCATACTGGCCACAGCTGCACTCACCAGGCCGTCGCAGTTGCTGATGGCCACCGAGGCTCCTTGTACGTCCGTGATGTCTCCCACGTACATGCAGTCGGTGTGTAGCGCCTCAGCGCGCGTGCCGCCCGGCGTCTGCCACTCCATCTTGGCTCCGGGAGCCACCAGGCGCGTGTTGGGGCGCAGGCGCAGGTGGAACTCCCGGCCGAAGACGGTGACGTTGTAGTAGAGCCTCTCGCCGTCTCCTCGCGGCTCGTCGACCGTTTCCGCCTCTCTTCGCCAGCGCCTACGGAACTGCCCGCGTGCTGCGCCTGCCGATACCGCGTGCGACAAGAAGCGACCGTGCGCGTCGCTCAGCACGGGCCTCACCAGTCCATAGTCCCCCAGCACGTGCTGCAGGGAATCTGCAAGCGCGCGCGCGCACACACACACACACACACACACACACACACACACACATACCCACACACACAGACACACACACTGCTTGAACTTTTGCTTCTTTATTTCAGCACATTAGTTAATAATCATGATGACAGGACAGTCTTATTAACGCATGATGATGCACGAGCGCGTGCGTTGCAGTGTGCGCTTGCATTAGGTTTATGCAGTGACAGCTATTGACTGGTGCAACTGATCTATTCTGCTAATAAAGTATTTTGCATAAAAATTCTGGACCATAGTTGTATCTTTTGAGTGCATTTTGAGAAACACTAAAGCAAATAAGTAATAATAATAATAATAATAATAATAATAATGATAATAATGATAATGATAATAATAATAATAGTTTTGCTCATATTCAAAAGGTTTGACTGGCAGTAGTAATATGTCCTAGACAAGCCTCAGGTCAAAGCACTTTCCCTGTTTTCTCACTGCTCGGTTTCCAAACATTGCCACGTGTCCCGGGCTTTCCGCCGCGAGCCACCTGCTCCACATGCACGCTTAAACCCGCGACTGCAGCACGCCTGGTTTCGGTGCTTTGAGTAATTCTCACTTTCTCCGATCTGACACTGAATACTGAAGCGCTAAGGTGAGGAGCCACACCTATGAGCAAAAAGTGCAGCTTAGTATCATACTGTGTCATTTCTATATCAGCCTCCTGGATCGCGCGCACGCAGCATCGCTCCAGATAAAAGCACAAGCTATCAGAGAAATCGGAGCTTGAATACTCCTGTTCTGATGCGTGTGTGTCGGGAACATTTCCCTGCATACTCATTTCCACAGCGCTCAGTACGCAGTGCCATGTGGAGACCCGAGCGCATTAAAGCGCAATGCGCGCAAATCAGCTAAACTGGGAAAAACCGAGCCCTGGTGCAAGCAGAGCGCACACAGGAGTGATGACACAGCATGCAGGAGTGGGGAAAGTCCTTTTGCACCGATGTCTGAACAAGTTCACATGGAGAAATAAAGCAATTTATGCGCCGCATGCATGCTGGAGCAGGACTCGCCCAGTGCAAGAGATCATCACCATTATCATCATCATCATCATCATCATCATCATCATCTTGATCATCCAGGAGGATGTAAAAGTGCGAGGAGTAGATGGATAAAGAGCGTACCTAGGCTACTGGCGATGTAGAGGCCGTGGGCGGGCAGCAGCAGCGCGGAGATCAAGATCGGAAACGCGGCGGCGGGATTCATGGCAGCTCCGAACTGCGCAGGTGGGAGAGAGACGGAGTTCAGGATCCGGAGGAGGAAAGTTACAGCGGAGAGAGAGAGAGAGAGAGAGACAGAGAGAGAGACAGAGAGAGAGCAACTTACTGCACACAGCACCGGAGACGAGGAGAGACTCTACCTCACACTCTCTCACACACTCTCACACTCACTCTGTCTCTATCACTCTCCCTTCTCTCCCTCTCTCTCTCTCTCTCTCTCTCATTTTCTCCCTCACTCTCTCTCTTAGTGTCTGTCTCATTCTCTTTCTAGCTGTATCCCTCCAAATCATACTTTGTGTGTGTGTGTGTGTGTGTGTGTGTGTGTGTGTGTGTGTGTGTGTGTCTTCACACCCTGACTCTATTTTCCTCTCCCGTCCCAAACCAATCCATCCTACTCATCTAATCCAGCTGGAAAATGTAATGGCACTCGCATTCCTTGACTCCGTGGCACGCAATTAGACCAAGGTAAATTTATTCATCTGGAATAATCATCAATAATCGTTTTCTTTAGGGAAACGTTTTTTGTCCTGTGTTTGTGTGGACTGAAGAGAAATCTGCAGGACCTGCACAAACTTTCTCCATTACAATCTTACAGAACTTCAACCAGACCAAGAGCGCCCCCTGTGAACTCACCTTTCAACAGCCTTCAGGTTTTTTTTTTTTTTTTAAGCAGATCAAAGCAGGTTGATATTTGATATTATTGAAGCGGCAAGATACAAAACATTACAACTACATATTGAAATAAAACGTGAATTTAACTGAAATTAGTAGGCCTGTGTACAAGCTTTCATCATTGGGATTGTAGATATATACAGTACGTATCAGACACCTAGACAGATGTGGGTGGAGAAAAAGTACCAAAATGGCAGCCAAGTGCATATATGTTTCCCAAAACATAATAAAAATGCCAGATTCCAAATGTTTGTTCATTCATTACTTACAGTATGCGCTTTACCCCAGTCAGGGTCGTGGTGGATCCAGAGCCTATCCTATAGGAACACTGGGCATGAAGCAGAAATACATCTTTAATAGGATGCCAGTCCATCTCAGGGCACCATGCACACACACATTCACGCACTCACATTCAAGGCACAATTTGGAGTTGCCAATTCACCTCCTGGCAAGTTTTTTGGGAGGTTTGAGGAAACCGGAGAACCCAGAGGAGTCCCACATGGACACAGGAGAATATGTGAAATGCCACACAGACACAGTAACCCCATATATATATATATATATATATATATATATATATATATATATATATATATATATATATAGATATATATCACAGAGTAACTGTCATCATGAGAGTACATTTCCCAACATTAACTGAAAAATAATTAATTAAATTAGTTAGACAGTTTTTTTTCCTGAAGAAGTTGTACTGGCCCTAAAGTAGGTTTCATGTTCAATGTTAACTTTAATCAATATCAGTGAGTATGAAGGGGAAGGTGTACAAGACAGTGGTGAGAGCGGCCATGCTGTATGGTTTAGAGACAGTGGCACTGAGGAAGAGACAGGAGTCAGAGCTAGAGGTAGCAGAGCTGAAGATGTTGAGGTTCTCTTTGGGAGTGACGAGGTTGGACAGGATTAGGAACGAGTACATCAGAGGGAC
>CM040981.1:3776553-3829510 GCA_022985145.1 Pangasius djambal | reverse complement strand
TGTGCTGTTGTGGTTTATTAGCGCACTCTTTCTATGGAAGAGAGCAGTGTAGCTCAGCAAACATGTGAATGAAAGGTTGTGAGTTCAAATTGAGGCCTGGTCAAGAACTAATTTGCCCTTGAACATAATCATTATCCACGTACACCTCAGCTCTACGTTTAGATTAATGATATTCTGTATCAGCTGTATGTGTTTAGATAAAATCCTCTGTCAACTGAGTAAGTGTACGACTTCCATTCATATTAATCAGAGTACTACTTCCTCACTAGTGCACTGATTACAGTATAAACTAGACAATTAGCATTTAAACTGATCACAGATCCGTACATTTTTTTTCCACGCCAATGCAAGAGATTAACCCTTTCTGTTCAGTGTGCACAGCTGCATGTTGCATGTACTGTATAACACTCGGTTCATCATTTATCAGATGAAGGCACATCATATGACGGTATTCTTTCTGATCGTACAGATTGCTTTGTAATAAATCCCATCGTCTCTTGCTATCTGATTTATGTTCCTGCACACCATGTGTGCCACCCGCCGCCTCCCGTTCCCCTCCGTTACCATGGCAATACCAAGCCCTGTACCTGGAAAAGTACACTTCTGAGCACACAGGGATTTTTATATCTGCACCTTCAAACCAAAGCTGGTGTGTATACTAATACAGAGAATAATGCTTACTTTTTCTCACACTACCGAGGCTATGCACGGTCAGAATTTGAGTGGATTATTTTCCTATAACCGCACACCCCATTGTGTGTTATTCTGCCTACAGCAGCAGCTCTGACAGTAGTGCAGGGTGAAAGCAAAATCACAGGTTTATATTAATCTGCTCTTTTCTAATACATTATTATTTTTTATAAGAACACGTAACACGCAGGGACATTTCACAACATTAAATGTAACAAGAAACAATTAAAAAGTATGACATGTCATTCTTTGATAACTAAAAAAAAAAATCATGAATGTTGGTAAACTGCTGTCACATAAGAGGAATAAAACACCTCAGGATGTGCTGTTACAGGAAAATAATCAACTTCCAAATGGGAAGAGTAGCTGTGCCTCATTTCGGGCTACATCACACCACTGTCTTTGATTATTTTGCTATAACAGCACAGCCACAATTGTTTTATTCCTTACCTATAAAAAAAAGAATTCAAAGAAATATCATATCTTTTCTACTGGCAATTTTATACAGAGATACATAATGGATGTGTTAAAATGCTATTTATTTGTTTTAAACAGCTCACTGTATAATACAAGAGACATATTTAAAGGCTTTTAAATGCTTAATCAAGCAAATATTGCTGAATTCATTGTGCATTATTGTTTATAACAAAATATGCAGGTAAATGAATTCATTCATTCACTCCTAGATCTTTAGTAAGAACTTTATCCGGGTCAAGGTCATGGTGAATACAGAGTCTATCCCAGGAACGCTGGTCAGTTTAGATTTGTTAATCAACACGCATTTTTGGGCAGTGGGAGGAAACTGGGGAATGAAGGAAACCCATGCAGAGACGAGGAAACCATGTCAGGAACCCTGCTGCTGTGAGGGAGTAACGTTACCTGCTGCACCACCATTTCGTCTATTTCACATAAACCTAAAATCTAATTTACACACTGAATGATCTGTTTGTTATGTAAGTGTGATGTAAGTGATTGTGCTTAAGGATGTTACTTATTACATTTTTATGTGCAGTAAATGAATTTTTATCTACTATCACACTTTCATTCATACACATTATTCAATATGTAAAATCCATATGAAGCTGAATACAATGCTAACATTCCCCCAGGTCATCATGGATGCGAGCAATCATTTAACAGAAAGAAATTTAGCATGCACAATGGATTGTGATGAGAATAGACATACAGTTCTGCACAAAAGTCCTACGCCCTCTATTTGTTTTTAATACAAATTTTATTCTAGATGTTTCTTTTATGACTTGGGCATTGCTGAGTCAGTACAAAAACATTTTAGATTCCCAAACATTCCTTTTCCAACAAAACATGAAATGTTACAGGAAAATGTTTGTACTTTGGTAAGGAAAGAAACATATTGCATAATACCCCACTTTCAGACCAGAAACATAATGAAGGCTGTCGGGTTTTGCGTGCAAAAAAAAGAAGCAAGTGTGACAGTCAGAGTCTCTAGCAGACCTGCGGCAGATTCTCCACGACGCTCGGTAAAACTTACCAGCCATTACTTACCATTTCCTTATAAAAGTGCACAAAGTGTACCTGAGACTCCTAATGCATTTTTAAAAGCAAAGCGTTGACACCCCAAATATTGACTATGTATAGTTTATTACTGTTTACTGCCCGTCAATGATTATTTTAATGTAGAAACCTTTAATTTCATTCTTTTTTCATGCAAATTTGCTTTACTGTGTACGACTTTTGCATTATACTTGCATTCAATATACATTTTTATAAACTTGATTGAAAGCCTTATTGTATTAGTAGGTTTTAGGTGTGAAGTATTCAGTTATAAACAGCATGACAAATAATTTATACTTTATCCATATACATTTATAAAATCCTTAATGTATGTACTGTATAGATAGAGAGAGAGAGAGATAGAGAGAGAGAAATCAGAGGAGACTGGTTTGAGGTGACAGGAAGTCTGCAGCAACACAAATAACCACTCTTTACAACCATGGTGAGCAGAAAAGCATCTCAGAACACACAATATGTCGAACTTTGAGGCCGATGGGCTACAACACATCAGGCTTCACTCCTGTCAGCCAAGAACAGGAATCTGAGGCTATAGTGGGCACCTGGTTTGATGAATCTTGATTTCTGTTGCGACATGAAGATGCTAGGGTCAGAAAATAGCGTCAGTATATGAATCCATGGACCTAACCTGCCTCAACGTTTCAGGCTGGTGGTGGTGGTGTAATGGTGTGGGGAATGTTCTTGGCTGACAGGTGTGGAACACAATGTGGTCTTCTCCTGTTACAGCCCATTCATTTTGAGGTTTGACTTTCTGAAATCATTTTCTGCTCACCACAGTTGTAAAGACTAGTTATAGCCTTCCTCAGTCTGGCCATTCTCCTCTGATCCACGCTACAGTCAGAGCCACTGAGAACACATTTTTCCCCTCGTTTTGATGTTTGATGTGAACTGAAACTCTTGTCCTGTATCTGCATGATTTTTATGCATTGTGCCATGGCCACACGATTGGCTGACTGGATAACTGCGTAATGAACAAGTTTTCCTGTGAAACTACTTGGTGAGTGTATATGTAGCTCTTTTTCTGCTTTCTGTGATTTTCGAACCTGATGGTGGGTTAAAAATGAATTTTAGAAGGCACATAGTCAGGGAGACTTTTGAGGAGGTCAGCAGGCACTGTGTGCCATGTGTGGGGTCAAACACATGGCAACCATTTGTTTGCATGAATTAGCATAACTGATGAGCAGAGGGACGGACTTTAATTGTGCACTTGAAAGGTTAGAAGCACGAGGTTCGGTGGCATCAGGTCAGAATTAATCTGGTGCATTTATTAAACATTTATCTGCGTCAGGCTGTAGCTGGCATGTATAGAATGATGAACACATGAACAAGAACACTCAATCTGTGAGGCCATATTAGTCAGTGACGTTGTCGGCTTGTGTCTTGACCCCTGCTACGAACGTGGGTCATGGTCCTCGGAATTCACGCAAATAAAGCATATTCAAACTTACCCTTTAAATTAAGAGTTATGACATCTACCAGCTAGTTGAGTTGCCCATTTAAGGTAACAGTAGAAGCACCTATATTGAGTACAATAAACCACTACAAATTTAATGAATTCTGATTCTAAGTGCTTAAATATGAAATTACAATAAAATATTTTTAGGTATTTAGTCTCCCACACACACACACACACACACCAGACAGGACGAGACAATAACTATCACCTTCTACCTATATAGATAGTTGGAAACGTTATTCTACATATTTTAATAAAAAGCTCACAGAAGTTTAACCCATAGTTGCTCAGTTTATGAGCTTGCCTAGTTTCTCCCTCTTTCTTTCTGTTAAATATGGGAAATAAACCCTCGAGGGCTGTGGTTCAGGAGTGCAAATTTTTTTAATGTATCATCTTTTTGATCTTGTTATCTTGATAAAACATTATGGTTGTGTAATAGCAGATAAACCTAGCTCGCAGATGACAGCAGGTAGTGAACCCCTGCTAAGTCACTTCAGTTTAGTGACCAAGTGACCGTGCGGTAACGCGTTTAGCACAACTCATACATGTATACGGGGCATGACTGTAATATTATACCCTCATTATGTCACGAATCGAAAGTCGAAAACAAGTTATGCATTTTATCTTTTTACTAACTTTTGACATTTTAACTCGATAACTTGTTGAATGAGGAGTAGTGCTGGTGATATCAATGTCTGGTTTTCATACCGATTTCAAAGCTGTACTTTAAAAGTAAAAAGTCCTCTTGTGAAAATATTGTGTCAAGAACACTCATTGTAATCCTTTGAGACAAAGGGGAAAGTTGGAGATGCATTCATGAACACTATACTGTATATTGGAGTTACAATGATAAATGTGTGTAACCATCTGGCTGAGCACCTATTTTTAATGTTGTACATAGGCAGGGTGTGGTTTTAGCGAAGGCTGTAATGGGGGCGTGAGTTTGGGGGAAGAGTGTGAGGGTAAATAGTGAGTAGTTTCGCCTCAGCATAATTATTCTGATCTTTTTAAAACCCATGTCATTTGTTCCTCCTGGTGTGTGTGTGTGTGAGTGTGTTTTTGCTCTAGTGACGCGGAGTAGGAGCACGAGAGGCCGAAATGGCAAAGGTTTTATGTTAACTGTCTATTTTGAGTTCTGTTTAATAAACCACCAGCTGTAAAAATATTAGATTTATTTCTGCTAAATATAAAGGGCCTATAAATATAAGCGGCCACAGATATACCTGTGTTCCCCTGTGTTCTCCATGCGACTTTGCGAACTGTTACAGCAATGCTTGTAATTTTCATCTTTTTGTTTTAGAAAAAGTAGCATGTTTGTGACAATCTTGTTCTGTCTCAAAAGGGTCATAGTTTAGATTTAGTTTAGACAGCTAAAATCTCCATGGCAACTTCTGTCACTGAGCAGCGCAGGACACACAGCACAGATGTGGACGCGGCTCTCATACCTCGAGTGACCGCGACGGGTCATGATCCCGAGTGAACTGTGCAATTATCCAAATTTCAGCCTGGAAGCAGGAAAACACTCTGACCGCCCCGGAACGTTCCTGCACAGCCCATTGGAGAGAAGCATGACTGGAATGGTTTTGTTTTGTGTTTTTTTTTTTTGTTAAGCAAAATAATTTGCACTCTAAATATCCATAACTGTAGGGTGTGTGTGTGTGTATGTGTGTGAGAGAGAGAGAGAGAGAGAGACGGGTGAAAATATTTGGCATAGTTCTTGTTTTTGGTTGGATATACACGCTGTCTGAGGGCAGTCTGAAATTTGTGCATGGTGTTTTTACATCCTTTCCACTTTTTCTTTTCCTTCTGCGGAAGTGTGAATAGCGTGTGATATTGCCACAGGGCATCGAACTACATTTATGTGTTAACACTGCAAAGAAATATTATAAAAAGAAGTGGTTCTATGTTTAAAGACTCAATTAGTGATTACTGCAAAATGAATGCCGGCTTTTTAGCAACAAGAATGGTGTTAAAATGACCATCTTTAACCAAAGTACACAAGTGTAAGTACATTTACAGCACTTTCCATTAGCAGAATCAACAGCAAATACAGTGTAAATATATACAGTAACACTAGTGACTATAGAAACAACGAGCAGAATGCAGTAAATTCAGAGCCTCTCAAATCCTCTCTAATAGCATCACAGCATCTATTTTTCCATGTTAGATAAAGACATATTGGAAAAAAAGGTTACACTTTATTTGAAGCGTATTTACTGTATACTGAGCATAACACATTCATAAGCATTGCATAAATCTTTCAAATATCAATGCTGAAAGTTTGTAAGGTGACAGTGTTTCACTGCAATTAAAAAGAAATATTATGAAGTGATAATATTATCAACCTTGACTATGTTCAAATATATCTCATATTTCTCATTATGAGATTTAAAAAAACACAATATAAATACAAACATTAAGTCGATTTATGGACTAGATACATCATAGAATAGTCCTAAAAGCTGTGATGGTTCTTCTCCAGAAGTATTTTATTCCTCTTATACCACAGCAATTTTCCAAAGATTAAAATTTGTATTTATTAATAAATGACATATTGTACATTCTGTCTCTTTATATACATTTATGGCATTTTGGCAGACGCCATTATCCAGAGCGACATACATTTATCTTATTTACACAACTGAGCAGTTGAGGGCCTTGCTCAAGGGCCCAGCAGTAGCAGCTCTAGGGATTGAACTCATGACTTCCTGAGCAGTAGCCCAACGTCCTAACCACTGAGCTACCACTGTCCCATATATGTTTAATGTTGTGTTAAATAGTTGTTATCACCAGCTTCTCTTCTTTCTCTCTTGATGTTAATAAGGAAAAAACAAAAACAAAAAAACCAGAGCTTGTCATGTTACCAAAAAACACAAATTGCAAAAAGTCCTCTATTCTGAAAACTTCCCTATGGCGAAAAATTACATATTAGAGCGAGTGCATTTGTGTAAACCTGTGATTTGCAGCTGCACTACTGTCAGAGCTGCTGTTATGGAAAATCAATCAATACCTTCAACATGAATCAATTCAACAGCGCTGTGTTATAAAGTCACATACATGCGCGTATTACACTTCATTGCTTTATTAGGGATTTATGGAATGCTCATGAAACCCAATGGAGATACCAAAAATAATTTCACTCTGTGTAATACATTTAGAGGTTTTGTGTTTTCATCTCCAATGCTGCAAGCCTTGAACTGTATTTTTTTTTTTATAAAAGGTTATGTTAGGATTTTCTGTCAAAACCACTAATCCAGTATGAGGTCAACAAGCTAAAGCTTCAATACTTCAGGTTCAGGCATGCATGCTAAAACACATTTATAAAAACACATGCCACCAGA
Source organism: Pangasius djambal (assembly GCA_022985145.1). Taxonomy (NCBI): domain Eukaryota; kingdom Metazoa; phylum Chordata; class Actinopteri; order Siluriformes; family Pangasiidae; genus Pangasius; species Pangasius djambal. Next base: position 3,822,472 of record CM040981.1, on the reverse strand, counting down.
GCATCTTCTCCATTCTGACTCTCTACACAAATTCACTGAGGTTATAGCAGGAACACTGGAAAGATGAAAAACCTCTTTTGAGCACATAAAAGCGATAGCCTGGAGGTGAGTAAATTACTGCTATTGAATAAAAGCCTTCGAGAAAAGCTCTAATGGATTGAAGACATCCCTTTATATAGTCGTTTCATCTTCTGTGTCTGTAGTAATCAAGTCAAATCTACTCAAGTTAAATTGACTGTTACAGACGTCTTCTGGGGAAAAAAAAGATAAAAAGCTCAAATTACAACCTGAAATATAGATTTAATCATAGTATTTTAGAGAGGTCTATTACTTTAAATGGCCCTTTTTCCAAATGGCTCCAATTCAAATATCTTACTGGAATAATGACAAGTGAATTTTTTTCTGTTTCTCAAAGAGGAGTTTAAATGGAAACCTCAGCACTTTGCTGAGTAATAATCCAATCTTTCACACAGCTACCAAAGCATTAAGATATAATATATTTAGTGGTTATACTAAATATACACAAAACCATATGTTTTTATCTTATTAGCCTGTACGTGCATACCCACTTAAATGTGTGTTTCATAACATTTTCTTATAGCAGCAGTTATAAACTATGGTTTCCTGACTCCTGATGCTTATAGTCTCAATAGTGTGATGAAATTATTCAATTACAGGCTTCATACTTTCCACAAAACATCATGCATACGCTTGCTTGTTTTATCATGTGCAATTTCCCCCCAAGTCACAATTTTTTTTTTTATTGTTAAATCATAGTTGTGATGATCACATAGTGGTGAAACCATAGTAGCCCTAATAACCACAACTACCATAGTTTTTGGCAGTGTGAAAAATCGAAACCTTTTTTTTTTTTTTTTATTACTTTTTCACAAATATTTCTGGCATGGGAAGTCTTCATGATGGAGGAGTTTGTGGTTTCTCTGTAAGCTGTTTTTTTTTTTTTTTTGTCTTAATAACTTCAAGAGAAAAAAGCGAGACTGCTGGTGAGGGTTTAAAACTCCTACAACATAAGTGACAGCATGAACTAACTGGTTAAACATTTCGGGATGTGCTGTTATCGGAAAATAATTAACTTCAGGATGGAAAGAGTAACTCCGCTTCGTATACGGCTGCATTATCCCACCCTGTCATTGATAGTTTTCCTATAACAGCATGCTTTAATGATAAAACCAGATTGAGACACTGACCTAAGATATAAAAGCTTTTGTAGCATTGCTTAAGGGCTGTTTTATTTTATTATTTTTTTCAGATCACAGTTGTGGAATAATCTTCCTCTAAGTGATTTCCTCCTTGCTCTATTACACACTTAATGAGCTAAATCAGACGAGGTGAAGCATAGAATTTACTAAAGCACATTTTTATATGATTTGTGTCATCAATTCACCAAGCAGGACCTTGGATACACTCTCCGCCTACTGAAAATTACATTTCCCCACTGAGGCACTTTTCTCAAAGATGAGGTTAATTGAACCTGTTTAGTCAGGAGCTGTTACTACTCAGCTGACTCATTGATGATTCATTCCAGTAGCTGCCAAATCATTACAATTTTTTTTAATATCATTTGTAGGCCTATAATATGCATTCAAAAAATAATATTTTATGTAATTTTTTTTTATCCCATTGAAGAATTAACCTTGCCTCAAAGCCTTGACCTAAACATCATGTTTTTCCTGATTAAATCTATTTAAATAAAACGAATTTAAGGGGTCATTGTCACTAAAACAAGTTTTTGGGCTTTAGTGAGTATAGTCAGTTGGGGTGAAGATAGGAAATCACTAATTACCATCCGGCAGTATTAGCATCCTGAAACATCTGAGAATTTGGCAGGCATTTGGGAATAAAGAATTTAGAGAAATCTCCTCACTGCAGCTTTTGTTTAAACATTTTTTAAAACAGCCAAGTGCGAGTTATTTAACGAGTTTAAAAAATGTGACACTGATGTTCTTTGAAAAATATTTTGCACTTTGCATTTGTCTCCATTCGTAAATGATTATAACAATACAGCTGTTTATGTAGAGTTTTGTGGCTGTTTAGTGTGAAACGGTTCACTGCAGTCTTTTGCAGCATGAAAAAATTCCACTGTCAGCACATTGGAAATGAAATTGAAAATATTGGAATGTTAGTCACATCCTACACAAGTTGTTTGACAGATCATGCACCAACACATTTACTTCCTTTTTTAAATATCACAAAGTTTGCCAGGAACAATCTCGAAGCGATTGTTTGCCTCATACAGCAGGCATTCATGTAGGCAAATGTTCTCAATAATGGTTAGCTCTATGCCACGTGGGACGGAGCAGGACAGCCTGAGGAGATGCATCAGGCTTTAATTAGCGAGTTCAGCCCTATTCAGAACAGGAATCAGGCTTGTTCTTGCTTTTCAAATGCAACAAAATTGATCCCAGTTTCCCAAAAATCTTTGCAAGCATAAGCTCATAATGAGATCTCACCCTTCCATTGATCTTTTCTATTGCCCCTTGCAATAGATAAACCTTGTTTAAAAACAGCAGTCCGCTTTTTTTTTTTTTTTAATTATTATGATATTCCTTACATTTTTGCCATTTATGCATTTTCCATATGAGGGTTCAAGGTCTTAGATTATATCCTATTGAATTAGTTCTATGTAATACATCTTAATATAATCTAATAATTATTCAAAACTAAACACATTAATGCATCAACAAAATATCAAACAATTGAATTGACCCCCAAATTGTGCATAAGCACCGAAAGTGCACTGTGTAGCGTCAGTATAAAGAACCTGATGAGAATATAAGATCAGTTTTCGAATATGAGATGAGGCTAGAACATGACAAAAATGTGTCTGAAGGTCAGTAAGGTCAGACTATGTCTTGTCAGGGAGCTCAAGCGTGATCTCTAACCTCTGCCTGTTTCTGTCTACAGGATACAGACAAAGTATTTAGGAATGAAGGACTGACTGCGAAACTCAGGAAATGAGTTTAGCTTCAGCATTATATTACACATGGGCAAATCTGTGTATGTATACTGTATGTCCATGAATATGCTGCAAAAGTTGGTACATAAAGTTTGCAGAGTAAAAATTATGTGATATTATATATATACATTATATATATATATATATATATATATATATATATATATATATATATATATATATATATATATAATATTGTGCTGAAAATTATTCATACCCCTTGGACAAATCAATATTTTTGATTTTTTTTCATTTATAAAAACTACTTTGGCGAAACTTCCATTATATTCAATATACATAAGTTGCTATGCACAACCCCACATATGTGTTAGCTAAACTTTATTTGGATACCAATAGATATGGCCAGAGATTCTCTTTTGAGCCTGTTCAAAATTAATCATACCCTATTCAATACCCATAGCGGAGGCAAAGGCTATAAGACCATTTCGAAAGAACTGGATGTCCCCGTATCAACCGTACAGAGTATCATCAAGAAGTTCAAGATGTTCAACACTGTCAAAAACCTGGATGGGCGTGGCAGGAAGCGCAAAGTATCCTCTCGATTTGCTAGAAAGATCTGCCGCGATGCAAGCAACAACCCCCGTATCACCACCAAAGCTCTAATAGACACCCTCAGCCAAGCAGGGGAGACGGTATCAAGATCCACAGTTCAGCGAATTCTGCATCGAGGTGGTCTCCATGGACATCGCCCCAGAAAGACACCACTCCTTACCCAGAGACACTGGGATGCGCGCCTGGCCTTTGCGAGGGGTCACCTCGATAGAGATCCGAACTTCTGGTCATCCATCCTCTGGTCAGATGAGACTAAACTGGAGCTCTTTGGACATATGGATGTTGCATATGTTTGGCGTAAGAAAGGAGAAGCCTTCAATCCTAAGAATACCATCCCAACGGTCAAGCACGGTGGTGGTCACATCATGCTATGGGGATGCTTCTCTTCCAGTGGTACAGGGGACCTTGTTAAGATAGATGGTATCATGAAAAAGGAGGACTATCTCAAGATTCTTGATGAAAACCTGGTGGCGTCAGCACACAAGCTCAACCTGCCAGAGAAATGGACCTACCAGCAGGATAATGACCCGAAGCATACGGCGCGAGTGGTCAAGCAATGGTTCAGGGACAACACCATAAATGTTTTGGAGTGGCCAAGTCAGAGCCCTGACCTGAACCCAATTGAGAATTTGTGGAGAGAGTTGAAGATCCAGGTCAGGGCTAGGAAGCCTTCCAATCTCCAACAACTGGAGGCTTTAGCGAAGGAAGAGTGGGGAAACATTCCGCAGCAGACCTGTAGAAATCTTGTGGAGACCTACAAGAAGCGTTTGCAGGCTGTCATTAAGAACAAAGGCTTTTCTATTGATTATTGAAACATCGTAATATAAAGGGTATGAATAATTCTGAACATGATTTTTGAATATTTGTCAATAAAAACCCATGAAATGTCATATTTCTTGAAATATCACGTTATTCTCTCAGTTGTTTGTCACATATTAAATATATGAAAGTATTATAAAACTCATTCATCACAGAAGACAACTCAAAAACACTATAAAAATACCAAGGTTATGAATAATTTTGAGCACAACTGTATAAATATTATATATATATATATATATATAGTACATAAGTTTATGGTTACTGACTGTAGCCCATCTGTTGTTATGCAGTTTCTCACAAAGTAGATGTACCTAATAAACATTACAAACCGTGCTCACTCTAGTCTAATTAGTAATACCTGTCTGCAATCGCGAAGATATCGAGGACTGTGCATATGATGGAGACAAATCTGTGTGTGAAAAATCGTGAAATGCAATACACAGATGGTATTGCATCTCAGTTGTACCACACTGAAAAGCAAGACATTTATTGTAATGCTCTTATGCAGCTTGATCTCTTGTACTTTTGATACAAATACAAAGTTGTACTTTGTATTTGTTTGTTTGTACCGCGTAATTCCAAGGTGCAATGCATTTCATTTTCATCAGTGTTACAGTCCTGCCACAGTGAAATGCAATCATAGTCCATTCACCTTCATTGCATTAATCTTACATCACTTTTTCTCTTCAGGGGATTGCACTAAACACTGACACTGACTATGCATCAGAAGTTGATAAAATTTTCCATCGCACTACATTTCACTATCATCAGTGTGTTGCAGTCATGCCACACTGAAATGCAATCAGGGTTCAGTCACCTTCACTGGATTCTGATCAGCAGGGGATTTTTTTTTTACGAATTAAACACTGACTTCACGACAGAAGTGAATATAATTCTCCATTGTATTGCATTTCATTGTTATCTGTGTGTTGCAGTTGTGCAAAATTACATCACCACCTGGAAAGAATTGCTTTTTTAAGAATTAAATGCTGACTTTGTATCAGTAGTGACTGCAATTCCACATTGAACCTTCATCGTGCCACACTGAACTGCAGTCACAGGCCAATCACCTTCGTTTCATTACTCATACATAGTTTGAGCTCTTCAGTGAAAAACCGTCAGCAAGGAATAGCTTTTTAAAAAATGAAACTCTAACTTAGTGTCAGAAACGAATATAATTCCCCATTGCTTTGCAATTCACCTTTATTAGTGCATTGCAATCACTGTTGTACTTAGAGAAGAACAGAAGAGCTTGAAAGTGTCATTTTCCAGGAGGCATTGCTATTACGTCTTGGTTTTTTAGATTTTTAATGGTTTCTTCATTCGAGATGCACTGATTGTGGAATCCAGCTTTTCGAAATTATTACTACTAAAATATGATTTAAAAATATGTGATATAAAATGCTTACAGCTCACAGCAGGACCTGGGAGTTATGTTATCAAATCATGCATCAGGCCATCCTAAAGGTCTCACAGAAATAATGAAAATACACTAACAAAAGCACGAACAAGCAGATCAGCATCACAGATCGCAGATCAGAGTCATGAAGCGCATCACAAATATTTCAAGATGAACATATCATATGTGACGTAATGTGTTTCAGGGTGGACTTTTCCTTGAACAGATCATAACAAGCTACCAAGGATTTGGTGAGTTCTAGCCCTTCTGTAATATAATGTATGTTATATAATTTTTTTTGGTTTAGATAATAAGTTAAGGACATTTTTATTAAAGCGAGCAGTGACAGGGTAGAGCAGAAGAAATGGGAAATGGGAAAAGGCAGGTGTACGACTTTGTGTTGTATTTCGTGTGTATGTGCCAGTCTGGTGGATATTAGCATACAGTATATTCAAGAGGCAGAATGTTTTTCATGGTTAAATGGTTCAATAAAAGCCCATACACTCACACACACACACACACAACCCTTTTTGTTTTTAGTCAGTAACTCACACATTTCTCATTTTTGCATCCTTATATTTAGCCACTCTTTGCCACTCAATATATTGGAGCACATAAATTCTTAATGAACAGCTATATTTATCACTGAACGTGAGAAGCACCCATGGATTATTCAGCATACTCAGATGTATGGAAGGCCCTCAGTCATGAGGGAGTGTGCCGCACAACGATGCGTGTGAGAAAACGCATTTAATTTCCTTCTAATCTTCTCTATTCCACAAGGACAGCGATGTATAATTAAACTTTATGGGATTGCCTGGCAGCTTATGGAGCACAGTGACATGACAGAAACAAAAGCACCATCAAAGACTAGACTGAGTAGAATTAAACTACACACACACACACACACACACACACACACCTGTCATGTTTCCATTGTAGATTAAGTGATTTATTGAATGAGTAATGTGCATCTTTTACATTTATTTAGCATTTTTGTAAGGAGTCTCCAGTGCCAGTGCTTTGTAACAGTCAAGTTTTTCAAATCAAGAAAGTCTTCAATATTTAATATCTCTGTAACTCTGTAACATGAGAAGCTGAGGGGCTTTTTATTGTTTCATTAATTTCAAGAAAAGGAAAAATGAGAGGAAAACTGATGACAGCTGCTATTAGGTAAATGATTACAGGCTCTAACTTTGTTGCGGATGGTTCACAGCATTAAGTGTAAGTATAAATGGCTAAAAAAGTATGCATTGTTCTTCAAATAATAAAAACTGTAATTGTTGCACTTCAGGACGCCGTATCGTGTCCACAGTGGTACACTAAACGATAATGACTGATTGCATCATACAGTATACAGTTCAGTAATTCATTAGTCACAGGAAATTATTTCTACTGTACACATTTTTTTCAGATGTTTAACGATCTGACTATAATTTCAGTTGACGCCAATTGCCAAGAAAAAAGATTATAGGCTTCAGACTCCAGTAATTCCAAAAGACTAAAGAAATTCTCCAGTGTATAGCTAACTCAGGCAAATATTTTTGCAAATACATCTTTCATTTAGAGGAGCAAATATGTGGTGGTGCTAAACAGATGGTAGAGTCTAAGCTCTCTAAGCCAAGAGTTTTTGTAAAAGTTCCGTTGCATTTATTAACTTTATGTATTACACCATAGCACTGTTGAATATTCAAATCTGATTGGTCAGACGGTGTTGATTCATTTTCTTTAACAGCATCTCCGACAGCAGTTCCAGCGGCAAGGTTCATATTAACGCGCTTGTTCTAATAAGTTATCATTTGTTAATGTTGATGTTTATTTAACATCTCCATGTTTAACATGAAGGAGTCTCCAGTGGCAGTAGGTTTTATAACAGTCAACGGTAAAGCTTTACCTTTAAGTTCTCAAACATGGGACATGCTAAAGCATGGAGCTTTGCCCTGCATTTCACCTGCATCAACACGACACAACAAAGCAGCAGTTTTCAGCATTCATTTATAATTTGAGCTGGCGATCCACAGCAGAAAGAGGAGCTGCATTTGTTAGCAATGCAAAAAAAATAAAAAATCAACTTAAGTACCTGTGTAAGCCGACTGTGAATACAAGGAATGTTCATACTTTTGCTTTAACTTTTGAATTTAAGTTGCCAACTCCAAACAGGGCTAATAAAAAGGCGAATAATTATTGCCAGTGTGATCGTAGCATTAGGTTTTTATACCACTCTTCGTTCTGACAAAAGTAATGTTAGACTGTGATGCCCACAATGACTGCAAGTTATACACAAACATTTCCCTTCCTGAATGTTTATTTTTGGCAGGAATGCATTCTGTAGCTAGCTTGTGCGTATATCATTGTTTGTGTGAATATTGCACTAGCCTGGATCTACCAGTGAAACCATGGCAACCAAAAGCAAAAAAACAGAAACCCCCACTAGTGACCAGTGTACAATGATTTGAGGACTCAAGGGCTGTATTCGGAGTTAAACTACATATGCAAAGTGAGGAGTTGCGCATCAGTATCAGAATTCAGACGTCTGATGTAACTAAGATCTTAAGCTGTGCTCAGTCTTCGCCAAAAACAGAAGTGTGTCTCAGTTTTGCTTTTATTAATTTGGATCGAAAATGCAAGTGTAAATGTTTACGCTGGAAAATTTAAATATTTTTTTTAATGTTCTGGTCGCATAACAATACATGCAGCAAACCAAATCAACATTTTTCAGCCTCTCAAATTTGGTCTTCCATTTACTCTAGTAGAATGTTCCAGGAATTTGATTATCCAAAATGTAAGCAAGTATAATCACTCTGCGGGGTTCTGTGCGTAACTGGTGCCTCGCTCAGACGGATTGTTTAAAGCCTTCTCCACACTTTCCTCAATGGTAGCAGACATTTTCAGCACTGCTTTAAGTCTACCTTGACCTGTTTTTTAACCTGAGGATATTATTGATACCATCTTTCCTGTTGTGCACAGTTTGGCTCCATTCATATATTATCCAGCATAACATTCTTATTGAGAGCACAAGCTATTTGTTCGGTCTGATTTGTCAAAAGTGCTTCATGAACAGGGAAATGATCGGTCAGGAATGGCATGTCGGTGGGCCAATTAAATGCGGCTCAGCGAGGTTGATGGGAGCGTTGGGCAGCCGAGCTCAGATCACATCATTATAGCTCGAGGTTTCTTGGTTTTAACAGCCAGTCGTCCATAAGAAAATGCGAAAAAAAAAGACAGTCTTCATCATTTTTGTCACAATCAGTGTTATTGGCCTCTTCCAGGACTGTGTGGTCTAGATGCAATACAAGCTCTTAGAAGTGGGTATTTTTAAACTACTCTTTTCCCCATCTTGCTTCTACAGGCCATCTGTGTCCCTCTCTCTCCTCTTGTCACCCTTACAGAACGCCAACTCTCCTCATACTCTCATATCCATGTGTAAACACATACACACACACACACACACACACACATACAGCGTCTTGTGCGGATCCACCCACACTCTCTTTGCGCAGACTTGCTGCCACAATAACTTTGAAAGGTGCCCTCCTAACTACAAAACTCTAAGACATAAACAGATGATAATCCCTGATCGCCTAACGTCCTGTCTGTTCAGAACATTGATTCATCATGCTAAATGTGTTGGTGCTTTAGTGCAATGCAGCATCTACATTGCTTGGTAACTCAGGTGATGCAACTTTCTGCGGATCCACCCCATCATTGGTAGATTGCAAGTCTGAAGCCTAGTGATGACAAAGTAATTCACGGAAAGAAATCCAAGAGAAGCGTAATTGGCGCAGCTCTCTTGGAGTATAGGATAGCCAGTTATTCCACTCTCCTCGTCAATTAGTGCAACTCTCACCAATCACTGGCGTCTGCCATAAAAAGATAGGTAGCCTTATATCTTGCATGAACTTTATGGATGGCTTCAGGTGGCCTAGAGGAGCACATGTTAGCCCTTAGCTGGATTTAGCCTCATTCATTCATTCATTCATTCACTCATCCGCCTTGCACCCTGTGTTACCGAATCCTGGTCAGTGTTGCAATGGATTTGGTAACACAGGGTGCAAAGAGGGAGAATTCACCCTGGATGGAATAGCAGCGTCATACTACCTACAACTATAAGAATAAATAACCGTTACACTGGCTACGCCAGCATGTTGGTGCAGCAGGTAGTACTGCTCCAGAGTCCCTGCTTCAATCCTAAGCTTGTGTTATTGTTTGTGCAGATATTTGTATGTCCTACCTGTGTCCATGTTGGTTTCCTCCAGGTTCTCAAGTTTCCTCTCACCTCCCAAAATCATGAACATAGGTAAAATATTCTAAGGTACAAATGAGTGTTTGAGTGTGTGTGGAACTTGCATCCCATCCCAATCTGGGTGTATTCCCAGCCCCACACCCAGTGTTCCAGGGATAGACTTCCATGTGGCGCACAAGAGATTGCGAGTTTGCGAGTAGCAGACCATGCCTTTAACATAAGCTGTTGTGAGACATGATTGTAGAACTGCAAGGGGATGAAACTCTGAGATCTTAGACTGACAAGGGGAATAGATGTATGCAAAACTTTGTCACGAAGCAAAGAGCAGAACGTGTAGTTGGGAAATACTGTGTGCTGTATTGGGCAGTTAATGAGGATGAGTATCAGGGCATGGTCTTTCTCCCAAACTCCATTTTGATTAACAGTGAGCAAACATACTCAAGTAAGTCATTCAAAAAATTACTTAAATAGGAGTAAAATGAAAGAACATCTGGTAGTGAATCTTTTAGCTGCACTACGTTTTCCCATAGTATCTTAAATCAAGCAGTGTGTGGAGTAGTTCTGATAAACTCTACATCATTTCTTTTCTTAATGTACACAATATAAATTTAACCCACCATGTATTTCTGTCAGGTATTTGAGAGCATTTGGAAAGTTATTGGCTACATGTTTAATCTGATTATTGCACTACATCTTATTTAGGATATCCCTATACATTCTGCAAAAATAACAGTGAAAAAAACTATCAGACTCTACCAAACTACCGAATCAGTCTTCGTGCTCCTGAAATGGTATATTTGGAAGAAAAATGGGTAAAAATGGCTCCTGTGTGACACCTATTGACCTATTATTGGGAGATCTCAAGTTCCAATGATGCCAAAGCCATCTGTGGCCGGGAGCCAAGGAAGCAAAATTGGCTGTGCGCTCTGAGTGGGAGGGATGGCATACTCTCTCTCCCCTGTCAATCACAGCAACACTAGCCAATCATTGGTGTCTGTGAGCTAATGTATGTGGAAGATGGAACATTCCTCTGAGTGTGTTACGCTGCCCTGTGATGCAGCATGAGCAACAGATCAAACAGATGCGATTGGCCGGCTTTAGGTGTTTTGGAGGAAACATGTCAGCCTTCACCCTCCCCAGCTGTTATTATTATTATTATTATTATTATTATTATTATTATCCATCCATTTTCCATACCATTTATCCTACACAGGGTGGTGGGGGATCCTGGAACCTATACCAGGGAAATCGGGGCACAAGGCAGGGGACACGCTGGACGGGGTGCTAACCCATCATGGGGCACAATCACGCACACACAATCACACACCCATTCACACACTATGGACAATTTGGAAACGCCAATCAGACTACAACGCGTGTCTTTGGACTGGGGAGGAAAACGGAGTACCCAGAGGAAACCCCCGAAGCACGGGGAGAACATGCAAGCTCTGTGCACATAGGTCAGAGGCGAGATTCAGCAATGTTGTTGTTATTATTATTATTATTATTATTATTATTATTATCAGTGTATACACTTATATTGGATCAAGCACCCTTCTGCAGACTGAGGTCAAAGACCAATGAAGTTTAGCAACAGGCCTAAAACTCTCAACTTTATGCAAGACTATAACTCTAAACTTCTCTACACTTTTCTCCACACAGACATGTAACAGAGAGAAGGAAAAATCTGCTGTCCAAAATGTCTCTGAATGCCTGGTTTCATATACTTTTTTTTGGTCTGCAAAGCCTTGCAAAAGATTTCTGAGGCTTTTTGAGCACTCGCAGTAAATGAAGCCATGCTGTGTTGAAGCAGGGGGAAAATCTGCCAGCGAGGTGAAGATCTCACGGCTGACAGATCCGAGCTGCTTTCAGCTTCATGCAACGCGGAAACCATTTCTGTTCAACCGCTCATTATATAACCAAGACTTTGCTGAGGAATAAAATAAGAATATGCTTAACTCATTAGGTAAAATATTTAATCCAGGGAGTGTAGAGAAATCCAGAGAGTCAAAATGAAAAGAAGATGACTCAATGGGTATAAATGCTTGACACACACGTCATGTGCCAGTTGCAGGGCGTGTGCTGATGGAATATGTGTTTGAACAGGTAGAGCCGAGCACTGCTAATGTGTACATTTAATGGGTGTTTGTGTGCATGTATGGGTATGTGCTTGTTTGTTACTGAGTGATGACAAGTGTGTGTTTAGCTGTGAAGTGGATGGATGGACTTACTGGAGCCTCAGTCAGCTCTGGTTACTTTGTCTCTCTCATACACACACACTTGGCAGGAAACCTCAGTACAATGTCTGTGTGTTAGAGGATGAGGCCAAGGGCCAGACCCAGCCTTCATCTCTCTGTTTTCTTGTTTCTCTGTCCATCATACTGCTGTGAAAGCTGTTTTCATTTACACTCTTTCTCTCTCTCTCTCTCTCTCTCTCTCTCTCTCTCTCATTCTCTTCAGTTGTCTCTTCTATTTCTTCCTCCCTTACCATTTATTTAACTGGTAAACAGATTGAGTCAGGTCTTTCCTACAATATTTAAACTGACTAAAATTCCATATTTCAAACATTGGAGAAAAAGGAGGACATGATTAATTAACAGAGAAACATACTGATCAAACTCGGGCCAATGTGATCTCATCGTTTTCCACAAATGTTCCTTTCAGAGCCATGTAAAACAAACAGGTATTTTTGTTTCGTTTTGTTTTGTTAACCATTTTGAGCATTTAAACCGTGGTGCATTGGCAAGCATATGTATATGCAAATGATAATATATCAACCTTGTAATGTAACACATTGGTTGAAAAGATGCCCTTGACCTGGAAATGGCTTATAAGAACCCTTTCTTTATACTTCACAGTGTTCTTATGAATTTATAAAAACTATCCCAGGACCTGAATTTGTATTCAGTAGTTAGGATAGAAGGCAAATTATATTAGAAAAATTCTTCATGATACAGTGAGCACTGCATATTAATTCTACCATCAAAGCCACGATTCAGTTTTTACTCTCCTTTCACTGATATTCAGAAGACAATTTTTCTAAGCATAATTTCTCACATGCTATCAATCTTTCGAGAAAAGAGACCATCAGATCCTCACATGATTATAAATAACGTAGTAATCTTTCAAACCCTGAGGCCAGCTCTGTGCTTTCTGATTAGTTCATAGTGTTATCAATCTTAGATGACTTTAAATAGCGTGACTGCCATTTTCTTTCATGCTGGCTTTATGGTAGGTTTCTAAAAGGTTTCGAAAAAAAATTCTATGTAGAAATGTTTATACATGCAAGAATGTGATATGGGCATATCTGTCATTAAGTCTTTCAAGTCATCCGTAATATTACTTGAAGAACGACTGTTACCATGGACTACTACCAGTATTTGGTGCTCAAGTGATGAATGATCAAGTTTGTTTCTGACATTTGTATTATTCATATGTTGTGTTGGACAATGCTGTGGTTTGGGATGGTTTTCCTTGGCTTGACGTATCTCTCTATCCACATCCCAGGTACTCTAAGGGATGTTTCCATGAGCCAATTTTCCAAACACCAGTTTGAATGCTAATAACTCTCGATCATATCATGATTTCTCTCAGAGAGTGAAAGTTTACAAGAAAAGGCTATTATTAAGGCTATTAGATATAGTATCCACCATAAAAGGCATTGATGTTTCAGTAAAGGAGATTCCTTTAGGGGGTTAAAAGCATTCTCTTGAGATTTCCAGATTGATTTGCGCTCGCCACCAAGAAGGACTGACATAAATGCGGCCACAATGCTACTAAAGCCCCTGGTGAACCTACAGAAAGTGGTGAAACCTAAGAACCTGTGCAAGTCTTTCACAGTTTTGGGGGTTGACCACTTAGTGACAGCATACACCTTTGATTGAACCATGATCAGACCTTCCTTGCCCAGGAATGCTATTCTGTGTATATAGATTTTTCTGGCTTTACAAATTGGTTATCCAAGAACCTTTGGAGGGCACATCTGATATGCTTAATATATTCTTCTAGAGAACAAGAGTGGACAAAAATATCATTGATTTTCCAAGCATATCCCTAAGAGTGTCATTCAGGAATGCCTGGAAGACTGTGGGGGCTTTGACCTAGCCACACAGCATGATTAAATATTCATAGTGGCCAGAGGCAGTACTGAAGGCAGTCTTCCACTTGTCCTACTCCATTTATTCATTTATATTTATTCATTCATTGATTTTCTGCTTATGGTTTTCCTGGTGGGCATTGGGGTGGTAAGAAGGTCAGTCCAGACTTCTCTATCCCCAAACACAGATGCAGCTCTGTGCAGCTCTGATGGATCCTGAAATGTTCCTAAGCCAGCAGTGAGATCTAATCTTTCCAGCAGGTCCTGGGTATGCTCCATAGTCTCCATTCAGTGGGACATTATAGCTCTATTATAGATATAGCTCTAGCACAAGCTGACCAGAGGATATCCTTATAAGGTGCCAAAAACACCTCATCTGGCCCCTCTTTGCTCAGAGGAGCAGTTCAGCTACTCTGAGGCTCTCCTGAATTATCAGGCTCCTCACCCTATCACAGAGAGAAAGCCCAGCAACCCTGTGGAGAAACCCCATTTCCACTGAATGTACTCACAACCTTATTCTTTTAGTCTTTAACCTCAGCCTATAGCCATAACAAGCAAAAATGAATAGCAGTCTGAAGTTGTCTGTTTGGGGTTTCTGTTTGTATTAAGAAAAAATGTATTGTTCAATAGTGTGCTCACCTTTGACCTTTCTTTCTATGGACTCTATTTTTGTCCTGGTGCTTTTCTAATGAGTGAGGGGTTTTAGGTAGAAGGTAGAGGTTGTGGTGTTACAATCACAATATGGGTCTCATTTACATCCTTCCGCTCTATTCACTAAGCCATTCTCCTGGCAACTGAAAATGTAAAAAAAAAAAAATCAAAATACCAAAACACCACAGATACTCTTATTGTTCTTGTGCTTTGTAGAACGACTCAGTCTAGAATAACTAAAAACGACATTATTGAGAAGCATGGGTAGCACAGCAAGGATTGCAAGATCCAGCTAGTTAGGCAGATAGCAAATATCAAATCTATACCTCTTAGTACCCCACAAAGTTACCAAATCAAAATTTGTGTGCATTGTCTGAATAATGAAAGCAGGAGTAGATGAAAACTCATGCCGTAAGCCCCTTCATCTGTCAGAGAGGAATCTGGTGAGATTCACTGCTCATCCGAAAGGAATGTGATTTTTAGAGTTTTAGAGAGTGTAGTGAAGCCAGTAGTGTCAAGCACAGCAAATGGGTTTTTTTTTTAACGAATCAGGATAAATTATGGCGTGTCATGGAGTACAGAAAAGGGAGTCCTAAAAGAAGAGACAGGGAGAAAGAACAACTACGCTACAGAGACATGGCTTATGACAGAAAAACACATCACAGGCCAACAGGAGAATGGAGGGAAAGTGAGATTATTCTGAAGAAACTGAAGGACAGTATTACACATCAGCATGTATTAATTCATATGACTTTGATATAACAAGTTTATGGCTTATGACTGTGTATTTTCATCATAGCCCACAGTCCTCCAGGCCCCTGGCCACGATGTTTGGTGCTTTCACCAAAGCAAGGCGCTGCGGCTACGGCCTTATTAAAGATCGTCAGAGTTTAAAAGGTCGTTTATGCTGTCTTCCAGCCCTCTCTGGTACTGACACTTGGCATTTCACTGATCTCTTGCTCTAATTAAAAGAAGTAGAGATGGAGGCAAAGCAAAACACACGCACATACACGAGAACAGCAGTTGCCAAGGACTCCGTTGGTTTGTGCATGCCTAGCCGAGTCACAGAGAAAAACATTGCCTTCCAGACTTAGGCAACTTAATTAGGAGACTCCAGACGTACTCTATCACCACATAATCACGATGCTCCTCACTTCTGCCTTTGTGGCTTCAACAAGTTTGGACATAAGACGTAAAGAGAGTGGCATGCGACTGAATGTTTAAGCCCAGTGTGGAGAGATCATGTACCGCTCAAGGTCAGTAATGAGTTTGAAGTCTGGAAATGTCTTTATTTTTTGGCTTCCACATCAGGTGATAACAATTGCTGTTAACAAATGTCTTAAGGCAGATTATTTTCAATTTTTTGTGGAACAAAGTGCAACAGCACCACCAACTGCTGTAAGAAAAATACACAGAATATTATGAAGAAGCGAGGCTGGAGCTGATTTCTTTCTAGCCCAGACTGTAGATTCATCCATCCCATCCATCCTTCTGTCTGTCTGTCTGTCAATCCATGCAGCCATCCAGTTATCGTCCTTCCATCAAAAATCTGTCATTGTCCAGTTATCGTCAATCTGTCAAAAACTCTGTCATTGTCCAAATACTTCTGGACCTATCTGTATATATTATTCTCTGTTTTAAGTCACCAAGATGCATTCTCATTGCTTGAACAGAATCATGAATGTGAGCAAGGTATAGGAACTTGAGCTGATGTTATGATGTTAATTAAGTACAAATAACACTAAGAAACACACAATGTTTCTGAAATGCTTTGGAATCTTACCATTCCTCGAGGACACGAGCCGAAATGACATAACACTCTAGGACTAGTTTATACTTGCAAAAGTTCAGGTACATGAGAAATTGTTTTGTAATGGGTTTTTCTTCACTTATAGCATTTGTTCCTTTGATCAGCGAGTTGGGGCAAAGAGGTGCTAAGAGAACATGGCACAGACGTGGCACAAACATCTCTGCCAGGCTCTGGAACAACATGTTCTCTTACGAACTCGAGGAGAGTTTACACCTTCTGTAATCAACAGAAAATCCAAGCCAGTATTCCGTGCATTATATATACTCGTGCACCTGCCAATATTACAGCTATAAAGTCATTTTCTGTGAAATCAGTGACAGATGGTTAAGATTTACTGACTTACATTTGGTGTGTGTGTGTGTGTGTGTGTGTGTGTGTGTGTGTGTGTGTATGTGTGTGTGTGTGTCAAACTCTCTCAAGTATGCATGCAGCTGTACATGTGAGCTATTCATCTTTCTGTCCACAGAGGCATTCTTAAAAGCACACTCAGGTGTCCATATTTTCTAGGTGGTCCAGCTTTCTGTGCCGCTTTCACCCCTGATTGGCCAGCGGACAATCTCAGCTTTTCTGTCATTGGCTGGTGGCCAGTTAGCGTTCCTTCCCCTCTGTGCTATGGATCCTGAATCCTTGGCTTATTCTGGCTGAACACATCGCTGACCATCTGTGGAAGAATCCAGCGCTAACTGCTCTACTGTATATAATGGGGAAAAGCATATGTTAATAAATCAGGCTCAGATTGTTCTATCTATCTATCTATCTATCTATCTATCTATCTATCTATCTATCTGTCTATCTGTCTATCTATCTATCTATCTTCCTTTCTTTTTGTCTGCCTGTCTTTCTTTCTTTCTTTCACTTTCTATCTATCTATCTATTCTATGTCTCTTTCTCTGTCTGTCTGTCTATCTATATATCTTTCTGTCCGTCTATTTGTCTGTCTGGTCAAAGGGAAATTGAAAGAATCTGACCCAGTTTCCCAGATTCACATACTGTCTCTCTCTCTCTCTCTCTCTCTCTCTCTCTCTCTCTCTCTCTCTCTCTCTGTCTCTCTCTCTCTGTCCCTCTCTCGTTATCTATTGCTTAGTGTCTCTTTCTCAAATGTTAAAAAAGACAATAATGAGTGTTTCTATATATACACAACACATATAAACAGGCAAACACAAACACATACACCACACAAAACATGCATGTATTCTGAGGCACATCTCTCTCTCTCTCTCTCTCTCTCTCTCTCTCTCTTTCTGTCTCTTGTGCTCCCCCACTCCGCTATAAGCTCCACTGTGAGAAGCCTGGCTCCATCTCACACTCTCACTCGACTCTGCATCATTATCTAAACCCTCACAGACAAACACAATGAGCCCCGAGATAAAAACTTCATGTGTAAGCATAATAATTCGGTCAATTACATAATCTCTGTTTGGATCCTTATTAAATCCCCTGCTGTGTATTTCCACTGTTGTGCAGGGACGAGGTGTCCACACTGAGGAGGAGGCAGCTGAAGTGTCTGAAGAGGATTTAATAAAACCACGACTAACACGGTTGCAGCCTTGACATCATCTCCATTAGCAGCTGTGTTGAACACTGCCTCTTTGGTGTGTGTGTTGTATCCTGCAGCACAAAGGGAGATTAGAATACAGATAGCAACAGATCTTTTTCTACCATCGATGTTAAAACACTCATTAATTCATGCTTTGCATGTTTGTATTTCAGGATTTTACAGCTGGTCCTGTTAACAAACCAATAAACATACATGAAAACAAAACAAATGTTATTTTTATTAACAATAATAGCTTATTAAAAACTCTTTCATATTATTCTAGCACTCATAGCACTTTCAGATATACACAGTTCACTGCAGCACATTAACACAGAATTGACATAAATGACTGTGATATTGGAGAGATATCAGAATATTTCAGAAACTGCTGATGTCCTGCGAGTTTCACACAAAACAGTCTCTACGGAATGGTGCAAAATACAAAAAACATCCAGTGAGCAGCAGCTGTGCGATGGGTAGTGCCTTGTTGATGAGACAATTCAGAGGAAAATGGCTAGACTGGTTTGAGTGCCCAGGAAGGTTACAGTCGCTTGAATAACCACTCTTTACAACCGTGGTGAACAGAAAAGCATCTCAAAAAGGCCACATGTCAAACTCTGAGCAAGTTTTAGTCATGTTTCCATGATTGTTGATGAGAGAAGTCAGAGGAGAATGGCCAGACTGGTTCGAGCTCACAGAAAGGCTGCGATCACGCAAATAACCACTCTTTACATCTGTGGTGAGCAGAAAAGCATCTCAGAATGCAAAACATGTCAAATCTTGAGGTGGTTTTACTCATAGCTTCGCCAGTAGCAATGTACACTGGGTCTGGGTTCTCACATGACCTACATAATCACTGTGATTAGTTCATTAGAAAAAAATTATGGGTGGGTAAATACCTAAATATATAGGTGACACACAGAGGCTTATTTCCTTTCAGTTGTGCATTTAACATTTAAACAATACACTCAGTGAATATGACTTCAGTGTGATTTCAGTATTAATTGTGTAATAACTGTGTTTATAATTTTATTGCATCAGAACTATGCAACATGTACAGAATTTCACATTATGCACATTTAGACCGTATACTACGTTAGCAATATGAGGCATATGGCACAGTATGTATAGGATACAGCATATATATATATATGTATATATGTGCGGTGTGTGTGTGTGTGTGTGTATATATATATATATATATATATATATATATAGATAGATAGATAGATAGATAGATAGATAGTACAATAGCATAATATGTACTACAAATAGCATAAAATATACTACATGTGACTGTTTCAGGTCTTGAAAAACCTGCTTAATTATAGGTTTTCTTTTCTCACTCTTTATGGTCTTGGCAAGCTTGAGTGTTATTTCCAGACTGCATTTTCCATGAGTCTTCAGCGATGCCACACTAGCATTTTGAGGTGACATAAGTATGTTAATTGCAGACAAACATTTAAAACAAAAAATGGTGCACATTTATTGCCTGCTTATTCTGTACCAACAAGGAAATTCCACCCTGACTGCAAAGCGACTAAAAGAGGTGAATCGACCCCCAGGCGTCCATCAACCTCCTGCTTGCTCTATAACCAAGCACATGGTCATCATTATCAGTGTCTGCCAGTATCCGTCTTTAAAGTTGGAAAAACTATAGCCACGTCATCCTCAATCGGCTACACCCACATAAAGTAACAAGATCAAACAAATTACATAATATAACTCCTGAGATGGTCTCGTGATTGTAAATTCCTACATATGGAGTTCAATATGTATACGCGGTTCTAGAGAGTTAAAGTTAGAGTAAATGCCATGGTTAGTGATTGTAGCTTTTTCTCTGACATAATGCGTATGAAATCCAAAAATATCCCCTATACAGTGTATTTTCTGTGTGGTCTGAATTCGGGTTGAAGACATATAGATGGACAACAGTGTCATGGAGTTCAGCTTCCTGGGCTGTAGCACAGCTGTGTGACAGGCGGCTCAGGCTCCAACACCTGACCTACATCTGATTTTACTTTTGCTGGCATCGCTTAAATAGAGCCTGTGGTTATTGTAGGCACTCTAAGAAGCACAGGTTTATGTTTCCTGCTGCACTTGGGCCTATGATCTCGTGGCTGGAGGGCAGGCTTTTGAGCCACAAGCTTCAAGGTCTTTAGGAAGGCTTATTTTAGCCAAGTTTGGAGCATGTGCACATTATTAAACACTGCCAAACTGTGGTCCTGCCTTGTATCCCAGATTTAGGTGTGCAAGCAAACGGAAGGCAGCACAACGGAAAAGCAAAATGGGCCAAAGAATGTTAGCAGATTGAGATGTTGCCCCATGAGAAATGTTGGACAATGTGATGGTGTTAGTGGAGTAGACACGGAGGGATGAATCGATGCCGCAGTTACTCGATTACAGTTTATTTCCACTTGCACCTCCAGAGTGTAATTCGGAAAGAAGGAGATTTATAGTTTGCAACTTCAACTTCAATAAGTGCTTTATCTTGGTCAGGGTCACAGTGGATCTAAAGCCTATCCCAGGACCACTGGTGACCAAGGTGCATATACACCATGTATGGGACAATAGTCCATGCACACATACTATACAATTGTTCACACCTAGGGAAAATTTAGATTAGCCAATCTAAACTTACTGGAATGTTTTGGGAGGTGGAACAAAACTGGAGAACCCAGAGGAAACCCATATGGACACTGGGAAAACGTGCAGATCAGGATTAAGCCAGGGAAACCAGAGATATGAGCCATCAACGCTATCTGATGTCCCACCATGCCACCTCTTGCAACTTGCTTGAGTATAATTATAAAATAAGAAGAGGAAATCCTTCAAAGGAGGATATTTCAATAATGTGTTACTTAGGGGAAATGTTCGCAGGGCTACGTGACACCTGCGATACGCCTTTCATGACAAGTGACATAGACACAAGTCATAAAGGCTATCAATTTTGATGTCAAGTTGACATCTCAGTCAAGTGACATAGATGTTCTGACTTCAGAGCAACTGACTACAGGTGACTACATGTCCCCTACGTAAACCCTTCACGACAACTGCTCTAAACCATCATAAACATCTATAACGGCTTTGTATTATAGGCATCAGCTGGCATAAAAACATTTTCTTCAATTTTTTTATTCAAATTATAAGTGACATTAAAGCTCAGTTCTGGTATCTGAGAGTCACCTGATGGCGATGAGGTCGAAAACCAAAATAATGTAGGGTCAAGCAAAATACACCTCTTCTAATATACCTAGACCTGCTCTAAGTGTACCTCTATCTCTGTCACCGTGGCACAATGACATAATCATGACTGTCCATAATGATCTTCTAAGCCGTAATATTGAACTTACTTGAACTTACTTAAGGCCCAGAGAAAACATACATAACTCTGATGTTATAGTATGATGAATGTCTTTGTTACATTGTTGTCAGTGTGACATTGTTGAATTGTCATTGTTGTCAGTGTAATGATTTTCATTATTGACTTGTCATTGTTGTCAGTGTGATCATGGTCATTGATGAATTGTCATTTTTGTCATTGCTGTCAGTGTAATGATTTTCATTATCAAATTGTCGTTGTCAGTGTAATTACTGTCATTGTTGAATTGTCACTGTTGTCAGTGTAATTATTGTCATTACTGAATTGACATTATTGTAAATGTCCTGATTATCACTGATGAAACCTTTAATATGACACTGTATTATACAGTAGTACTGTTCTGTGTATACTTTACCCCCAAAGTTATCACTTTGTTTAGGAGCTTCCTTTCGAAGTATTCATTTTCCATCTTGACTTGGCAACTCACATAATTACCATTGTTTGATTCTGACATACCAGAAGTTAGCTACAAAGTTACACAGTCAGTTGTTATGACAAAAAGTGTCATGACACCTCCTTCTGTCAACAAAAATCTTCCACTTTACTCAGCTCTTACGTTAGCTTCACACACTTGAATAAGCTTTCATGTTTATTTAGGTTTATGTCAGTTGTCACAAGTTGTCACATGTAGAACACTACGCGTAAGTAACATGTTAGCTATGTATCTAAGAAACCAGTTGAATCGAATAACTTGAGAGTAAAAAGGTTTGCTGAATGTTTCTTTCTATGAATGCTCATTCCTGAGGTTGGAAATGTTTGTTACATTTTGTTACAATGATTTAGAGTAAGAAGATAAGATACCTTTATTGTCACAAGTACAAAGAGATATTATTTAAGAAGCTAGTTCACTATGTGTTATGTCTAATAAATGTATTATCTGCTTTATGAACAGAATTAATCACAAATTCTCAGCAGCTGCCTCACAGCTGAATAAATTAACATAGGTGTACTTGTCCTAATTTGATTAAATACTCAGAATTAATAGAATGTGATGCACCTACAGTATTTTGCTATTTAAAAAAAAGCACCTGACTGAGATTTGAAATAAAATGGGAGACTGTACAGCCAAGGTAAAAGGGAAGGCAATCTCATCTCTCGCTCCCTCTCGTAATCCAATAATCCTTCCTTTTTATTTGCCCTGCGGCTCAGGCAAGCCCACACAGGAACCTTTAGCATATGCTGCTGATAGCCCATAAGCCGAGGAGGAAATGAGCGCACAGATTCCCAACGTTTGACACTACAGCTAGTGACAGATTTCTCTGAATTCATTCATAGAGATTATATGACTTTAATTGGCAGGGGAATCTTTTGTTTTGGCTAATATCTACTATTTTAATGCAGTAATTTCCACGGAGTGATATGTAAGTGACTCAAATATATTTGTGACATTGGGAAATGTTTGGCAGGAGATATATGATATATGCTGTTTATATGAAGATGTGCTTAGGCAGTAGACTCTTACAGATGTATTGTTATATATAGGAATGCTTCGATACTGATACTGTTATTGGGTATCATTAGCAATTTAATCATACTATAAAAATGCTCAATACTAACATCCGACATCAGATGATACTATGTGATACTATGTTAGCCTATTGTACGTTGTCACGCTAATGAACAGACGACATGATATGACAGCGATCTGGACATATTTTATGATTAACAATTAGGCAGACAAGCAAAGCAGACTGCATACTGTGCTCTGGGAAACGATCAGGAGGAACTACAGCATCTTCCTACAAATACGCTAATAAAATATATCTTATGAATAAAATTCAGCACAAGGAGGTCATTGTAAGCATTCAACAGCAGCAAACAAGCTAGGTGACAAAAAATGCTAACAGACAACGGTAGGTGAGTGAAAAAAACATATACTCTTGCCCAGTATGTTGTTCTTGATGATCAGCTGCTACAGGTTATTGAGAGCAAGCAATTCCAACAATACAACGAACTTTACTTAAAGCTGTACAGAAGCATTTTTCCGAAGTGAAACAAAACCCGCCCTTCTCCACCGCAACCCTAGGTCCAAGGTAAATAATGTGAATGCAAGGTAACTAATGTAGCTGGCTATTGCACTTCATTTCAAATCAACTTGCTAATGTAGAATGAGTCTAAGTAGCCTAAGTGCATGAATACAGGGGGAAACATAAACAGAGGAAACAAGTTAAATGTTTCATGATGCTTCTGAATGAATTCTAAGTAGGTTACTCATTTCAGTCTCAGCACTGATATTGACGAGTACCAAAAAGTTTGGATTGTTGCTTCCCTGGTTATAGTGAGCACACTCTTTGAAAACAGCTACACAGAATTAATTCAGAGTCAAGTTTTTAACCAAAGGTTAAGATTTCTGTTTTGAAAGCTAACTGATTTGTTAAGCTACGTTTAAAATTGAGTTTTATCCTGAATTAAGTTAAAACCTAACAAATCCACGATTAGCTCTAAATGTTGTTTAATCTATCCCATCATATGTGAGAGTTCATCCACAATCAATTTACTCTATAAGACTGGAATTGGACTATAGCTTCAACACTTTACATAGACAAGCATCACAAAGGGTACAGGTTATGTTGCAAAGCAACTTCAAAAAAATTGCTCCCCAATTTTATCCAGGCTTGGGCCCGGCACTGGGAGTGCACTGCTGTGTGCAACCAGTGGCTGGGGTCGATTCCCTGGCCGGGAGCCGAACCCGGGCTGCGGCGGTGAGAGCGCCGAGGCCTAACCACTAGCCTTCCAGGGACCCTTTTTTGCTAATGCAAATACAGTGCAAAAATTAAAAGGCTTTAATTGGAGTAGAAAAATTGAGACAGTATACAATCAAATGATAAGCCTCATGATGAGAATGGAGATATGCTCTTGCTTTATTGATCAGATAACACTTTCGCATCTTTTTGAAGCTAGCCATAATAGCGAACACATTACTCATTTATTATAATGCTATGTGGAGCTGTATGAAGATGCAAACGCAGCTCTTTTGTTTTTGTGTTTTTTTGCCAAGGACTAATAATGGCCTTGATTCTCTCTTCATGGACCAATCACATGTCTCCCCGATGCACCTTTACTCAGTCTAAAGTGCTGTTGCTGAGCAACGTGTGGTCTGGTGTTGGAGCTCGCGCCTGTTTGTTCCCTTCAAGCGCTGCTGAGAAGAAGCGGAGACCCATATACCCAGGGGGCTCTGGATCAATGTCTGAATAAACAAGCTCTGGCGTTGTTGCTTCCTCCATTTCTCTACCACACTGGCACTTTGTGTCCCACCTTTACCGTGCACTCACACACGCTAGCAAATTTGTTGAACTTTGCTTATTGTCATACAGACAATGTCTAGATGCATTTTTTCTACCCAGTCACCTCAGTGACAGTTCATCCATCAGCTGAAGAGGATCCACCATCTTATCGATTTCGTAACACACATGACCTAGTTTGCAAGATAAAAACCAATACTGATGTTTTGCTGCACCAAGCAGGTGCAAGCAGCTATCTACAGTGGCTTGCATAAGTATTTACCCCCACTGAACTAGTCCACACTTTGTTGTGGCCTCTTGGTTGCTTCTCTAATTACAGATGTCTTAGAGTACGAAACACACTTATGTTAACTAATTAATGAACTATGCTGAAGTGAACACCACCTCAATTATCAGCAGTATACAACGAAACGTAACATTAGCTGGCTAGCCAAATACTGTTTCAGTAGCTAGCTAGCTCATTTTAAATCATACATGTGATATCTCGATATCGATGTGATATCTTAAGTTCAATACAGAGCTTTTATACTGTAAAACTTCAAAAGATCTGGCTAGCTAGTCTAGCTCACTCAGCCAGCTAATTGTTTACTTGCATGTGTTTCCACAGATTGGATATTGAGCTGTGAAATGCCATATCTCCACTCTACGTTATCACGCTGTTTCCTTTGAAGCATTTAAAAGTGTCTGATGACAGCTGGCGAACTGGACCAGAGATCTGTCAGCACTGTCTCAGACATTGCTGCTGCTGACTAAGTATCTGACATCTGGCAGCAGGAAACTGCTGATTGGGTCTTGATTTGGTCTTGAATTTATTATTTAAAAATTTCACATGAGTCGTCTACGGTTAATTGCATTTTCTCAGTAACGGTGATCAAAAATAAATGTAGCGAAGTTACTACACAGTAATTACCGTTACAGTGATCAGTACTGTAACAAAAGTACATAGAGTTTATTACTTTCTACACTTGTTATTTTCATATTCCAGCTTCTCTATTCCAGACACTGTTTGTAAAAGCCACAGTATGTTTCCACCTGTCACACCCGAATCCACCTCCACTACAGGAGTCATCGTTTCTAATCCAGCTCGGACTTTCCTTCCTCCTGACTCATGCCTGTTCCTCGTTACATTCATTAATCTCTGTGTATAAATTCCACACCACTCACACTCTGTCTTTGTGAAGTTTTGCCAATTCCACATTGTGTACCTTGGAGCATTAGTTTTTGGTTTTGATCTTGCTTTTTTTTCCCCCCCTGCTCCTGTCTCAGTGCGTATTTGCCTGATCGGCATTTTCAGTGTTTTGTGGTATGAAATGATTTGTTGTGCTATGCAGTTTTAGCAACCACGAAACAACAAATTGTTTTTGTGTGCTTTTGGGACACTTTAGCATTTTTGCTTGTCTAGTACTGGCAGTAGTGGTTCAGGAGGGTGTTGATGAGTTGATTTGTTCCTAGAATAGACCTACAAATGAAGCAGGCTGTCACTTCTTCTGTCAACATATTCACACTCATTTCCCCCCTCTTTCAAAAGCAAAACGATGCATTTACCTCCACAATTCTGCAAAGTCTTCTCCATGACAACAAAGCACAGTAATTATACCACAGCACTGTTGAGTTCTCAAATCTAGTCAGAAGATGTTGATTAATTTCCCGTAACTGGCACTGAAAGCAGTTCCGAATGCAAAGCAAATCACTGGTTTAGTAATTAATGCGCTCCTTCTAATATGTATATTTCTATAGTAACAACTTACAAGGGACTCGTGTGTTATGTGTAATTATTGACATGACAAAGTTTTCTTTATGGAGAAACATTTATGGAAGGAGACTCCAGTGTCAGAGGTAAAATTGTAACTTTAAGTCTCCCAACATGGCTTTGTGGTTTCTCGGTAACATGGCAAGCTACTTCTTTTTTCATAATAAAAACAAAGATAGACCGGTAAAGGAATGATTATTGTTATAATATAAGTGATTACAGGAACTAATACTAAACATAACTACAGTAAATGGATAAACAGCACAATGTGTCAATATTTAATAAATAAAACATTGTTAGTGTTGGTGATTTCCTGTGGTATAAGAGAAATAAAATACTTCTGGATATGCTGTTACTGGAAAACAATCAAACTGAGAGTGACTCATTTCATCACCCCATACTGTCATTGATTATTTTCCTAGAACAGGACACCCTGTCATGTTTTATTCCTTATTTAGTGTACACTCCTTGTTTTTCCTTTCCAGTACATCTGTGGTTCAGACACAACCACACAATTTACATCAACTGCAAATGAGAAACTGACCTCATCATATGATTAGTCTCACAGACACAAAGCCTGAATCAGAGGTTTGAATGGAGGTGCAAGTAGCAGGGTCCAAGCACTCACTTCGCTGGACCCCCACCATGACAGACCTCACATTATTATTACAGAGAGACCACTCCTCTGCTGGATGCCCCTCTCCTCTGCTTTTTAGATCAAGTCTCTTTTGCAACTTCTTACCATTTTGAATGAAGTTATATGTCTTGAATTGATCTGCACTCGTCTCCACACTGCTACAGTCACTAAAGAAAACACTGAGCCAATGGAGCCAATCCATTACACACATTTTTCCATATTCGAGATATAATAAATGTAATTGCTAATTGTGTTTGCTGTTATAGGGGAAGTGATAATAAAACTATGGCGAGAGAGGCAGTCATTTTCTGCCAGCCCTTTCTTGGCCTTGACAGTGACAACAGTGGTGAGTAATTAGTAATTCACTGTGCATGTATTTTCCAATTATCTTATTACACTTTATAATGGTTGTCATAAATACAGTCAGTTGCCAGTTTATTAATTATTAGATCAGTATACTAATACACTTGCACCAAGATACCCGCCTGAGATACCGGTAAGCTTCATGCTCTCTGAATGCCAGAAACGCTTCACTTTTATGTCCACATTTATGTTGGAATTAATCATATAAATCTGGATCATCCAGGGAAAATGATGACCTTTGCGAGATTGAGTTACCCATGATTGCATTTTAAATTTGATTTTATATATTCTGATAAAGCTGTTGAATGTAAGATTTGAACATTTCATCCAGTAATGTAGAAAATGTAATCTAATTATGCTCCAATGATGCAGCCAAATATTATAGTAAAAATCTTGCAGAAGAACTCCATTGGGTGTGCACCACAAACCGGACCAGGATAAAGGGGGAATGTTAAAATATACAGATATCTATGATACAGACATACCACAACAGAAAAGGTCTAGAATTAGCTATTCTTTTAAATTTGGTGAAAAAATGATTCTGACCAACTTACAACCTGTCCTAATTCCTGGTCAGGTAACATGCAACCTTGATAACAAGAACGCAAGGCTGTAGATTTCCCTCAATCTCATATACACGTTTGCAGTGAATTGATTTAAACATCTGGAGCTAAAATGTGCTTGTATTTGTAGTCCTGGAGTGAACATGGCAACAAAAGCATGCCTGTGTGCTCTTAGTCCACCATTGGGAGTCTCTTCAACTCTTCTCTTCTACGGTCACTTTTGTCCATTACAAACACAAAGACTTGAGGTTTAAAATGATTTCACAGACAAACCGGACCATAATTAAGACATCTCTGAGTGTTATACTTGGTCCACTTTGCAGAACAGACACCAAGGCCACAGCTGGACAGAAATAGAGTCGAGGACAAACAAAACAAGGAATGAAATGTGGTTTGCTGGACTGAAAAGACATTTAACAGGATGTGTCCTCATAAGTAAGCTCATGAACTGCTTCCAAAGGAATAATTTTCCATCAGTACTCGCATTAAACCTCAAATATGGTACATTAACTTAACAAAGTTATGATTTTGTAACTTGATTATGATTGTAATGATTTTATTTGCCTGTTTTTTTGGTGTCAGTGCTCGTGTCCAACCTGTGAAGAAAAGTTTTTTCTTTCAGTTCCGGATCGTAAAACTCAACGCTTCCAGATGGCTGCAAGGGACTAAAAGACACAACTCTTACCCTGTCTGCCTCCCCCTCTCATTCATCCCTATTAATCTTTCTCTTCGTATAAGGATCTCGACCCTCCCAGCATCCTCTTGTCCCTCTGTTCTGCTGTGAGGTTGTTAAGGACGGCGTAGGTTACGTATGGTGTGTGTATAAATCTCCTGAGTAGTTCCATATGCAGAGGAGACTGGCACAGCGAGCACTCCGCACGAACACAACAAGCAGAAGGAGGAGGAGAAGGAAGGAAGGAAAGAGCACGAGACCACTGTCTGTCTGGCTGCTTCTGTTGCTGAAGTGAGACACAGCAGCTGCAAAACCGCTGTGGAATGCCGAAGATCTAAAATGTTTTTTCCCGAAAGACGCAAATAGTTTCTCGGGATTCCAAGAACATAAACTGAATATGTGCTAAAATTGGAACGGCTTCGTGTTCGTTCCTCTTTCTGAACGTTGAGATCTTGGTCTTGGGTTTCACACACAATCCTTTAAGTCTTTCACAGTTTTGCATTCCTGTCTTGATACATTTACATTTATTTGTTCATTCAGCAATGACGTACAAGTGAAGTAGGATCTGATCCAAGAGCATTTCTCAAAACCCCAACCTAGGCTTGCTTTCAGTCCTGAAATTTTAACAGCTTTCCAGACAATCGCACAGAAGCTTAACCGCTGACTGACGCATGATGACGTAAATTGATGAGATCGTGTCACAGGTTACGGAAGGTTCATTCAAATTAAATCATAATAATAAGGCTTCCTGGATTTATTTCTATTCCTATTCATTTTCTAAAGCATCTCCAGCTTTAGGGTGTTTAGTCTCACCAGTGTTCCTTTACCATAAGTCAAATAGTATATGTTTAAATATGATTACACCACAGCATCACAGCATGAATTCTTAAATCTGATCGGTCAGAAAGTGTTGATTAGTTTTCAACAACAGCAGCTCTGGCAATAGCTCCAGCTGCAAAGGAAATGACTGATTTATATTAATGTTATCAGTAAGGAGACTTTTATTTAACATTTTTGGAAGGAGTCTCCAGTGTCACTGCTTTTATAGCATTGTGTAAAGCTGAAAATTTCGGGTTTCCTTCTGTACTCCAAGCCTCTTTTTCATATTGCTGAACAAATTTTGAATTCCTTCACTTGCAATAATAAAGCAAAACCAAATGTTTTTAAAGTACTGGAATTATATATATTTTTTTGTAAATGAGTTCATCAGGAAACCACGAGGGACACAGACTTTTGCACTCAATTGTTACACAATGGTAAAGTTAATTATATGACTAGAAGAGCTAATAAACTGGAAACTGTATGCTGTTTACATGCTCGGGGTAATTGCTGTTAATAATATCAGTTCTGTTTGATATGTCAAAAAAAAAAAAGCTTTTTAAAAAGTTTAGAAAATGGGTCTTTGTCATTTTGCATTTATTTGAAAGTACTTTGGTATTTATAATTTAATTACATTTTGTATTTTTAAAATTTATTATTATTATTATTATTATTATTATTATTATTATTATTATTTAGTAGTAGTAGTATTATTGTGTTGCTGATTGGATCCTATCCAAGATGAGGTAAAACTGCATATAGGCTTTAATTTAGAATCATTAAGAACATTTTGTTCCAGAACATGGACTTGTGCAATATCGGGATATTGGGTTTTTGTCTTGGATTCTGGCATACCTACCAGCTCCCCTGCCTGTCAGCCAAAGCTCAATAAACTCTCAGCGTGTGGTTTATGAGAAGGAGAACAGAAGAGACGGAGAGCAGGAGCGAGACAGACGAGGACAGGAGAGCAGTCTGGACTGCAGGATTCAGCCAGAACCTAGCTGACATTTTGATAATGAACTCGTCTCAGCTGAGAGAGATGAGGAACATCACACATACACACACACACACACACACACACACACACACACACACACACATTTATTAAGCATTGTCTCCTCAACATTATTAGCAAAGAAAGGGCCTCATGTATGAGAGAAATGAGACCGCAGCAGACTAAAAATGAGTATATCGCCCTGAATTTAAGACCAATTAAAGCTTTTTAAACATTGAGGAAAACAGGAAAATAATGCACATAGCAACCGGTGAGACTTTTCGCCACATCACCTCACAGCACAAAAACACGAGCATGTGATGATTTTTCACTTCAGATGTTTGTCAGTTAGGCATATTTGACTCGTCTAAAGAAGCGGTGTTCTTTAAGCACGCAAGGGTCTGCAGCCTGTTTGGAAAAGTTGGACGTAATAAGTGTTTTGGGGCTGCTCTTTTGGATTAAGGCTGTTATTGAATTGACGTGTGTATGATTCAGCCAAACACGTGGTCACGGCACAAACACACTGCACGTGGTGTACAGATGTCAACAGACTTTGAGTGAGTCATCTGTCCTTCAGTTTTAAACATGATCAAATTAGTACAGATAGGAAGAATAAATCTGCTTAGAAAATATGGATTAGTGAGTCAAATTTGCACACAATTACAAAAACAAATATTGTAGTAGGCGCAGTCACATCGAAACTGGAGCGTTAAAGATGGAAAAAACGTCGTCTGGTACTTTTTCCAGTCTTTGTCTGTACAGTTTGGGTGAGCCTGCCCCCACTGTAGCCTCAGATTCCTGTTCATGGCTGACGGGAATGAAACCTGACGTTGTCTTCTGGTGTTGTATCCCATCCACCTCATGGTTCGGATGTGCCGTGTGTTCTGAGATGCTTTTCTGCTCACCACAGTTGTAAAGAGTGGTTATTTGAGTTACCATAGCCTTTCTGTCAGCTCGAACCACTTTGTCCATACTCCTCTGTACTCTCTCATCCTGTAGAACTGCCTCTCACTGGGTGTATTTTCTTTTTCGCTTCATTCTGTGAAAGGCTGGTTTGCGTGAAAATCCCAGGAAATCAGCACTTTCTGAAATATTCAAACCAGCCTGTCTGGCAAAAACAACCACACCTCGGTCACTGAGAAGTCACATCTTTTCCTCATTCTGGTGCTTAATGTGAACAAACTCTTGTAAAGCTCTTGACTTGTATCTGCATGAGTTTATGTATTGAGCTGCTGCCATGATTGGTGGAATGAGCAGGTGTACAGGTGTTCCTTATAAAGTGGCTGGCAAGAGTAAATGGTAAAAGTTAAAGTTCAAAGATCTCATTTTTTTTAAAAAAAAAAGTAACATTACGTAAACTATTTGGTCAAGTACTGTAACATGAGTAGTCGATGGTGAAAAAGAGATCTTAATCTCAATCAGAGCACCTGTACAAAATAAAGGAAACATATACAGTATAATATACAGCAGTGCTCATACTCTACATTTGCAGTACTGTTAGCATTAAAAATGTGAAAGAAAAATACTTTATACAACATTGCACAACTTTTAATTTGACCTTGATTAAGATGGGTAGTTTTCTGTTCTGACTGTGTGTCCGTGCACGTACACATAACTGACCCAATGTTCCAGTTTACAAACACGCCCGTCCTTGAATCTTCCTCCTTTCCCTCAGGGGTTTCCATAGAAACCAGTAGAGGAAGCTTGTGTGTGTGTGTGTGTGTGTGTGTGTGTGTGTGCCTGTGTGTCTGTGTGTGTGCATGCATTCTGCAGGTAAGAAAGCCTTGTCACCTAGCCGAGGATCTTAATTTTAGTCAGTCATCAGGCTTAAAGTTTAAACCTGCTGTAGAGATGTAAAGGTTTCCGTGACACTCAGCAATATAAACAAATGCAGACGCACTTCTGCAAAGAAATATTTTTTTTTCCACCCTGTGAGACGAGCAAAAACATTCTGGTTGGAGTGTCAACTGTGAACCACGCATTTTTATTCTCATTAGCATTACAGCTATGGATTTGCTGCATAACAAATAAAATACTCAAGTAAGTGATACTGTATATTGCATCATATAATAGAATAAAATAAGATTTGCATAAAATTACAATCTGTCATCAGTTCTTGGGACACAAGTAGTAACATTTATGATTAGACGATGTATAGGTTTCTCTAATATTAATCAAAAATATAAATATTAAAGTAGCGGTTGGTAACTTTTAACTCCCTCCATATGACTAATTTCAATTGACACACCTTCTCTTTTCCACCCAACAAACCCAGTGAGTCAGCTACCTTTTAAGGAGAAGGGGCGGAGCTGAGCACTTCTGCTTTGATGACGGGCAGAGCTAATTTATGGGCCAGAAAAATGCAATGAAGGAAATAGCCTGAAATGTTATCTGTTGCGTGGTGATACTGCGAATCACAGTTTTCACAGGTATCTTTGAAATTCCTCACACAAGTACTAACGATTTCAACCATAGTGTTTAGTTTGTGGTATTTAAGCTCTCTATTTTTCCTACATTGTTTTGCATTTGGCTGTGGTCACTTTACTGAATTCGAACCAAAGTTTCTGCCAAATAAATAAATCTAAATATTAAAGCAGTGGTTGGCAATATTTAAAGCCCTCCATGTAGTGGATTTCAATTAACACAACTCCTCTTTTCCACCCAACAAAAGAGGAGGTGTGTCAATTGTTTAAACAACATAAGCCTTTTGAGTGAGTTGCCTTTTAAAGAAAAGGGGCGGAGCTGATTGTTTCTGCTTTGGTGGTGGGAGGAGCTCATTTTATGGGCCAGAAAAATGCAAACGGTGCCCTAAAATGAACAACATAGCAGGATGGAATTATGAATCGCAGTTTTTTTCAAGTACCTTACACATTACTTGATAATTACAGGTTGCGAAATATGTTTAAAAATGACAAAATCCACCTTTGAGTTATTTGATTGGTACAATTACTAGTCATTTTAATTCTACACTCAAGAAAAAGGGTACTGAACTGTACGTTTCCTTGTCAGTTGGTTGCTCCCCTTGTCTTTAGTACCTTTTAGTGTCTTTCACCCTAAAACGTGGACATAGTGTACCTTTAAAATGATTTAGGGTACATAATTGGACCATAATTACTTTTTTGCGTGAATAGTTTAAAGACACACTTCATGCACCTTTCTAAGTAAAAGATAATAAGGTACAAAAGGTGTACACTTAACAGTACTATCCTACTGATGAGGAAAATTAGAGTTTAGTACACTTTTTTGCTGAGAGTGTAGCTGCATTTGGTTAATTTGGCTTTTAATTTTTTTTTGATAAAATATTGTACTCACATTTATCATCATTATTTAATATGTAATCATTGATATAGCAACATTTATAAAAGACTAATCAATGCCATTTTAACAAAAATGTCACTGGGACAGTGGTAGCTCAAGGGTTGAAGTTTTCTGCTAGAGACCGGAAGGTTGTGTGGTCAAATCCCACGTTAGAGAGCCCCTTCAAGCCCTCTAGTCTAGCACTAAACTTGCACTGTAAAAGTGAAGGAACTTTCTAAAGGGCAATCTGTCTGAAGAGCATTACAGCAAATTAAATATCAGATTGAGGGAAGAATTCTCTTGGTGTTGCATGTTGCTATATTTTCTCAGGTCAGGATGACAGGTGAGAAGACGGTATCCTGACCTGAGAAACAACGCTGACATTTTCTCTTCTAGCTCTGATCAAGGACCACATATAAGTTCAAACCACGCAGAAAACACTCTTTTGCCTGCATGCAAAGTTCTTCACATTTTTGTGACCTTAGCCTGGAGCTTGGCTGTTCTTCTGAGAGAACGGCTAGGACAAATACGAGGACGTAGTTCAAAGATTTCAGCCGTTATGCAGTAGACCTTTCCAAGTTTCTTTTTTCATTGTGCAAAAAGTGCCGACTTTCTGTTGAGCTTCAAAAAACCAAAAACCGGATCTCCCAAATTCAAAGTTCATGCCAATATGCAATCAGTAGATCACATTGTTGATTCATGGTGTTTAGAGTTTGTCTGTTTGGGTTTTTTTTTTTTTTTTTCAAAATGTCCAGGGTTGGGAATTAAATTTCTCCCAAGACAAACGCTCTAAGTGTCAAAACCTGACAAAATAGACTGACATAATTAGATTTTATATACATGAAGCTGTATCATCTATCAGCTAAGAAACTCCAGCCCTCACTGTAAACATAACCTTTACATGAGTCAGCCAGTGCAAATTCTTGGGACATAATGATATATTCCTTATTTCCTGGTATGGCGTGATATATTATAGAATCTCGGTAGAACTTTATCTTACAGTCTGATAGGTAGCCAGTAAAGCTTGCACGTTGTTTAGCTGAATTCTGAAATGACAGTGTCAGGAACACAGGCGAGGATGCAACGGCAGAATGACAGGCTTTTATTTATCCAAACAACCCAATCAAGAACGATATTCAAGGTCAGCGTCAAGATGCAGGCGAAGGCGATCAGAATGAAACAACATTAACTGGCCAAGGCATGAGTAAGTCGAGGAACCCAGAAACAATGTCAAAAACCAGTATGGCAATCCATAATCAAAAGGCTTGGTAACGACTGGTAATAAAAAACACAGGGCACATGCTTCGCAAAGGTGTGTGTGAACCGTGAGTGCTTTTATACTGTGGATGTGGCTGTGGTGGTTACTGAGTCCAGGTGTGTGCAATCAGTAATCAGGTGAATGTGAACGTGAGAGTGTTTGTGATGGCGGTGTGTTGTAGTCCTTGGCAGCCATGTTTGTAGGCCGTGTTGTTTTCTATCCTTGTGGTCCGACACTGATTCTGCCTTATGCATGATAGACAGGCTTAGACTCTTTTTTAAATAGACTATCTTGATTTAAAGTTGACTCTTTTTAAAGTTCACTCCCTTTATTTAAAAATGACTCTTTTTAATTGACTTTCTTGATTTAATTTTTGACTCTCCTTTTGTTTAAAGTTTACCCTTTTTATTTAAAAATGACTCTTTTTTAATTGACTCTCTTGATTTAATTTTGACTCTCCTTTTGTTTAAAGTTGACACTTTTTATTTCAAGCTGACTCTTTTGAGTTAAAGTTGATTCTTTTTAGAGTTTACCCTTTTTATTTAAAAATTACTCTTTTTTAATTGACTTTCTTGATTTAATTTTGACTCTCCTTTTGTTTAAAGTTGACTCTTTTTATTTGAAGTTCTGAGGAAGATTTGCATGTTTTTTTTCTGCCAATCATTACATCGGTTTTTCCCTTAAACCATTCTCTCTTCTTCACGAGAGCCTGTTTTTGTTCTAGATATGAATTAAGAAGGTGATAGGATGACTGTGCAGCCTTCACGCTAAAAAGGCTATTGTTGTGCTCACTACCTAGCATGCTAACTGGTTATTTAAGAGCAATAGCTGTGCTAGTAACATAAGGAAGCTCATATATTCACTACGTTGAGTTTTTAGCACAAGGTCTCCATGTTGTTTTTATAGTGTCTAGTGTTGCTATAAGACTGTAGTTATGATTTTTTGGGAGCTGATTCCCACAAGATGGTCTTAGTTAGTATGTAAAGGCGGATTCTAGACATGCTGGATTGCAGTCGCATGAGCACAACGCGACCAAAACAATGACATCTGTCGCCCATAAGGCCTTGCAAAACAGGTCCTGTGCAAAGCTGAAAGCCTAACAACACTGAAGATGAATTTAATTGAAACAAGCTGGAAAAAAGCAGATTGGTCTGTCTGTGGACAAAGTTGTCATGGTTCAATTAATTTATGCTGTGTTGATTTACTTAGCAACTTTAAACCAGTCTGTTTCTATAGATTTTATCATGTCTTTATCAAAATTATATAAGTAATAAAACACAGCGATGGAGTGGCCTGATGTAGGGCAGAGTTATTACCACCCTGAAGCTGACTCATGTCCTGTAACAGCACAACCTGTCCTGTGTTTAATTCCTCTTAATACCACTTAATACCAATTTGCCAACACAACAACACAATGTTTACGTATCAATGACTGTCATGCCATACTTTTTATCCATTTGTAGCTACATTTAATGTGGTGGAATATCCATGACAAAAGGTACCTCCCATTATCACTTACATTATAGCAGCTATAAATAATTGTTCTCTTATCATGTTACAAAGAAACATAAAGCTAGGAAACATAAAGCCCTGCATCCTGAAGACTTTCCAGCGGTGGAAAGCTTTGCCTTTACCTGTTACCAAACACTCACACTGGAGACTCCTTCCAAAATATGTTACATAAACATCTCCTCAACTCCTCAAGTTGTTACTATAGAAACGATAATGTATTAGAACACGCACGTAAATATAAACCTGTGAATATAAACCTGGAACTAACATCAGAGTTTCGGTTATAGAAAATTACTGTGGTATAATATTATTATAAACCATTTTAGAAATAGAGTCCGATCAGCCTGACGATGGAAAGTGTAAATAAGAGATGGATGGAACGGTATATCTGTTAGTTTCAAATTCAACCCTCATTATGAGCACCTTTAATTCATCTTACTGTCACATAAACTTCATCATTGTTCCACTTGTAATAAGAAATTCACTGACCCAAACAGAACAAATGTGCTATGCAGCAGAAAATGGAGATGCTTAGAAATTATTATATTGGTATCTTAAGATGTGAGTGAGATTCATTTCAATTCACGAAAGCTCAAAAACACTCATTAACTGTGCACACAAACACAATATGTTCGCTCCGATGTTCCCTGCACATAATGCAGTGTCTCCTAGCAGCCGAGGTGGAGGCATGATCAGAATGCAGCGTTAAAACACAATGCTAAAGCATCCACTGTAGCTCCTAATATAACCTCGGCTGTTCTTTTAGTCTTCATTCATTTACATACAATTTATATTTGTTAGTACCGTAAGCAAACAAATCAAAACCTCAAAGAACTACTGCTACATGGTATGAAGTAATTGTACATATACAGTGTCTTGCATAACTATTTATTCCCCTTGAAGTTGTCCAAATTTTATAGTGGAACTGAAACTGACTTAATTGCGATTACATGTCATGAATCTACCCAAAATAGCATAATATTGCAACCAGTTGTGAACAGAAGTTCCGATGGAGTATGTCGGTGTGCAATTAAAGTGTCACATGATCTCAATATAAATACACCTGCTCCTGGAAGAACCCAGAATTTATTAGAGAACATATGTAAACAAACAACATCATGAAGACCAAGGAGCTATCAACACAAGTCCAGGATAAAGTTTTGGAAAAGCATCAATAAGGGTTTGATTCAGGTAAAGTGGGGATTAGTCAGAGATACAACCAAGGGGCCAAGGAAGACTCTAAAGGACTTGGAGAGATCCACAGCTGAGATGAGAGAAGCTGTTCACGAGACAGCCATATCGCAAGCATTATGAAAGAGTGGCAAGAGAGAGAGAGAAAAAAGCCATACGAGTTTTCCAAAAGGCAGGTTAGAGACTCAGCAAAGATGTGGAAAAAGGTTCTCTGGTCTGATGAGACCAAAACTGAGCTGGAAAAGTCCTACTTTTGGTGAAAAACACAAAGAATGCTCATCATCCTGAAAGCAGTATGTCCACAGTGAAGCATGGTGGTGGATGCATCATGTTGTGTGGATGCTTTTCAATAGCAGGAACTGGAACTGGGAACTGGGTCAGGGTTGAGGGCAAGATGGAGGAACCACATACAGGCCAATCCCAGTCTATAAGACAATTGAGACTGGGCAGAGGTTCACCTTCCTATAGGAGGACAGTGACCCTAAGTATAAGCATACTCCCAAAGCTACACTGGAATGATTCAAAACAAGTGTGTGTTTGAGTGGCCCAATCAAAGCCTATATATCAAACTGACTGAGCATCTGTGGCAACACTTGCTGTTCACCGATGTTCTCCATCCAGTCTGACAGAGTTTGATCAATTTTGCCAAGAATAATGGGCAAACATCCAGATGAGCAAAGCTGATGAAGACATGCCAGAATTCTTGCAGTTGTAGCTGCAAGACATATAAAAACACTGAAACTTTTATAACATGTAACTTTTATCATATGGAGGATGGATATGAGATGTATAATGGATAAAAACAAATGGCACATCTCGCAGTCTCACATCCATCCTCCTATCATAATAACATAACATAATGCAGACATTACTGAAGACCTTATATATCCTAGTACAAATGTAATGTAATGATGTATAATGATATTTTTTCATTATTAAAGCCTTATTGACTTTGCATATCAGTGAAAGTGTAAAAAGTCTCTGTTGACTGTTGGGCCACCTTGGGTCAGCTTCATAGATGTTTCTGTCTGTTACCGTGGAAACCAGATCATGAAACTGGCAAGGATGTAATTTTAGAATGAAAGGTAAATGCAGCAGACTTAACTCTAGGCTTGGATAATAAATTATTTATAATATTAAATGTGTGCTGTATTATATAAATTCATTCATAATCTGCAACAATGACTGACTATACGAATGATTTTACACCATTATTTACTTCAGTTTTCCAAACGCTGGTCAAATTTAGTTTGACCTAATTTAGCTGATCTTGGAGAACGTGAACTTTTCTGATGAAGTCAAACACACTAAGGCCTAAATCAAGATGTGGACTAGATTATCAACGGATGTCAAACCGAACAGGTGCATTTTGCTTAATGTTTTGCTAAACTGTTGCTTCATGTGCTATTTGATCCAAATCCAAAAAAAAAGTATTAATAAGAAAATGCGAGGTGTTATTGGAGATTCATTTTGCACACCTAAGCGAGAACTTGCACTGGAATATTTGTGAAAACACTGCTTTAACTCCAGTCAGATTGCTGGAGGAAAGAAACAAGTGAAAAAGCTTGCAAACAAATAGCGCAAATCTATTTAAAGAGGCAGATAAACAGATACATCTAACAAGTTGATTGGAAAATAAAAAAAGAAATAAATGTCAAACGATGGTAAGGAAGCTGGAGAGACAAGGTGACCTGTGTGCTCATCTGTCATTAGGAGCTATCGGAGGATGCTCACCATGGAGACGAGACACGTAAGCGCCTGTGTTGCACCACTGGAAGCCCCTTAAGCCCCAACTGTTGTTTATGGTCGCTAAGGTGGTCTCAATGTTCATATTTCATGCCTGAATTTCATGGTTGCCGTGGAGAACGAGTGCTCCTGGATCACCCTTTGGCGACAGTTAATCCCTGAAAGTACAGGTGGCACTGGGTACCAAGGCGATGGCATGCTGACACCGGCATGGCAGAGGCAGCATCCCGGATGCTGATAATTAAACACGAGACCTTTTCATTTTCACATTTATAGCTGCACTGATGAAGCCCATATTTGGCCCCAGAGAAATTTCATACAATGTTACAGTCATAGCTTATCTCTGGTAATGAGATATTAGCCAGTCTTTCTGTTTACAGATGATAGCCAGTGGAGTTACTTTGATAATGAGGTTGAGACGGTTTGAAATGGATTTGAACAATAAAAAAGAAATATAAAGTTTCACCAATTTGATGCAGTAAACTGG
This sequence comes from Pangasius djambal, assembly GCA_022985145.1. Classification (NCBI taxonomy): domain Eukaryota; kingdom Metazoa; phylum Chordata; class Actinopteri; order Siluriformes; family Pangasiidae; genus Pangasius; species Pangasius djambal. Next base: position 3,782,450 of record CM040981.1, on the reverse strand, counting down.
TCTCCATATTGACAATAAGGTTGGACAGATTTAAAACAGCATGTAACTGGCCTGAGAGAAAATCGTGACTGAATGTAGCCGGGTGTCTCTACCATATGGGCAGATCTTTTTATTATTACTATCCTATTATTCAGAATCATTAAATTAAACGAGTCATTCCCCCTCCATGCATCCTTCTACCTACTGTTTACACTCATTGGCCACTTTAATTTAACAAGTACGCCTATGAGGAAAAAGATCAAGCCATGTTTTTCTAATCTTCAACAGTCCACTTTTGGTGAGCCTCAGATTCCTGTTCCTGGCAGACGGGAGTGGAACCTGATGTGCTCTTCTGCTGTTGTAGCCCATCCACCTCAAGATTTGATGTGTTGTGCATTTCTGCTCACCACGGTTGTAAAGAGTGGTTATTTGAGTTACCACCGCCTTCCTTGCAGCTCGAACCAGATTGGCCATTCTCCTCTGAACTCTCTCATCAACAAGGTGTTGCCAGCCACAGCACTGGATGTTTTTTCGTTTCGTTTTTTTTTTTTTTCCGCACCATTCTGTGTAAACCCTAGAGACTGTTGTGTGTGAAAATCCCAGGAGTTCATCAGTCAGAAATACTCAAACCAGCCCTTCTGGTACCAAAAGTTACTGAGACCACATTTTCCCCCATTCTGATTGTTGATGTGAACATTAACTGAAGCCCTGAAGCTGTATCTGCAGATGTTCCTTTTAAAGTATTTAAATAAGCCCCAGAGGTTTAAGGGCCAGAAGTTTGTAAATCAAACTGTGCAAAAAAAATAAAATAAAATCTCAGTCATAGATGTCAAGATTTTGATCAATGTGTGTATGTCCAAAGCGGAACCTTTTATTTTTGACTTTTCATATGTAAAATGCCAATTTATGATCAACTGCTATATCAGATTGCATTGAGTCAGTCTCAGTCCAAAAGTTACTCATTTACTTTTTCTTGTCATTACATCAGCAAGAGAATGTTGGCAGAAATACCTGACATGTGAATATGTGTGTTATTATTTTAATGTAATCTATCATTTACTTAGTAGTAATCCCAGCCTCACATCAACTTGTGGCCAAGAGTCACACGAGAACCTTTTTAGAAAGAAAAGAAGCAGTGTTTTTCAAAATCTTGAATCTAGTAAGTTTTGTTTCTTAGTAATGGACTGTGTTGATTCGCGTTCTTTGGGGCTTAATCTCGATGCCTTATATGCATAAAGCTCTATATTTAATTGCACTGAATCACTGGTTGCTTTAAATTTGGTTTGTTAATCATGTAGCAAGATGCACATTGGGTCAAACAAAAGGTAGACAGATAAACACTTGATGCAGATTAAAGCTGATCAAGGAAAAAAATATCTGGTATAATTAGATTAATTAGATATGATGTAAACATGATTTAATATATATATATATATATACACCTAATAACAGATCTTAAAGTTTTTGTATGAGTGCTGCTGTGAGTAAGCTGTCACTAGCAATCCACAGCTATAGACTTTATTGCGTTTGAGGATGTAAATTGAGGTCATATAAGCTTTTTTGTTATGAGCAAAGAAACAATCACAAAGATGGAAGAAGGAAATCTCTCACTGCCAGCTCTTGTGTTTGTTTGTACTAAAGAAGCAGGAGCTGTGGCTTCCCACCGCTTGGCCTGGTTCCCATCTGAGGGCCAAACCCACTGTAAATCAAGTGTGAGGAGACTAGGTCATGTTTTCCATCGGTGCCGGCATGAACTGCGGTCAGATGCAACAATAAAAGCAGTCGTAATTGGGGAGGGAGGGAGCATGCGAAAGAGGCGAGGGGGAATACATCTGCTAACGCTTACTGAGACGTCTCGCTGCCACGTCAGTGCCGGAGCTCAAGAAAGCTCCAAACGATCAAAAGCGATCCAAACGACGTAGAAAAAAAACGGTGAGAAAATGTGGCGTGAGCTACCGCAGGTCCTTCAAATAAAACACAATGCACAAGTTGATAAAACCCCATAAATCCAAGTGAAAATCTTTGACCAATTCACTCCTTCATAGAAAGATCCAGACTTCACAGAGCTGCATTCAGTTCAAAGAATTTCCCAATAAATCCACGTTGACTTGAAAAGATTTCTCCAAGCACCCGGGCTGTTTTTACGGTTCTCACCTGCTTTACACCTGTGCTGGAAAAGGTTTCCCGAATGAAATTAAAGATCGGAATACCTTTAACCCTTTTACTTTATAGAGGATGAAGTGGCAGAGGTTCCATTTTAGCTTCTTCATTTCACTTTTTTTCCAAAAAAAAAAAAAAAGTGGCACCTGCTTCATTCCTTAAATAAAATATACTCATTTTATTAATTTTACTACTAATTTTACTAAAAAAAAAATGTTTTTAGAAAATTAACAATAAGATTCTTTTTGTTCAGGATATATTACACTGTGAATGCACCTGGAACCCATTATGCAAAATATTATTACTTATTACACTTTTATACTGATGAATTCTTGAAAATGATTGGTCAGAACATGTTGATAAATTAAGGAATATCACTCAAACAAGAGTGCAGTTATAATGAATAATGACACACACAATGAAAAATCCCTGGGTGGTTACACTAAATATAAGCACTCTAGCAACGCTGCTCGTCCAGTCGAATTAGTGAACTGAAATATATAACTGTTATATAATTTTCTATAGCAGAAGCTCTGACAGTCGTTCCGTCTGTAACTCAGATCACAGGTTTATATTAATGCGCTCGTTCTATGTTATCTATGAGGAGACTTAGTTTAGTTTATTTGACGTTTATGGAAGGAGTCTCCAGTGTCAGCGCTTTGCAACAGTAAGTTTTTCCACCATGGGGATAGAGGTGGATGCGAATTCAGTTTTGAAAAGTGTTTCGTTTTATTTTTCCCATTTACTTCCAAACAAAGAAAAAGAGAGGCTGGTGAAGGAATGAGTGTTTATAGCTGTTGTGACGGAAGTAATAACTCGTAGCTATAAATGGGTAAAACGTCGATGCGTCATTCTAGAAATTAATCTAAAATTGTAATCACTGGCCAACTGCTGTGGTATCAGAGGAATAAAACACTTCGTGGCACGCTGTCATCGGACCATAATCAACTTCAGGGTGGTCACTGCGCGCCACGCTGAGCCCCATCGCACCGCTGATTATTTTCCCGTAACAGCCTGACCCCAAGAGTGTTATTATTTACCTGCTATGACGTTTTAAAACTCTCTGTCTACCTGATTGAAATGTGTTTTTTGGATCTCAAATAAAATTCAAAGTCGTGTACTTTACATAACGTGTTATTCCTTTAATGTAATGACCGCTTATAGTATTTTTTACGACCTGTTATAGAACGACTGTTGCTTTGCAGGTGGTTTTATTGTACATATATGCAGTAATATGCTCTGAACATGCCTTTACCTCACTACTAAAGAGCACAATTATCAATCGAGTTGAAAATGTAACACATTCGTGAATGTTCCGCGAATCACTAATGAACGTTTAATTGCATGTGGTGTTGCAGGTCTTCTCAAGGCCAGTCCTCAAAGCTACATGTAAATGTGACTTCATTTGTGACTTAGTGTTCGTATTCTGTTTGGCCTTTGAGTTCAGACATCTTTTTCTGGACACATAGCACCACCGTGTGGAGCTGTGGAGAGTGTACGTACTCGGCTCACGCTTAAAATCCAGTGGTGGTCCATCATCTGACAACCTGACATGGATTTGTTTAAAATGACTGGAAATAAAAAGTCAGATAAGCAACCTTTCACTAATATTTGCTTTTTTTTTTTCTTTTTTTTTTTTTTTTAAAAAAGGGGGCATAAATATATACAGATTTGCAGACATTCCACAAATAAGCTGAAGTAATGTTTTTACCTTGTTACAATGTTACAGGATGCTTTTTTTTTATTAACAACTTATTATATTTTAATTAGTCTTTAGTTGAAAGAATAGATATATTTTTATACTTTTATCCCCCAAAGCTTACACCAAAACTGTCTTAAACAGTAGATAAATATAATAGCATCCTATTCAGTACATTGTTATGCGGTTTGGGACAAAGCCCAAGTTTTTCTAATTGCTTTAACAAGATTTTAAAGTAAAAATAAGTAAGTTGAAACTTACTTATCGATGTAGAAATTTTGAATTTATGGTGAACATTAAGATCATCAAACACCAAATCCCACACTAATAATGACGCAGAGCTTCAGTGATCTGATCAGAACGGCAATTTTTTTTTCTTCTTCTACACAATTGTAAACCTGACCTGACATATAACTCCCAGTTATCAAGTTAAAAAAAACAAACAGACTAAATAATAAATAATCCATATATTAAATAATTAACAATCCATATAGCTTACCTTTTTTCCCTGTGGTGACTGGATGAGTCTGTTCTCACTGTTCATTTTAGCAAGTTACTATTTCCAAATTTTCATTAGTTTTTCATTAGTGTGAATGCTGAGACGTGTTTGACCCTCAGCTGTGTGCATGGGGCAGTACCTTCTAGTGGTGTTGTTTTTTTTGCTGATTTAACAACCTTGTAAATTGATTTTACCAAATGGAATGGAATGTTATTTTGCGGATCTAAAAGTAGAGTAAGATTTCGTTAAACAATTCCCGCCATTAGTCACGCAAAGAACAACAATCACTGGTCAGAATATTTGTCCTGTTTAGAAACCAAAAATGGCCATGAGCTGTTTGAGAATCAAATGATGAGCTGAATCAAATGATCCCACTTACTCAAGCTGAGAAAAAGGTGCTTGGCCCCCTCAATCCAGCTCCAAGCTACTTAGAAGAAAAAATCACTACACACACACACACACAACGTCTTTTGTAAAAAGAAAATAGGCAATACACATTTTATTCACACTTTACAAAAAGCTACTGAAATCTACAATACCTTCAGCAAGTCAAGGTCATTAACAGGGAAAAAGGTGTCATTTACAATACATAAAAACATGTGGTGCAGAAAAGTTGTTCAGAATTTCAGCTGAATGTACTGGTTTATCTTTACTGCTAAAAACGATTTACAGTTCCATGGTGGAAACAGGCCAATTCGAGCTAAAAGGTGACTGAATTCATCAGCTTCTCTCATGTCAAGTGCTAACTGATGCGTTTCATCTACTTTCTAAAAGCGCAAGAAAACATGATGCCGATAAACCGCTAAAGATTTACAGTCTGGAGTTTGGAGTTTGGTCCTAGAGCTTCGAACGTATCGACGCAGATGCTGAAAAAAACGAAACGATAACGAGCCCCCTGTCCCTGTCCACTTCAACAAAAGGAAGTCAAAGAGGGGAATCTAAGCTAAATGGCTTCATAGAAGAACGCACCACGTGGCACTACACAGGAAGAGAGTATGGCCATACTAGAGCTATTACGGCTAGACACCAACAGAATCGGAAAGGGATTATAAAGTCAGCTCGGATTATACGGAAAAGAGAGGGAGAGACCTACGGAACATGCACGGAACAAGACGTCAACCGACGAGTGGCGTTTCAAAACTAGGAAAGATATTCAGAGCCCTACCACAGATGCTTTAGCTACAAAAATAACATTTTTTTGTAATATTACAGACCTGATTCCTTTGCGTAGTACAGTAGTTCAGGGGAAGAAAAAAAAAAAAAAAAAGTTTTATAAGGGAAAGGAAAAAGAAATCACATAAAATGTCCAAGGTGTTTTAAAGGAGGAGAGGTTGTACAGGAGTTCACTGGTAGTGCAAGATAAGGGCACACCGAGGCACAACGCAGACCTCTACGATGCAGAAAAGACTCGGGCTTTGACGTACGGAGTTGAACTTAACAAGGAGAAACCGAAAAACTAACAAAACGTCACTGAGTGCAAGAGTGTGGCAGTGACACCTGTGGACAACCTCTTCAACCTTTCCTTTTTTTTTTTTTTTTTTTTTTTTTTTTTTTAAAAAT